>JAQGDQ010000069.1:67125-422125 GCA_030141605.1 Tubiluchus corallicola | reverse complement strand
AGGCACCATTGCCCCCTGGTGTCGAAAAACAAAACGAGTTTACTACAAACCCTGTGCCAATGATAGTAGTGGATGCAACTGAAGACATTGATGGTAAGGCTGACCATCAGACGTATTATTGAAACTTTTGTATCACACAAAATTGGATACAAAAATGCATTGTAGATACAATGATCTACTTTGTATCACTTTTTTTCGCATTGTTTATGCGTCATTCACATTATTTGTAACTTTCCGCTCATAAATATTGTACACGCCGAAATTATCTTTGAATTTGCTTCACCTTTTGAGCAGAATGTGTAACAGTTAGTTGTTTCCAGAGACAAACTTGTCCATATAAATTTTGTAGTAGTCCAGCAACAGTTTCTAATTAACTTGGTTAATGTATTCCCAGCCTGTGTCACTCAAATATATTTTAATTTCCTGTATTAAACTGACAGCTGTTACATTGACTATAATGAATAATGCTGTTACGTGCATTGTAGATGTGCCAGAGCCACGGCCGCTGTCACTCGCCACTAAGAAGTTTAGTGCAAGCATGGACGAGCTGGTTGAGGAAAGACCAAATATGAAATATTGGGATCCCGTAAGTACATCACTGTGTATTCATGAACTGAATTTTGCTCAACAGAATTTATGTATTGTTGTATTGTTGTTCGATTTGTATGCTGTATTAATGATTAAACAGATTTTGTCATTGTTTGACTTGACTAAATGCTTTAGTTATGTTATTAGTGTTGAAAGAAACTAGGAAGTATTAGGAAGCATGTTTTACGCTGTAGCCATGATTGTAAGAAAGCATTGTGTACAGGGTGACAGGAAATGGTAGCCCTGCTATACTTAAGAGTTATCACAAGTAGATATACATATCCTTTTCTTATTCCATTATAACATTTCTTGTTTAGCCTGTTTCCTAAAATTCATCCCACCTTTGTGTCGTCAGAAATCGGCGAAGTTTTTAAAGAAATAAATTGAGACTCCATTCCCATTAATGAACCAATATGAGTCACATCCGCTCTAATTATGGTCCTCAGAGTTGCAAAATGTTGCAGTACCAGCTATTAAAATGACTGTTCTTTATTCAAAATTAAACGCTCTTTCTCATGGTCATGTCAGTTTTTATCGAGTTCTTTCAGTTTTTTCCACATGATGAGGGTAAACATTTCCTATCACCCCTTATTAATTTGCTTATGAAAAAGATTAGTTGAGGAAAACTTGTTTGAAGCACTAGTGCACTGAAAACATGTTATTTGTGAGACTCCATTTTGGGAAGATTTTAATCCACCTTTTACATATGATAATAATATACAAGTTTTGTGTTTTACAGACAACACTGTTGGAAAAGCTCTACAAACTAGAACAACCACAGGAAATCAACTTCGACACAGATCAGGAAACTCCACGTTACATCCCTATGGAAGGCTACATGGAGAAACTTCCACTTGGTAGTAAAAAGTCCACATTTTGGAAAAGTTGGAAGCGGAGATACTTCCGAGCCAAAGATGGTTATTTATATTACTATGAGGTGTGTAGTGGAAGCTTGCTTTTTTTAATTTAGTAATTGCTTTGCATTGTTTGGATCACTTTTAAATTAAATATTTGGGAAATTTTGGACTCTGAATTTTCAAGCTTATCTAAGCAGCTGTTTTCCTATCAGTCAACCTCTGCTGAATCATCAACAAATTTATATTCATTAAAATTCTTCTGTTAACATTATAACTTGGGAACTATTTTTATTGCACATAAAAGTAGTTCAGTATCTTTGGTGCTGCATGTCGTAACGGTACAGAGACAAAAATAAAATTATTATCAATCCTGTCTCATTAGGGATTCGATTCTTGTTTGCAATGGGTCTCTGTTTGGACATCAAATGATTTCCGTGCGTAATTCCTCTAGAATGTTCCTGATGAATCATGTGATAAATTGCTATTTCTGATTAAACTGGAATAAATTAACTCATTTGTGTAGGGAGGCAATAAAACCCAACCGGCGGGGGTAATGAAATTATCAGGTGGTGCAATAGAGGACATGGGTACAGATATGCTGGGCATAGATGATGGGGTAAGTCAATAGACAGTATTTATGTATATCATATCTATCAGTAATATAAAAAATTGAGATTTATATTCCTTGTGCTGGCTTTCTAAAAATAGCTACAAATTATTTTAATTTCTCTTTTTGCATTTCATTATTTGCCACAAGTAGATGTGCATTGTTGTTAGAAAATTGAGGTGTCGTTCTAGTATGAATTGCTTAAAATAGATGTATATCAGTAGCTTTGACTCTTGCATTCTCAATCATCTCTAAACTGCAGACTAATGGCTGTGTAACACATGAAAATATATTCTATTCAGTCATGATGTTATATGAAACTGCAAGGGTACTGGAAACTAGAAGCTATTTTATTGTTATGAGGCCCAAGAGGTTTGTCCTGTTACTCATTGTTGTAATTGGTAGTACGGACACAATCAAAAATTAGGCCACAGCTGTAGATGCAGTTCTGCCACCTGGCTTGTTGAACGTTCTGCAGAAATGGGTTCAAGCTATCTACAATAGATCCTTGTTTGAGTTATTTGTTCTTTTTTGGCATCATAAGTTAATACACATAGTGTCATTACTGTCCTATCTATTCTGTGAAATAAAATTGATTAATACAAAGTCAACCAAGTAAACAAGTTATATATGTATTACTTATATATATGTGCGTGCGTGCGGGTGTGTACACCATACATGTATGTCACCATGTATTTTGAATGACTATTCAACAGTGCCTATTTACACTGCCTTCTATCAGGCAAATAGTGCAATTTGTGTTTAAAGTTTATTTTGCATTTTTTTACATCTAATTTCGCTGTGCTAACAGTTACATTTCTAACCTTTAGCGAGGGCGCTTCCTGGTGGTCAGATGTTTAAACACGAAGGACACACATTTATGGAAGCTGTCATTGAAGAGTCAAGTCATCGAAAACAGACAGGAAATGTTCGTGCAGCCGTCGGCTAAATATGTTCCACATCCTAGCAAAAATGTTCTTATAATTGACCTGGGAAGTTCTTCTGTACGCGCTGGACTCCTTGGACAAAGACGTGAGTGTGAATTCAGTGAAATTCACCTTCGTTTTTAACATGTAGCTTTTTGTTTATAACATACTATTCATACATATATACTACTTTATAATTGTTGTTTTCTGATGAAAATCTGCTTAGTTTTTGAGGCATTCTGACATTGATCTTTTTTGCTGTTTTTGCATGGATTTAGTTTAATTTTATTAGGAGCATGCCGATATTACATGTATGCTTGATACTGTCTGTATGTAATTTATGGGTGATGTCAAGTTATCAATACAGTTAAATGAGTCCATGTGATTACAATATAATCAGTGCTTAAATTGGGAGTTAAATGAAAAAATTATTTTTATTTTTAGCCACCTTGCCGCAGCTGTTTTTTCCATGTATATGTGCCACACAGAAGCAAACGTAAGTTCCCTAACGTTTTCGTCATGCCGATGGATTTTGGCAATATTTCTTAATAATTAAGCATAATTTGTTTTTTGTGATGTCAGTGCTGCCACCTATTATTTGTAAATTTAAATTTTTTGGAACATAAAATCTAAAGTCATGATTGTGTTGTGATGTCAGTACATGTCTTTCTACCCTATGTTTTGCTGCTATATATGACTGAATGATACTACATTAATAACATTTTTGGGAACAGTCTATTTTGTTTTAATTAATTAATGAACAGTCTTAATTAATTTTTAGTGAGTATTTTTTTGGTTATCATTGTGGGACTTGCAACGTGCCTCTAATGAATAAAATTGTTGAATATTTTTCAATAATTTTTACCCAATTATTGAATCAATCATTTTTGATAAGTAGATGTCCAAAACCAGCATGTGTGCTCGCATATCAGGCCTGCTAACAATTTGGTGTAAAAATGAGTGTGAACTGTAGAAAAAGGATCCAGGCCCAATACCCTCAGAATTTTTTTCCATTTTAATTTGCTATCAAAAAAATTAAGGCAATTTTTAGGTACTACTGAACTTTTTCATGCTGTTGTTGCAGTTCACTATGTTTTTTACATTCTTTTTCATACATAAAAAAAAGCTCATTATTTGCTTAATTTTTAATTTTTGTGCCCTTTAGCATAATTTACATTACGGGTTACATCAGTGCTTCTGTACTATTTATAGTATATACTAATTGATAGAGTACTAATTGTATTGTGGTTGGTACTGATGACAAAGGGACCAAGGTGATTTTGCAAACTTGTGTGTGAGTTTCCAAGTGCGTGAAAACAAAGACTCGGTGTGTGCAAGATTTAAAGTACGTGTGTCACAAGTATTATGCATGAGCGTTGACAGGTTTGACAAATGGAATGAGATCATATATCTCTGTGTTTCTCTAGCATTGTTTCATGTTTCAGCTCGGAAAAGATATTTGGCATTGAAGCTCTGCAGCCGCACGTGCGTGCGATGTCAACGCTCAGTCATCCGGTGCGAGCAAAAGCCAAAATTCACAAATTCTCCGTCGATGTACAGTCATTCCCGGGACTCTTCCGTAAAATATTCACTGACCTCAAGGTCAATGCTAAAACAGCTAAGGTATTTTATTCTGCTGCTTTTGTACGATAAAGTAAATATGCCGCATATTTTATAAAGTACTTGTTATAATTACCTTCCTTTACAATAAAACAATGTGTTGTAATGGGTGCATTTTATATTCAAAATTTAGGGTGTCGCCGTGCCGGGTGAAGTAATATCAGTCCTGAATAACAGTGTCATTATGATTTACTGCATAAACGTTGTAATTACATTCATAACTTTTTGTCCTAGGTTCTGATCTCTATGCCACAGAGTTTCAGTCGGAGCACGCGAGAAGTCATTCTACAGATTTTATTTGAACAATTCGGCGTCCTGGGAGTGAACATGCAACATCAGTCCGCTCTTGCATTGCATGCATACAACACTACCTCCGGGATTATGGTCGACATTGGTGATCGATTGGACGTTGTTCCAATTACTGATGGTAAGTTGCATTACTAGGTTAAGAAAGTGATGTTGTCCATTTTGTTGAAGATTAACTCATAAACTTCTTGTAGAAGAAATGCAGCGCGATGCCATCAAGGTGCTTAGCCGATCTGTTTGTGTTTTTTCTGTGAATCGTATTAATATTTATGCAGCAGAAAACTTTATATTGTTTTTAAGAAAGGTCATCCATGATTTGCCTATATTTACTAAAATTAACTTTTACATTTTTGGTGAAGATTAGCTGAAAACCAACTAATTTACATTGGAATTACGTAACAAACCAATAAAAAAAACAAAGTGACATTATTGAATGTGTTCTTTAGGTTGTATCCAAACAAGAATGCTTGCTGTTAAGTGATTATATAGCCAATAATCAGATATGCTATCTTGCCATGTAGATTTTTTCAATGGTACCGTCAGTCTAAGCTGTTAAATATGTTATTTTTTCTGTGTTAGCTGCAGGTATAGGTACTGAGGATCTGTTAGCCCCTTAATTAGGCAAAAAGAATGAATAGGAATAATATGAGCAGCAATTTAGGGAAAAGACTGAAAGCTCAAAGACAAAATTTTGGGTTTTTTAAGCTATGGACATGCAATTTTTCACTGATGATCAGCAGTATCGCCACAATTTATCATTTAATATTTCTTTTTGTAAAAGCTTTAAATTATTTGTTGTATTTTCATGCAGGTTATATGGTTGACGGAGGCGTGACTAGGTTACTCTGGGGTGGACATCTCATGGGAGACTATCTGAGAAACATGCTCGCCGAGAAAAATGTCATGTTGAATTCAACTGTTGAATCGTACATCATTAGATATATAATGGAAGAGGTACGGATGCATCTCATGATAGTATGAACAAAATACATAATGAGTAGTATGCCAACATCTATGCCACTTTTCTGCTTCCTTTGGCAGACTACTGGAAGTTGATGCAGAGAGGATGTAGCCATACTACTTATGTCATTATACATCTTACAGATTATAAATTGAAATGGATTTATCAAAGCCAAGTAATTCTAATTGAGAGTAGACAGCAATTAGGCTACACAGTCCATTTGCTTTTGTATTAAAAACAGTCATCGGTTGATAAAGAAAGGTCTAGTTTTTCATTTTCGAAATTCTTGAAAACTAAACTAAATTAACAATTTTTATTTGTCTCTTTCATGATCAGACCAAATATCTATTTAGTTATTAGCCATTCAGTTAGCTATAAGGACTGACTGACTAAATACAGTTTCAGTTGTGTGCAGGAGACATGTAGTGTTTGCAGTATGTGTGAATTCACTCCGTACCACAGTTAAATCCCGTTTTTTTTATTCAGATACGAAATTTATATTATTAGCCAAATATTTTTCACTGTGCATCTACTGAATGTTTTTTACGAATGCAAAAAATTACTCTTAACATAATGCTGATTGAGAAAATACCACTTGAGTCTTGGACTGGTAGCATAATCTCAGGCCAAGCTATATAGAATCTCTTATGGAAATTTTATTTCAACTTTGAGTTTGTTTTTTTTAGTCGTGTTATTTTGCACAAGATGTACAAATGGAGTACAAAAAACTGCAGACGGATCCTGACGAGATCATGACTGTGGTTGACCTCCGACCTTTTAAAACAGAAGGAATAAAAGAGTAAGTGAAGGCTGAGATTAATTTTTAGTTTATATCATAATAGTGTTCGACGGATAATTTTGCTAGTTATTATGGAAAATGTCATGCAGTTTTTTTCATCCATTTGCCGAGAATCTAGTAGTCTTGGCTAGAGCCTGCTTAATGTAGATGGATTTGGTGGGGCAGGCATATAGCTGCAGAGGCGTTCCAGCAATTTTTGGACATGTGTACATTATCCTCCTTTAATGAAGTTGGGTGAAACCCCATCCAATCCGTGGAGCAGATAAAACCACGCTGAAACAGCTTTCCAGGGAGTCACCCATTCATTTACTGACCAGGCTTGGTGTTAGTCAACTTAGCAGCTAATCGCACAATATTACCACTGAGCTATTCCGCTAATTGATGAGCTTATTTGTGAATAAACTCTGCTTTTTGATTATTGACTATCAATTTTTTTCCACTTAGAGAGGTGCCAATGGACCATGCACGTTTTTCTTGCACAGAGGGCTTGTTTGACCCCATTCTGTGGGGTATCGACAATGTGGGTTTGCATAGGCTGGTTCACAAAGCCATAACAGCGTGCAGCATGGACACGCGCAAAGAGATGTGTCGCAACATTCTGCTGGCAGGTGGCGTTACGCTGATGCCCGGACTTGCCGAGCGTTTGGAAGCAGAAGTTCAAAAGCTGGTGCCAGGGAAACTGGTTGTGCAGGTTAGTTGATGTACAGGCTGATTCAAAAATAATAGCACACTTTCACGAGTCTGTTATAAATTATCAAATCTGGATAGACAAGTTATATTTCATGTGGTAAGACTAGGCAAATAGAGATACTGCAATTTCTTCGGTTTTTTTTATCAGAACCAAAAACAATTGAAACCAGAAAGTAGGCAATTTAAAATTTTACATTTTTAATTTTAATTTAGAGACATTAGCTTTTCTTCTTATAGCACTTCTGTAAATAAATTTGTTAGGAAAATATCATTAAGCGCAGTATGTGTGCTTGCAAACCAAAACTGTCCATAAGTCGGCATAGTTAAAACTACGTTATGATGTAAATGTTCAAAGAGTACTTTTTAATTTTACAACTCCTTAGCCACTTTTCTGTCTCGAAACTAGTACTGCAATTGTAAAAAAACTCGTATTTTCAAACTTTGATAGTAGCTCCTGGAAGCAGTCATTTTGTTTCGGGTTTTTTTTTCTGTTGCCAAACCCACATCTTCGTCAGCAAGAGCCTTCTACTGGATTTAAACATAACTTAAACGTGCTCTTGTAAAGTCCATAGCAACCAACATTTGTGCAGTTGCTAAGTGTCTTGTAGAAACGAGACAAAAAAACAGCGGCTAACTTTAACAGCGATTTTCTCAAAATTATATTTTTCAGTGCATAGCATGCACCACAACTTCAACTCAGCTTAGAAATAACATGCAGTGATGAGCTTGGTATCAAAATGGTCCTCATGAAATGGAGATTCAGGATACGTGAATAACTAGAAAAATTTAGTTGCCGACTTATGGATGATTTTGCTATGCAAGCACTCATATGTTTATTGTAATTTTTCTAATTCAAATCAAGTTTCAAAAAACGATGATTACATAATATTTGGAGAATTTTTTATCAATTAGTACATTTTATGAGTGACAATAGATCTTGCATAGATTGAAATAAGTTATTAGTTCTGAACTTATGTCTGACATAATTGTCAGTTTTTTGTTTATCACGTAACCTAACGTTTAAAGTTGAGCAATATTATTTTTGGCTTTTATCGAGATTGTTGTTTGGTTATCTGTGTAACTTCGGCCATTTAAAGATAATTTTTTAGGAGAGATGTTTCATAAAAGAACCCTATATGCTTTACATGACGAGATGTTGTTAGGTTCGACTTATACACACACACATATATATATTGAAAATATTTCTTATTAGTTGTGATTTTTTGTTTTCTAGGTGCACAGCTCTCCCTACCGGTACCATGCCGCTTACATCGGTGCTTGTGTTTTCTCGTCTAAACAAGAATTTGACGATTCATGCGTCAGCAGAGATGACTGGCGTTCCTCCAGGGAACAGTGCCTTAACAAGTGGACCAACTACTAAACATACAATGCTTATTCCAAGTCTTCTGTAGACTATGAGTATTCCTTATTATTGTGATAAACGTAATACCTATTCCGCCCAGTGATTGATGTAAGTATCAACTACTTGTACGACTGCAGCAGCCTATCCACCTGCTAGATTGCTTAATTTAAAGTTTCGTGTAGCTATTGACAATGCCGGACGAATTCAGTTAAACTCTGGATTAATTTTGCAAAGAAATGTACACAGTGTGCTAGCGCCTTGCAGTTGGCAAACAGCTTTACGGTTTAGCTAGTTCGTGTTGATGATTTGTACACAGTGCCTACATTGTGGTGCTAAAACAGTGCTGACAATTGCCTTCCTGATTACTGAATCCCTCCACATTTTACCTTATTTTGTAGATATGTTTGTTGTTCTCTGTTATGCAATACCGTAATTTGTAGATGTCTATTGTTCTCTGGTATGCAATATTGTACACTTACGTAATTAATTTTGTTAAACGGGCATTCCAGGACGAGTTAGTAGATTGAGTGAGATGTATTAACTGTGTGTGCATTCACTGTTAAAAGTTTTAGCTATATTTTATATACATACAGTTATATATACATATATGTGTGCATGTATATAAGTGAATATCATCAAATTGTACATCAATTATAAGTTATGTGTTGAAGCGTCAAATAATGTCACCTACATGGTACTATTATATTTTTCCTTTATATACAAGTGTTTTACCAGTGCTGCTCGCTTATTTTTAACCGCTAACGAATGATGTCAGTGGTACCATTTCTATTCAACCTGATTGTAAAATCACTGATTGAGTAATGAAGTGATTATTTGCTAATTTGCCGTAATCATTAACTGTAAATAGATTTCAAAATCATATTTAAAATATACATGGTAGATCATGATTTTAACAGCTTGTGTCTGCTTAGTTTGCTGGTTGACTAACTAAATTGACTTGAATTTTAATCTTTTTTGTTAAATCATTGAATGTCGTTATTTACGGAAATCATGTGTGATACAAGAAGCCATAGAGATATCAGAAAATCACTGAGTTCGAGATGTTACATAGATTTGCATACTTTTGAGCAGAGTATACCATATTCCCAGTTTTTGTGTTACTGTGTTTTATTTTAATGATTTAGCAACGGATTTTATGGTCGTAGCATATTATCAATTCTGAAGTTTTATCTGCGTTAGAATGTAAATAAATAAGTTGTTTGTAAACATAATTTATCCCGAGTACTGGTTTAATTGTGCATATAAATTTCAATTTGGCAAACTAAAAAGTCAAATTTATCCTAAATACTGGTTTAATTGTGAGTAATTTCAAACTGAAACGAATAGCAAACCGAAGTCATTTTTTTTCAAGGAGGATGGGTTTGCAGTATCAAATTGACTTGCTATAGGTTATTTTCATGATCGTGCAATTTATTTCAAAGAGCAAGACACTTTATCACTTTGTCAATCTAATAGTAACATATTAATTCTGATGGTACATGTCTCTGGGATACAGAAGATTAATTGGCCCGTCCGAATTTTCCATGAAGCTGCTGCCAAAAAACTATGACAAAAGTAAAGCTGTGAAGCCCATCGGTAATGTTCAGCATCTACCTGCAGCCCATTAAGGGACATTACAGCACTCGTCTAGACCCCATAGCTGCTATTTTGGAGGGAACTTAGATTCCAAAGTTTGCACGTATAGTTCTTTCAGCAATTCAGTGTTACATAAACGAAATGTCACAAATTTATATACCAAATAGTAAATGTATCACTAGAGTCATTAATTTTCTTATACTGCCTTTTACTTCAACCATACACTGCAAAAATACACAGCATTGTGAAAAAAATTCCTAGCTTGTTTTATTTTAATCGTTCACTAAAATACACGATATGGATAAGTATACTAGCTGTACAGATAATGTAAATTGGCGAATTTGATGGAATATGCTTACATGGAGTGTGTATTGCGTAATTATATACATACGTAATCACTTAAAACACTATGGACGACGCACTAATATACAAGACAGCATTAAAGGTAAGATAAGTGCAGAACACAAGAAATTGCGCTTTTAAAATACCTAAAAAGTAAGTGATTAACAATAGAGAAAAAATACATTTGCCGTTACATTGTGCACTTTTACCAACCTGCATACAATTACAACATTACAAATCTCACTGTAATAACACAGCAAAGATACATTCACTGTGTGACTATAGTTTTTTGAAAACTACACCAACTTTTATTTATAATTCTTTCTGCATTCTTGTTCAATCTGGCTTAATTGCTGCAGTGGAGAACTACTCAGAATTAGTCATATTAACTGCAGCATCTGGTATTTGACAGATAATTTAATAACCTAGTATAGGCTACTTTTGGCAAGTTCATATTGTGCATTAGACTTGTTTACAAAGAGTACTGTAGTAAAAGACAACAATTAGACAAACTAATTAAACAAAAAAAGTTACATAATATTAACTAAGTTTGTTTTATTGTTTCATGAACAAAGCAACATTTCAAATTTCATCATTGCAACATTAATATGGGATAAAAAGTTCACCGGGCATCAGGAGTCTGCAGAACGACCTCACAACACTCGCCTAGACTCTGCTATTTCGGTAGAATCTCAATGCTTAATGTTTAATAATAGATACTACGCACTTTGTGGAATGGAACTTGTTTAGTTTCAGTTTCAAACTGCCTCCGATATTCCCACAGGTATTCGTCGATAATAATCGAATTCACCTGGATGTCTTTGACATCTTCTAATTCTAGAATCTTTTTGACTTTCTCCACGATAAGCTGAAAGAATTTACAGTAAGAAAAAAATCTGAAAGTAATTATAGCAAAATACTTCCAATTAATGTAGGCAAAGATGATTCTTCAGAATGTGATTAGTGCTGCCAAAACTACTAGCATGTACTGCATCTGCCTCATCTTTGCCTGACATGGGGACTAGCCAACACTACCTGCAACAATGCGGACAATTTTTACCCTGCCCTTCTTTTAACAGACTGGGTAAAGAAATGGCAGTGTGTGGAATCAAATGCACAGTTATCCACCCATGAAGACTAATCCACAATTTCTCAAACAAACGAATAACAGGCACATACTAAAACTAGTAATGTTAGTCAATTTTTATTACAGGCACTTAAAAACATTTATAGTTAAAAACAACACGACTTTATTAAAACTTCTACATTAAAAAGTTAAAATCATGCCAATGTTAATATTAATGTTAGTAACGTAATGTTATTAGTAGTGTTACTAGTAATGTTAAATGATGAGTAACACAGTCATGTTAGCTCTAGTAATGTTAATATATGTTACAGAATACTAACAATAAACTAAGCAGTATTATGTAAAAAATTGCTGAACTTCTAAGACAATTTAGTAACCTCATCTTTTTGCACCACTGTATTGCAACATTTTGCTGGGCAAAATGGAACAATACAAGTCAAAAGCTGTTGCAACAAATTAACACTTTACATGTGAAAAAAGTGCTTTTTAACTTACCTCGACAGCCCAAATGCAACAACCTCGAATTTCCATTTCTTCACGATCACCACTTTTAAAAACATGGTCTGTTTAAAAAGCAAGAGTAAGTTTGCTATTAACTTGAAGGAAAAGATAACACATTTAGCAAGTTGTGTTTTTCACTGTTGTCACTCAAACTGTCCAAAAAGCATAAAGTTAAGTTCTACTACCACTACATAGAAATTTTCATGCGCGGCGCGGTGGCAGCCGCTCGCTATTCACTTGAAAATTATGAAGTAACTGATGGCTTTGTGACTTTTTGTAAGCACTTCATAACTTTTCACAAGCACGATCACTGAAATCATCCTAACTTCTCAGAAGGCTTGGCTTTTCCTTAAACTACTAACCCAAAAGATGACTATCTGAATGCAGACGTAGTATTAAAATTTGTCAAAATTAAGTCAAAATTACCAGGAAGACACATGTGCAGTAATTAACTACAGATGATCTCAATTTGGTTAGTGAATAAATTTTGACATCAATCACCAAATTTGAAAAAAGAACTTGTTTACAAATTGAACAAACGATTATAAATTGTAAAACTGGTAAAATCATAAAATTGTGATAAATAAGCGAAAATCAAAACAGCAGCAACAAATTACCTACCTTTATTGAGTAGCTCCATCAACTTATCGGAGTAGTCCATGCATCCTAAATACACAAGGGCTTGTGGGATACGATAATCAGCAAACATGGTGACTGTGTCGATATCAGTGAATTTACCATATCCCTGACCACCACAAACAGCCCATACGTCTGCAACCAGAATCTGAGCTCTCTTCCAAAACGCCACTAAAACAAGCATTTGAATTTACTGAGCAGATTGATATGAGACAATAAAATATAGCTGAATGGTCACGACGTGTGTTTAGTGGCCAAAGTCAGCAATGCAGAGGCTAGGCAAGACGCCAGTTCAGTGACTCAGCTAATAAAAGAAGAAAAGCATTGTACCCAAAAACCAATTACACTATAAGTGAATGCAGTACTAAATATTGCACAGCCAGACATAAAAACTTACAAATCAGATTACAAAACAATCACAATGTTAAGAATAGACATTAAATTGAAATGAAACCATCTACTTCACCTAACGGCTGTTAAAAAATTGTTTGTTACTATAGTTGAAAACCTGTCACACACCTATGTCAACAGGTGATGGGAAAAATCGAATGTCAAACACAAAACATTTGTGCTGTTTGTGCATATAATTGTGTTTTTGTTGTTTTTTTCTATATAGATTACTCCAAACAATGCCAGCGGTCACCCAAGGCAAGGAGATACAGTTGGAAAGTAAGAATATGAATTGGGGCCTTCAGGTCCTAAAAAAATAAAGTTGAGAAAAACAAGTTTTGCTGCTGTTTGTGGTATTTGTTGGTGTAGCTTGAAACAAAATTGCAGGAAAACAGTTTCCTTCTAAAGAATTCTGCAGGGCAAAGGCCAAAAGAAAAACGGATTAATAAGTACCAGGGTGAAAATTTGCGAAGCAACAGCAAAAGCTAAACTTAAATGATTAGCTTCTACAACTACAACCTACTTACCCCCTTATACCGATGCACGCGTACGATCACCCCGGAAAAAACTCAAAAAGTAAAAGTTAAAAAGTACAAAAAATCAAAATGTCTTTAAAATATAGAACGTATTTATATAGTTTTCAAAAGCAGTTTCTAAATGGAATTTTAAATGTACTCACATACATGTAAATTTAAAAGCCTGGGAAACTTCACAAGAGTTCATTAGATACCTATAACCACTGAAAACTGAATCAAGTGCCATTATAAAAATCATAACATGCCTTTCTTCCCATCGAAAACTCCTTCATCCACAAAACATGGAAAATTGTGCAGAATAAGCTGTAATAGTTTCTGTGAGCTTTGATCACACTGAGCTATGCAGTTCACAAATGACCCATTAAATTTCTAAAAATAACAAAAAGGTGAAAATGAAATACTATACTTTTCGGAGGCATACAACACATACGAATAATAATACAGTAAAGAAAGAAAATTCCATAGTAGGTTGTGCCATAATGCAATGACAAAGCTGTGATTGCAGAACACAAACAACTGCAGAAAAATTAAGCAAAATCTAGGCGGCTAAGGGAAATGACAATTTAATCTTTCCTTTAAAATATTATATGACCAGTTTTCAGTACTTAAAAAATAAAAATGATTTCGTGCAAACTGTTTTATATTTTGTAATAACAGAGAACAATTTGCTCCTAAACCATAAGTGGAAAGCTTTAAAAATTCCATAAAACTACTGAAATACAGTGTCAGTACAGAATAATAACATTTTGCTTGTCTGGCAGGCAGCAGAAATAAAACATGTACATTCTTGTATTTGCTGATCAAGTTCTACTGCTGTCTCAATAATGTTGGGGGTGTCCTGCACGATCACAAGAATTGAGTGGCTAGAAGTGAAATCTAGCCAGTTTATATAGGTAGAGAACTATGCAAAAACTTGGCTTCACATATCCCATTACAGTAAAAATAGGGGAGATCCAGTGAGTTTGCATATTCACTGGACCGAGCAATTGTACTAAGGGTGAGTTTAACTAGTAAAATGTTAAAGTAACTAATCAATAGATGGCAGCACCTAAAATATACAGTTACAACTTTCACAAATGTCAATGACAAGAATGCTTTAAAATGCTCATGTGCAGCATTACATGCAGATGTTTGATGCAACTGTGGAGATAACGACACAAATCCAATCATTAAAAAGCATTTAAGACACAAGCGGGAAGAAGCAAAAATACAATGTTACTTGTATAAATCATAAGATAAGTTCGCACCTGCAGCAAGACTGCACCAACTTCGTGTAGACACTGTAATCGCTCGTCTAACATTGGCATCTTCACGGAGGTTGAACCATCAAAGATCTTTTCAAGATCTGCTCTCGTAATTTTAGAAAAATATTCAGGATCTGTCAGTGGAACGCCTGCCTGAAAGAAAAAGTGGTGCAGTAAGGCATAGTTCTATCAATGTCATCTCAATTGTAGAAATCCATTGAAATGATATTGACAGCAAGTGAAAATTACATATTTTGAAATCTAATATATGGGCAATGCCACAAATTTATTAAAAAGTGCATTTCACAGGAGGTAGTTGTGAGTGATAGGCGAAATGACAACTTTTCCATGAAAAAGTGCTGATATTTGTAAAGTCCAAAATTTTAGCAGCATGGAATTCAATAACGGAGCATAGCGCAAAATTAAAGCACTTTGCACAGTTATAAATTTGCAGCCTGTTCATAATAAAGCGGTTTATCTCAATAATTAGATTCAACAAGGCGACTGCTAATGATAGCAATATATGACCAACACTGGAAAAGAAATTTATATAGTATTACCTCCAAAGCTTTATTAACAGCTGCGCATAGCGACCAGTATCCGGTATACGTCTTCCCATGATGTACAACACTGTACTTGTTATCCTCATCTGAGGACCAGAATGAGAAGTTTAATGTGTCAACGAAAAACACCCTGCAAAAAGATACAAGAAACTCAACATAAATTTGAAATACAAAATGTTATAAGAAACAAGTGACATTGTCATTAAGTTCAACATGACTTTCAAGAAGTTGAAATAATTCCTAATAATTTTTGTTACCTTGGAGCGCAAATTCCCCTCACTGTGTGATTATCCCGCCACACAGTAAAGCAGACCCAAACCAAAAACATTATCTAAAAAAATTACATAAATTAAAAGTACAGGATGTTATAAGAAACAAACAACACTGTCAGTGAGTGCAACACGAATCTCAGAGCAGGGACAGTAACAAACTTAAAATGGTTAACATTTCAGCCATGCCAAATGCTACAAGACAAGAAGATCCAACAGAATTGTTTCTGGGGTGTACGATAATGCTCTGACAATGATGCAAGACAGCATCAAAACGTAAGCAATAAAGAGGTACTATGTTATCAAGAACAGCACCAGTGTTTTGGTTGTATTAGACATGAGGTTAATAAAGGTTACGGAGCTCCTGCTAGTTTGAACATATTCACTGCAGTGTTACCTTCACAAGTGCGCAATTCAAAACCTAGTAACTAAAGTGAGTAAGACAGTAAATTTAGGAATTACAAAATAGCGTATTGATTGAAATAATAGTAGTTTCCAAACATTTTTGTGCATCAAGTTTCTAAACTTTTTTTTACTCAAATGTAACATCAAAGGACATTGCCAATGCATTCTTCAATAAGCACCTTTTTTGCAGTTACTGAGACGAACTAAATCGGACATTTGCTTTCAGCAGTATCTAAATCTTCAGTAATCACTAGATATACCATTGTAAACTGCAAACAGGCAAAACAAACTTACCAATCTGTTGCAGCTTTATCACCAGACTTTGGATTCAACTCGTGTGCCTTCCAATTCTCAATGCTATACTCTTTCCTTGACAAAATGTTTGCCAACTAAAAGTAAAATTAGTGCTAATATTTATCCAAATATACATTGACCATAGTGTTCATAACTCCATGAAAAAGTTACAAATGAAGACACATTTACAAGAAAAACAAAATATGTTCTTGATCACATTATGAAAAGTGTTTCAAAAAATAATTTTTTTATTAAAAAAGCATTAGAAAAAAAATTGAACGCAATATTAATGAAATGTAACTACAAATGATATTTTAAAGAAATTTTCTATCATCCTTTCCATAATACAGGACAAGAAACGACTGAGGATATATGAGACTGCGAGGACACAGCATGTAAGTGAAAACCTACTACTGCTACTACTGCTACACTACTACTGCTGTACTTAGCATCACACAATAAAATGAATTGTGATGATCACCAATAAAAAAGAAATTGCAAGCAAAGGCCTAATCAGTTAACAAAGTAAAAGAACAAAAATGAAATATTTGTACACAATGTAACAATAAGTAAATAGCGCAGCCTTACTTCTTTAGCCGTTTTCTTGATTCCCTCAAAATTCAGCTTTACATCGCGAGCTCTTTCTGTAATATATTCAGATGATTTTCGCGGAGGCAGCGCAGTTTCGGAGGTCATTTTATTGCTCATTCGCACGCTGCTATAACAGTAAAATCTGTTAGTGAATACCAAAAATTGTTTAAAAGCCCTCCTCATATAACCTACAAACAAGTAAATAATACGAATTAAATTACACACACTGGCAAATCATAATATTTATGGATTACAATATCCAATACCAAATTTCAAAATTGTTTGGCTAAAAGTACCTTATTACCTTATTTGACTATGGAACTTCTAACTACTTGGTTTGAAACTCGCTCTGGTTTCCTCCACCACACTGATTCTAGTGTTTACTTGGTAGAATGAGGATTTATATACATCCAAACGTGGCTAAGATACCTCTTCTGGTTCAGTGACTCATATTAGACTTACAGCAATGTCCTTGATAATAAAGCATGCTCCAGTTTTCATACAAATATCATGAATAGGTAGGACCTGTCTTCGAGTGCTTGGTGAAATTTATAAAAAAGTTCGTAATTTAAATAGTTCAATTTACTAATTACTGAATAATTAATTTCTAAAAGAAAACTGATGCCAATCATACCTCCAGACACTAGTTAATAATTACTCAGTCCAGGAAATGGAATATTTCGCAGTAGACTCAAACAGTCTTCAAGAAGCTCCTCAACTGGTCACAAATATTGAGAGGTTACAACACCTATGGGAAACTAAACTAACTAGATGTGGCTGCACAGAAACTGTTGCAAAAAATGTGACACAGAGACAACCAAGAATTTTATCATCATAAAAACAACACCAAGGACCTTAATTAGAATCTACACAAGCTTAGAAAGTAATCCTAACACTTATTATTTGTCTGCCATAATAATTGCTTACTACTTCATTCAGGGCTGAAAAGCCATACGTTGACAATATTTACAATTTTCTACCTAATTGTTTATCATTTCACACTAACCATCTGCCTTAAATGCTGAGTCTCACTATAGTGATGCCTCCGAAGTGTTGTTTCAAATCATTACTGTTACTGCACACACGCACGCGCGCGCGCACACACACACACACACACACAAATACATAGTTTAAGAATGCCACTTTCTTCATGTAAGTTTGTAAATACCTTGAACATAAAACTTAATGT
Source organism: Tubiluchus corallicola (assembly GCA_030141605.1). Taxonomy (NCBI): domain Eukaryota; kingdom Metazoa; phylum Priapulida; class Priapulimorpha; order Priapulimorphida; family Tubiluchidae; genus Tubiluchus; species Tubiluchus corallicola. The sequence continues at coordinate 403,765 of JAQGDQ010000069.1, read as the reverse complement.
ATTTTCTAAATGCAGTGGCTTTTCTTTCGTCAGTTTTTATTTGTAAAAAAAGATACAATGTTCATTTAAAATAAACTAAAACAAAATCTAAATCAGGAAAACATACAAAAGCAAAATGTGTTACCCAGTCTTTAGCTGCATGATAGTGTATTTAAAATTCAGAAAATGAAAGTAACTCCACCTAGTAAGCTGTAACGTGCATATTAAGAAAACCAGGCTTATAAAAGTTTATAAAAATTTATTTTATAAAATTGATTAAATACTTCCAACAAGTCTACAGATCTAGAAATATATAATATTTTTTTATTAATGTAACACTGATAAACATATGCAGAACCTGCATTATATATAGATAAGTTTACACATTTGACTAGGGCATGCTTGAGCCTATGCTAAAAATGTTAAATAAACTTATAAAATTTTATCTGTAAAATATATTAGTTACGTGTAAATTGTAGCATAATGAAAATTTCAGCCTCAACATTCCACATAAAAATTGCAAAAGTTACTAACTATATCTCAACATGTTAGCACCAATGATATCACTAAAGTTGAACAAACACTTATTTTCATCCAGTAGTACAGGTGTTTGCAGGTGATGCACCTTCGTCGTCTGACTCATCCAACAGCTTGCGTTTCTTAGAAGCCTCTGTTTTCTCCACAGAACGACACTTGAGATGAAGCCAAATGTTTCTGCGCAAGCCTTCACCTCCGAAATGACGACACTCCCAAAGTTTGTCTTTGAACTCAGGATTTTTCTTGAGATATTTCTCCAGGACCATGTACATCTCATCCGATATTGGATCGCTAAACCCAACATCTTCCCCAGGAAACATTAACAACAAATCATCGATGAGCCTCATAGCGTGACCACGCCTACGAGCTTTCTGACGAATGAAAATCAGATCAACAACTGGCATGTAATAACATTCGTATAGCATGTAGGGAGACCCTTTCGGTTTTATAGTGTAGAAACCAACTGCCTCGTGATCTACCCATAAAAGCTTGGCAATTTCATCCTCTTTAACAGTCAAAAATGTAACATGTCGACACAGCTCTAACTGTTTTTGAATGATACAATTTAGAACGTATAGTGCCACACGTTCTGTAAACGACTCTACAAGCTTCCATCCAGTACGGGAATCATCCCTGGTTTTTAACAAATTGTTTATTTCCCACCAAGTGTCACATAAACGAAGGGCCACAGTGCGCCAGCAGTTGTCACAACGTAAGTCAAGCAAGGAATCATAGCGTACATCAGTCTCACTGTTACTACGGTAACCAGGTCCATAAATTGGCCTCTTGATAACAGTTCGAGTTGTGGTCACTGTATCCTCATGGCAATGCTGACACTTCATTGTTATTTGTATCTTTCCATATTTTATACCCAAATAATATTCTTCTTTGTCATCACAGTTTTGTTCTTTTGATACGATTGCATCGACAAAGAACTCATTCATCACAAACTAATGCTTATTTAAAAGCAAAGATAATCATCCATGGTTGGCCACATTAAGCACAAGAATATAAATGGTATACAGTCAGCTACAAATGGCTAGTTAGTTGTGAAGAAAACACTCAGAAAAACCGTTTCTGGATTCTACATGGCCTGAAATAAAAATCAACTGCCATTTGCACGTACATTGTTGAGAAATCACTTTATATAGATGATAAAGCACACTACAACAAGTTGGAGTTGTTAGAACCTAAAAATAATTTACAAACAGTTTTTACTCGTAGTAAATGGGTGACATTGTTACAACTGACAAAAACGTAAACCGTGTTCAAATGCTCTGCTTCTTAAACTGCACATCCAAAAGTACAATTCATAGTCTAATTTCGAATCGTGCACTTATCACAAACATTCAATTAACTTCAAAATTTCATGCTATTTATGGCGACTCTAGCAAACCCTTTCCCAATAAAAATACACTTTTCCTAAGCTTCTATAGTTCGTTTCCTTTTTACAATTTTTTACCTTCAGGCTTCACACTTTGCCTTTGTTCTCTTTATAATCTTCGTTTCAAAGTAGCAAAACATGATTAATTTATTTAAAATATATTATCATCACTTTAAGTTTAGGCTACATGCATGCAAATGATAAAGTCTATTGTAATATTATAATAAATGTAAATTACTTATGTAATAACAATTATTATTAGAGTTAAGTAAAACTTTAGAAATTGCAAGATATCCTTTACCAGATCCAAATCTGATGTCATATTAATGGAACAAAATAAAACATATTAACTGACTAATTCTGCAGATTAACTTGCCAAATACGTACGATTTGGTGGTCCTTCTAACTTCAAAACACGTGACAATTAACTAACGTATTCAGCAATAGCAGAAATCCTTAACAAATTGTGCTGAAATCTGAAAATTCCTGTCTTTTTTCCCTGACCACAACATTGCTAATTACTGAAAGCTGAGTACTCATCAATACTGAGTAAGGTTATTATAACACTTAATAGGTTTATTTCAATGCGCGTTATTTTAACAAAAGACTCTCTTAAAAACAGATTTATGAGCTTAAACTGATCATAACAAAATTTAATACTTTACATAAAAGATTTACAATAAATTATTTCATAATCTGCCAATCAGGTTGGTATAAATTTATGTAATTAAACTATATACGTCATAGATTTACATAGGTCTTCTAAAAAGAACAAAATAAATGTGCACAATAGGCCATGCAGATTATTGTTAAGCTTGTTAATAATAATTAGTTAGCAAGGTCAGCAAATCTAGGTATCAGGGGTAATAGTGTGGAATTAGCAGATCTAAGCAGGTGCAATTGGTAAAGATTTTCATACGTCACATCAAACAAATTATTGGATTTCTCCTCACCCTCTCTCTCACACGTTGCCCCGTTTGCTATGATTTTCCATTGATAGACCTCTAGTAGCTAAGAGTGTAGCTTTCTGAGTTTGCAAAGTCACAATATCTCTGTGATACAAACGCTAGCATAGCTGCCCCAAAAGCAGAATACCTTGAGCTCGCGTCCTAATAGAGGCTTTTTTTAATTTAAAATTGTTTTCATGCATTTATGCGATTGAATTGCTAGAAAGATTTAGTAAATTGCTAGTAAATTTATAACAGTAATTGTTCGCCTTTGTGTTTTTTTATTTATTTATAACATCGAACGATAACTGAAACAAGCAAAAATCTCTTTCTCATTCCCCCTCTGAACTGAGCAACCATCTATCACCCTTAGCACCATCCGTAAATCTGACACAGAGCTCGACCCTGGGAAAAATATCTTCTCTTTGTCCTCTGGCTTCCTCGCCCGTGGCACATGGTCGCCGCATGTGTGCTAAAACGAAGTGGCTAGTCTACACGCGTGTTTCCGAAAAGGGGTGTCAGGAGGAGTAGACGTAATGAAATTCAAAGATCCGTAGTCAAACTATAAAAAGATTATGACGTTGAAACTAAACAAAACACTGAAATGCATGAAAACGATCATTATTACATGTTAACGACCATCAAGTTCTGCAAAGTTAAATGTGGTGGCGGCACACCGCCAAATAATGATTTAAATCATAAATATTATTTCCTAATAATAAAGACCGCCTACTTCTTAACTGCTGTACTTTAGTATTGCCAATTGTTATAATGAACGTATCGAGCAATGGACGACGATAGTTTGACAAAACATACGTTCTAAAATCATAGAAAACAAACGATTTTCCATCATCATCTTATTTATAAGTGTTGTGAAGTTGTAATTAAAGAAATTTTAAGCGCTGTCACCTAATAATGAATTAGAAAAGTAGAATCATTAATAATGTTACAACATGACTGCAGATTCGCCCCTTCATCGGAATAGCGGTGAACGTGTGTGTGCATGTGTGTGGAAGGAGGGCCATTCCGGCTCATTAGACAGTAGTTAACCAGCAGCTTGTAAGCAAATGTGTAAACTTGACATGTGTAAAAATTGCCCTTAGAAATAAACAGGGCTTCCCAATCCCACCCCAATAAAAGTTTATTACCACATAAATGCGTGTCAAATTAACATACTACATAAAAAATTATAATCTTCGTTCTTATTCCAACCTTTACTATAAATTGTGATAAAAGCGACATATTAACTTTTCAGAAAATATTGCTGTAACTACTGCCTGGCTTCTCTAACGCCGACTTGTAATATATCCGCCCTTTAGGAATGAACTTGACATAACCGTTGACTTAATTGAACTTGAGTCACAAATTATGAATGAACCCTGCAGCACATTGAAACCAATACAAATAGCCAGAATGTGTTACAGATGTGAAAAGATCAGTCGTGATTCAGGAATTCAGCTAGTTAACTAAGATATGGCTGTTGACGCGAAGTTGCAAGAAATTGCGAATGTCATGTGAGCGGGCACGGTACAAACGGGCTGTCAAACATAACAGTAGTGAGAAAACGTCATGTAATGGTAGTCCATTAATCCGTAGGTCATCACAATTATTAAATTAAGCTTAGGTGCTGGTATTATAATCAGGGCCTAAAAGAAAAATTCAGCCTGGACGACACATTGGTGCTCGTGCGCTTTTGGGGACGCCTAGTGTCGGCCGCTACAAGTGACAAAATTACAGCAAAGTTACAAATTTTTAAGAACTTGTAGCCTGTGTACACGCATAAAGATTTCCATTGATGTCAATAATTGAGGAAATTTTCACGGTTGAGCCGGGTCTTCAAGGAGCAAGGGCCCAAAATTGACCTTGCCACAACAACTTTCTATTCTCTTGATTGCTTTAATTCATTTTTATCGTTGGAGTGTGGATAAAATTATTGCGAAGAATTACATGTATCGCAGAATGGAGTGGACATTAGAGTGAACTAGGTTAAGAACAGCCTTGATCTTATTCTGTTGAAGACGACTGAACATGAAGAAAAAGAAATGGACAAAATCGCACAACACAAAATTGAAAGACACTGTCTGTTTCTTTTATTATTTTAATGTATTATGGGAGTTATTAAGTGTTGGACTTATTATGCTAATTAAAATGAGCAAGTTCACAAATATAGTAGAAGAACTGTTGGCGAGAAATACAATGGACATTTGAGGCGATGTATATGTATTTCTGAAGAGATCTAGAAACTAAAAAGTTCTGTTTGCTACGTCGCGGTTCTCGCGTTTAAAAAAAGAGTGTCGTAAACATAGGAGTGTACCAGGTAAATTTTCAGATAACTAATTTAAATAAGCAGACTATGAATTATTATTATTATAGAAATAATTGGACTACGCCAATTTGTAACTGTAAGAGTAAGCGATACACCGTAACAGTGACACTTATCAGTCATTAAATGATTTCTGTTTCACGTCAATTGATGGCGCCACTTACGGTTAATGCAATAATGCACTTATTGCCAACTTTTTAGCCATAACTCAGCTGACTTTCGGAAGAAAACAAAGGCCCACTGGCCACCACGACTGTACCGCTTTAATGGCTTTGAGCAATACGTACGTTATTCTGGTATTTTAAGAAACGAGAATTCTAACATTGTTAGTATAATTGTATTTAGGCTTACCACTTTTGTCATTTTTCATTTTTATAGAACATTCTTCTAATATTTTTTAGACTGAAGGGAGAAAATTTATCCTAGTACTATAGCTGAGAATAGGAGAGGAGAGAAAGAAAGAGAAGAGAAAAATGAAAAAAGTAAAAAAAACGTGAAAAAGAAGCAGATGGAAAAGAAAAACGACGTAGCACTCTCAAAAAAACAACAAAAAGAAGCAACTGACAAGTGAGGCAGTCAAGGAAAGCAGGGAAAAAGACTTTCCCACCAGTAACAATGTAAAATGGTGTCAGTGGACTGTCTATATAACGAGTTGAGCGTGCGGAAAAAACGTTAATAATAGATATTGTCTCGCGTCTTGGAATGCAGTCCAAACGCCAAGAACTCAGTCGTAATACCGCCTAATATCTGCAATTTTCCGATTACAAATGCAGAGTTAATCTCACTCTGCTGTTTGCAGATTCTTGATCATGCCTGAGACGCAACAAAGAGTTTCTTTCAGCCGGACGGAACCGCCATTCACCGCGTCGTGACGTCACGCGAAGCGTCTTTTTTGTGCTGGAATTATTGCATGACAGACAAAACACGTTCCTATTGTCACAAGCCCTGTTGGGGGTCGCAGGTCACATTAAGTTATGATGAGCTCATGCCACAGATGCTATTTCACGGGTAATTTTCACTTCTTTCCCCAATCATCCTAAGACTGGAAATTTTTCAAATGCCACATCTTTTCACAACTAGAGAGATAATAGCTAAGAGCATAATTAGGCAGTATCAGGCCTAATTTCTTAAGGCGCATCATGATCGATGAAGTTCTATTATCATTAATTTTAGCATCAAAATTCACAATAATACTTATTTCGAATGATTTCCCAATATTAGGCCTAGTCAACGATGTGATAATTGTAAATTTGTTACTCGCCATGTACCTTTTTCTTCTAATATAGGCAAATAGGGTCTAATTTTCTAAAATGGCATGCAATTTTTTAGTTTGAACTTTTTAGCTAAGAGGCTCACAGTTTAATATTACCATTCAATCCATCCAAGTTTTGGCTTGGTTGCAGAAAACCAATAAAGCTGGGGGTTTACCTCTGATGTTCAGTCTTTAAGCTAACAATTACGCCTTTGGTTTTTTGCCTTTTTAGTAATAATTGCACTATGTAATTATTACACTATGTATTTTAGCACACGATTGCGCCCTAGTTTGCATGAAGTTCACGACGTATAGCAACATTTACAGACGTATGGTGCAGACAGATGACCTGCTGTTTATATTTATTTCTAAAATTACACGTCAGTAGCTAATTCAATTTAAAAACTGGTAGCATTGAAAACTCGGTTTCAGGAAACATGGTAACACTAGAATATGTAGCTCTAAAGAGATTATAACCATGTAAACAGCGTTGGTTTCTTTTCCAATTGAACAAACCGGCTATCTATAAGAAATACAAAATTACAGAAGCTGGCCCGAATTTAAAAATTATAGCACGTCTGTACCAGTAAGGTTTTCAAAGACTTCAAACGACTCGCGGCGAATGAATGCTCGCGTTCCGGAACAAATGCGAATCCGCGTCGAAATGTCCGCGGGCCAGACGGAAAGCTGTCGAATCTTTGTGAACAATCGCCTAAGTCTCTATAATAGTCTCATTTACTCAAATGACACGGTGCTCAACTCATTCTAAACGTGATTTACTGTCACTATCTGTCCACATCCAGGCCAAGGGATATTTCAACCATTGTACTGACCAGTGGTCTAATTGGAGAAGACTTCAATTAAACCGGTACCGGGCCAGTATGGTCAATTTGACTGAGCCGAAATAATTACGAACAGCAGTTAAAGGGGTCGGTCGCTTTAAGTATTTACGTTTAGCTACATTAAGCTGTCTAAGTATCTGTTGTTAGAAACGTTAATCTTTTGCGTTACTGACGTTACACGTCATTAGGATACTCAGTACATGGTACGTATTTAAGATCAATAAAATAATTTAAAATATGTTACCATACTTTTCGTTTTACTTGCTCTCCCTCTCTCATCTTCTCTCTCTCTCTCTCTCTCTCTCTTTTCTCTCTCTCTCTCACACACACACACACACACACACACACACACACACACACACACACACACACACACACACACACACACACACACACACACACACACACACACACACACACACACACACACACACACACACACACACACACACACACACACACATTCTCTCTCTCTCTCTCTCTCTCTCTCTCTCTCTCTATCTCTCTGTCTGTCTATCTATCTATCTATCTATCTATCTATCTATCTATCTATCTATCTATCTATCTATCTATCTATCTATCTATCTATCTATCTATCTATCTATCTATCTATCTATCTATCTATCTATCTATCTATCTATCTATCTATCTATCTATCTATCTATCTATCTATCTATCTATCTATCTATCTATCTATCTATCTATCTATCTATCTATCTATCTATCTATCTATCTATCTATCTATCTATCTATCTATCTATCTATCTATCTATCTATCTATATATGTATATATATATATATATATATATACCCCCTCTCTCTTTTTCTCTCCTTCTTTTTTTCTCTACCTCTCTCTACCCCCCTCTCTCTTTTTCTCCCTTTTTCTTTCTCTCTCTCTCTCTCTCTCTCCCTCTTCCTTCATCATTTCCTTCTTGCTGTCTCTCTCTTTATCTTCTTCTCTTACAACCAGAGTGGCAGCAGTTACTAGTTACAAAGTATAAAATCTGGCAAACAACCAAAAAATGCGCAAGTATTGGTTACTAAGTAACATCAGCAGAATAAACGACAACATTAATTTTGTTAACCAATTGAGCAATGTCTTGCAAGCACGCCACTTTTTGTCATTTCATTATCGTGAAAATTAGTTTCAGCTAAATCACTAAAACCTGGGAAGTTCGAATTTGAAATTTTGGTCTTAGCAAAAACACAATAGCATTTATAATCTTTGAAGTTTTCAATACCACCCCCCTTTTCAGAAAGTACAGAACACCGGAAGTAAATCAGTAAACACTTCATCTAAAGACTCGGTAATGAGATCATGTTTTGTAAAGTGAAGTGCGACTTCCTACATTATACTCGGAAGTAGAATAAAAACACCAACGTACACCTGTAATTAAACAACTGTAAGCCGTCTTTAACAGGCAGCAAATTTAGCCTCGCAGGCGTACGTGAATGCTACGGAAACAAAAGCATTTTTGTTAGTCTCTTGAAATTTTTCTTAACCTACGCAGGTAGATTGGGCAACATATTTCTTGTTATTGAGCTTTTTGTTTATAACAATAAGTAATGTTGTTTTGATGAACGTATAATTGATAAGGTTGACCTACTGATAGAATAATCTACTGTTCTTGATGGTCAAGTGATTAGGAAAATAACGATTGCTCCATACCTCCCCCTTTTGCATATGTTTCTATAAAAACAGCTACATTTGCTTGTAAAAAGACATTTTCCATGCGTAGACCTGTATTTGACGACATTAAAATTCAATGATTCATTATGAATTCGTAATCGGCAGTTTGATATGTAACAGGTCCATAAATTTATGAAGTTAAATGCCATTCTCGATTCCTAATTTTTCACACGGGAGCAGTGACTTCTAGTACTGATACAGTGTCTACTTATTAGCATTTTGATAGCAGATAATTTGAATAAGCATGAGGTATGAGTAACATTTGTGCTACCGTTTGCCGGTTATCGGCAAAATAAAAGCTCTGGTATGTTAGCACTTAGTCACCGACACGTAGCCGAGTGATGGAAAATTTTCGCCTTAGACTTGAATGAGGGGTCAACTGTATAAAACGAACGAAAAAGAAAAAATGATAGAAAAAGGAAAGAAAAAGAAGCGAATGGGAAGAAAGGAGCAGGAGGAAAAGAAAATATATTACGAAAACCAATAGGAAAGAAGAGAAAAGAAGAGAACAGAAGAGAAGAGAAGAAAAGAGAAGAGAACAAAAGAGAAGAAAAGAGAAGAGAAGAGAAAAGAAGAGAAGAGAAGAGAAGAGAAGGGAAGAAAAGAGACGAGAAGAGAAGAGAAGAGAAGAGAAGAGAAGAGGGTAGAAGAGAAGAGAAGAGAGGAGAAGGAAAGAAAATGAAAGAGAAAAAAAGAGAAGAAGCTTAAAGCGAGAGAACAGAAAGAAAATGGAAAATAGCAATGCTGGATCAAGAACAAATTTCTAATGGCTGCGAAAAAGCTATTTCATGGAAAATAATTGGTAAACAGCATGTGTAACAATGACAGTGGCAACAACAACAGCAACACTTACAGCCACAACATCGACATGTTGCGACAACCCCAACAGCAGCCGCAGGAGTCACACCCATCCTAATATCATTGAAGAATTGCTCAGATTTGATCTATAGTGATTTGAAACATAAAGACCTAACATCATTCTTCAGCCCAACACTGCAATCATGATTACCACAATGGTTAAATGTCTGACGCCGAGGAGAAGCATCAAAGTAATTTTCTCTTCATCTTATGAGCAGATATGTTCAAAATGACCAGGTAATTAGAGTCCATTATTATTAAGCGTTTGTGCAACATATAAGATGCGTGTAAACTTTCTATAGAATTTGTAAAAAAGATCGTCTCTATGAAGTGGCAATCTTTCCAAGGCCGCGTGTATTCACATTCTAGCGAAATGATGTGCGAGTAGATAGACAGATGAACAGACTAGCTAGAAGAATGCATGCTGGAAATCGCAACACAGCTCTTGTGGGACAGGTAAGTTGAGGCTAAACAACGTGGCAGAATGATCGATGAAAGTCGTAAGTGGACAAAGAGGAGAGAGACAAATCAAGAAAGAAACGGAAAATGAATTAAAAGAAAAAGCTAATCGACAAATGTGAGTTGCTTGAAGATCATAGAGCTAGCTAATAAGTGCGGAAGCCAGTCAATCGCCGAAGGAGAAGATTATCGAATTCCAGACATTAAAGTTTTGAAAGTTTGGGGAGGAATTCCGTTTACAGTAGTCGAGTAAGTAGTCTTGTGTTAGCCATATTTTAGACTATAGCCAAAGTAATTATTCTGTGATTTTTCATGTTACTGAAACTGCTGAAGGTAGTAGACTATTAATTTGGTGTCCATTATCTCCGTACAATTGCCACACATTTCGCAGCTTCGCTAAGTGTTAAGTGGGATAAAGAAATTAATTCAGAACTACTGCCGTGAACTACTGCACCTTCTCTCGTAAGTTTAATATGGCCAACCAAACCTAGCAGATATTTATTTATTTATTAAATCTGTTAATTGATTATATATATATATACATATATAGTAACAAGACAACTTGAAGTGTAACTGTTGTGTGTATGTTTTTCTCTAGTGTTTTTCTTACTACATTGTGGACTCGCATCTTATATCCGCACACCAGAGGTGCTTTCTAATAATATTCTCAGGTGCATATATAGGTACCTCTATTTGCAAGGGAAATTTATACAATAAAAATATAAAACAAGATAGGAGAGTTGCCAGGTTAGTTCCTCTCCTCGTTTGCCAAAAAAATAGGCATATTATGTCATATATATTATATCTACTACCGCTGACTAGACACATAAAACTTACTGACTTTTCTACTCATTGTAACCGGACACCGGGTATTCTCTATTGCACCACGACGGGTGCTCTATGACGCGCCGCACCTGTTCAACCTCACCCGAGATTGCACCTGCATTCAGTGAGTTAATTGCTGCCTCCTGTGTCTCTTTCCCTGCGGTCTCCAGGAGCAAGGGTTAATAACGTGAAAATATGCGTAATTTACGGCGTTTAATTATCCTGAAATACGACCCTGGGAGGTTTTCAACATTGGTTCCAAACAACTCCAAAATATCCCCCTGCCAGGTAAGGTCACGCGCGAAATGGCCAAGTCATGTGACCATTACGCAGAGATCCCGCTGCGTCCTTATTTTGGGATTTTAAGGTGTGCAGGAGGCTGGCACAGTGCGGTATTGTGAATGTGGTTAAATTATACGCATGCAGTATACGTAATTATGATATTATTGTATTGCAGTTGCAATGCCTTCTGTAGTTTGAAGGTTGCACACTATATCAGTGCTACCAGGGATGTTGATTGCGTGGAACTCTTCTTTTCATGTAGGCCTACTTGTGGGCCTGAACATGGACCCAGTTATTGACAAGAGTTACACGCTAAAGTCTTGCAACTAACGAGCCAATATGGACCACTCAGTCAGCCACCTATCCAAAGCTAAACTCATGCAGTTAACGAGCCAATATGGACCAGTCAATCAGCCACCTACCCAATAAAAAACCCAAAGCTTACAAACTAAACTAAATGGTTACTGATGGCCACGGTAACATTTAACCGTTTACCAAACAACAGGGTATGTTAATATATGCCAGTCAAGTGTATCTTGTTAGTCAGACAACTAATTAAACAAACTCCCTTGCATCTTTGTTTTAATTAAACAGTAACAGTCAGCAAATTAAAAGGTCAGTAAGTCAGTCGGTTAATGAGTCTGTCTGTCTGCCTGTCTGTCTGTTACTCAGTCAGTCACTCAGTCAGCCAGCAGCCAGAGATGCAGGCAGGCAATGACTCACTTTGCTACACTCATTTGGCCTGACGTTTGTAAGTTTCAAGTCAGCAAGCCAGTTAGTCACTCACCTGTTCAGTCAAATTATTAAATTAGTCAATTAGAGACGTGGGAGCCACTGCTTTAACAGATTTGTTTGAAACAAGGTAATAAACGCAACAAGTCGCTTACAGTTCATCGCTTTGAAAACGCAAAGACGCAAATTACCCACGTACCCATAATTACTAAATTTTTTGACAAAACTTCCTTTTATTCTTTAACCCGTTGACAGTAAAATCTTCCTGGGAAAGCAGCAGACCCCCTGCTCCTCACCGAAACAACTTATTTTTAAAGTTTCTTCTAATTTGCACTAAAAGTTGGAAAGTTCAACAAATAGTTTTTCTTCGCATTTTTCACGAGACGCCGGATAGAAAGGATTTTGAAGAAGCGTCAGAGCCTGGGGGAACGTTGCTAAGATTCCTTATAAAAAGTCAAACCAGCTGGAGTCAGCCATTTGTATGAAGCAGGTGCAATATATACTCAGACCTATGATATCTTTCTAAGTCAAATAGATGATTCAGTTTCCCCAAATTCAAATTCAAATAACTCAGTAACATACGATATCTAAAGTCTTGCTTCGTTATAGCTGTAACGGCTCGAAAATGCATGCGAACATTTTTAAAAAATATATTTACATCAGAAATGGATAAAGTTTTAGATTTGTGAAAAACGAGTTTCATGTAAAACGAGCAACCCAGCCGCGGAAAATAAGTTTTTGTTTCCTTGTGGTTTCTTTTTACCGTCCTGCGTTGAAAATAAGCCTGTGATGGGAAGTGAAGGAATTAGAGAAAAAGTTCGTCTTTATGACAGAACTAGACTTGATCAGAGACTCTCCCTCTTCTAGAGTCTCTAAGACTTACATAGGCAGCATTTGCACTAAAAGCTTATGAAAATTTGTATCCCGCCAACCACAATGATATATCCTACAGCTACTGTATATGTACAAGTATTTTACAAAATAAAATAACCGTGCATGATTGCATCTCCATCACAAGCAATAGCAGTTGAATTCAGATAAAGACATAGGGTTCATTATGAGGTACTATTCGAACACCGGAAGTTTACTAGCATCACTTCCGCTTTTTTATAGACAGACAAATACCGAAAGTTTCGCAAGCAGGAGTGTTTTGGGTGTTTATCGTCTTTTCTGTCATTTAGCTGTTAGTAAAATGTGATTTATGCTCAGTACAACTTCCGAGGTCGACGGAGCGTACAAAACATAAAACCGTCATCACCAGTTATGCAGACGGGCTACTTGAATACTTACAATACCTTTACAGCTAGGTAGACACGGCTTGAATATCTTTCCTCTTCTAATTATTCCCTTTTTCTCTTCCCTTGCAATTGTTGCCTTCTCCAACTAAAGGAAAGTGTCCAAAGAGGTGACACCCGTATGCTCACACGTAACTAGCCCCCAGACCTAGGTCATTAATTTTGTCGATTAAATTCCAAAATGGCAAAAAACATGTACCATAGGTCAAACAGTATATACTTCAAAGTGTAAGGCAAAGCGGTCACAGCGATTAATGTATAATTGAAAACGTGACGAGAGTCTAATAAAGCTCATGCAGGGGGAGCAAAAACGTCATGAAAAGCAGCAGGACAAGGTAAAGCCCAAAATTAAGATTGGCAGTGCAATTTAATGCAAATCGCTTTTATGTAATTTGAAAGAAAATCAGACCTCATCTTAAACTATGGCTTAAAATAATCTACCCTGTAAACGGTTGAAATTGAACATACTATTTTTCAGACTTGCGTGAAAGAACTATTTCCAGAACATGGTAATATCGCGGTGTCGACGCGGCTAGTTCTCTGCTGTTACATATACTTCGCCACCCGCTAGTTAATTGGGCACTAGCGCCTGAATACCGTAAACGTGTTGCAGAAAAACAGGTGTTGACCCTTCAGTTCGGAGGTGTTCAGTTGTGACGTAGCGCACACGTTCGAGAGCTGTTGCGTGAGCACAATTGTAAACTTGAAGTTAGACTTTTAGACTTAAAATATGCTGAGTTTTTGTATATTACCCTGAGTGGTTGTACTGCAGTACTGTTATTCACCTTTGCAAATACGTGCAACACGCTCGTGGGATGTCTGTGCTGTTGAAAGTTATATTCAGTTGTGATGTCATCTCTAGTTGGGCTCGCATGTCGTTAAGTTTTTAACCTATTATTTAATTACCAAATATGTTTTGGCATTCTTATAGGTTTTAAAATTTATACCTTTTGCCGTACCTCAAGATAGGGTAGGATATGAAAAACCATACTGTTTTCCTTTAAGAAACACGAACTCACGAAAGTTTCTTGTCATCAGACGACGCCAAATTATGTGCAACGCACTATATCACGGGCACTATTGTCGGTGTCGGCATCTATTAAAGTAATTATTCAACTAACAGAAACTAGTGTGTCTTTAAAATGGGAATCACAGACCGGAAAAACTTTAACATTATAATTACGCACGCCATAGGTGCAATTTCACAGGTTATAGTACATGGGTTTGAGAACCTGAAGCCCCTCGGTGAACCTCTTTGCTCTGCTGATTGATGATTAATGATCATCCTGGAGGCTCAACAATGATTTCTTTATTTTCCTAAAAAATTCCTTTAGAGACAATTCAAGGTGAATCTTAAACCTCGTGCCCACTGCCCACCTGTACTCTTGCTTGGCACTTTCGCTCTACTTCCTATCTTTGCGAATTCAATGATTGCGTGGTGCACCGTCGCTTTATTAACCAATCACAATGCAGTAATTAACGACGGCGAGATAATCGCCGGATAATGTGGCAATGGATGAGTTTAATCCGCTGATAATACGTGGATTATGAGATTAGGCAAGGACAGAGTTTGTTATCTGTACGCGGCTTGTAATTAATATATTCCGGACTGTAGTTAGACTTATTGTGATTTATTGCTTCCTAATGAGTTATAAACTTTCCTGCTCCTTTTAATGGTCATCATTGTTGGTTTATCAGGATGATTTCACTGATAATTATCGACTTTATTAATTTTAAATTTAAAAAAAATAACCTATAAATATTTTAATTTTACACCATCTGGCTAGCTTTCCAGTAATCATTGTGAATAATTTTATTGACTGTGCTGGAAATATGGCGCCTGCAAACTTTCAAAAAGTGTTACGTGTATTTTAATAAATTAATTTTACGCTCCTATGGTGATGTGATTCTATTATCAATTGTAAGAGAAATTATGGCTGTCTGCTCTTCAGTGATACAAACAGTGAAGACTGTTATTAAAGCTTTTGAGTGGAAAACATTTAAATTTGAAAACTTATTGTCATATTACCTTAAAAAGGACGTACTCTTCTTTTCCAGTTCACGCAGGTGAAATACTGTTATTTTTACTACTTCTATTTTTGACTATCTTGTGTATAATTAATAATACTTTAATTAAATTCAAGTAACAATACCGGATGTTTCAAAAGTGTCTACTTTGTTAATGATTTCTGTCTGTCTACTATTATTAAAGGAAATAAAATTTAAGGGATCCTCAAAATTTTTCCTTTTTTATACTTAATCTCAGTATTTTTCTTTTCCTTTAAAAAAACTGATACATGTAATGCCTTTAAGATACCCATTATATAAATGTCTGTTAAGTAGTCCTAGTAAGCATTTTTTCTACATTAGGCAATTCAGTATACTTAAACTTCATAAAGTACTTTTCTTTTGAACTTTCAAAATAACGTAGATCTACCAGATAAAGCATTTAAGGATTTTGATTGCGCTTATTACATTATAATATGATACCGTGATACGATATAAAACTGTTTTAATGGTTTTTCCTCAAATGATTATGCATACCAGAAAAGCTGTGGCGTATATCTTTCATAAATTTATAACGAAAATAAGGCGGTCTTCATCCGGTAAGTCAATAAGCGGCGCTTTTCATTTAATTAAAATACTCCTGTAATCATCCACTCGGTAGTCAACTGCTGCTAGATAAACTTCTATTTATTACGAGGTCCCAGGGTCCTACATTACCAGACAGGTCGGTATTAACTAACTCAGCTTATCTAAGAATGTCTTATCTAAATTATTTGCTGCCGCGCAAGCCATTCCTTTCCATAAACGGTGGCTGTTCTAGGACTGGGTGACTTGAAACTTCGAAATATGCTGGGTTGCCACAATCTTTCTCTGGCATTAATCGTTATCTGGCTTCTACAGTTTTATTAGGCGCCGTATTAGGTTTTTGTGGACATACGTATTGTTTTATGATCTAGTAATGGAGTTAGTAACGTTGACTTTAACCTTAGGCCAACCCTCGTAAGAAATGTTTGGTATTTTAGGCGGAACTTCGTACACATTATGTGTTGTTTTACAAAAATGATTATAGTTTTATTGGCTGGTAATAACTCCGCGTGGTAGCAATGCATTTTTCCGGTAGCTCATTATTATTGTACAATGGAAGTTAGCAACCGGAAGTACTGCTCGTTCTGACGGAAATGACATCAACTACCATCAAATTTCAAAAGTTTTTACTTTGTGGACTGAAGTTAATTATACAAAATGGTTCTTGATTGGAGTTTTTGTATATACTTTTGTACAACTGCTTTTGTTATTTTGTGTTAGTGTGTATACTGTGTAATATGCATTTGTGTAAGTTACCAATTTCTTAATCTTGTTACAGTTATAATTATTTTTTAAGTTTTATACTGTTACATATTGTCTGTAAATAGAACGAGTTATCGTCATAATCATCATCGTCGTCGTCATCGCCGTCGACATCATCATTTCTCTTTCTCCTTTTTTCTCCCTCTTTCTCACAGTCTCACTTCCCTCTCGCTTCTCTTTCTCTCTCTCTCTCTCTTTGTCTCTCTCTTGCCTCTAAGGCCCTCTGTGACAGATTAGCATACGTGGTAGTGCTATACAGAACTACACCATGTGATAATCGAGGCAGCCTCTCAGTTTGGTCAGGGGCAGCAAGCTGGAATAACCCAAGGTTGTTGATGCCATTGTAATCAAGTAATCGGCGCACCTTAACATGCTTGGGCGTGATACGGTGATACTATCACATCCTCTCAGGCGTCCATATTGTTCCCGTATACAATTACTTTTCGTTTTAATGTTTTATAGCTGCTGTGGATCTTTCGCCGGTGTGTCCATAATGACGACATAATACTTTGGTTTATATAGGGCGAATCTTCAATGACTCATAATTGCTCGTTGAGTTAATGTAATTTCTCTCACACCTGCTGTTGAAAAAGTCATTCAGTACCGCACAATTCAGTTTTAAATATTTTCAAGTTTGATGATTAGCACGAAGGAATAAGATTTTCGCAATCCTGTCAGAAATAGAACGATCTGTGTGCCTGCTGATTCTCCAAAATATACACTAGGTTGAGCATGTTATCGATAGGTGTTAGGGTAGCCAAATGCAACTTTTCTTGTGGTGCCACCACGACCCGATGCACCTCATCTCGAACGTCTGGGCCAGAATTTATGCTGTCATATTTCAATTGCAGTCGCAAGTCCTTGTCGGAAAGCGGCTTAATCTGTTTAGTATGATCTCTTAACTCTTTCCCTGTCCTCGGGCGCAGCAACCTGTCCAGCGTGGCAGGGCGTAGTCGATGTAATTCAACGTTTATGTTCCTTTGTGGTTTTGTGTTAACTCGGATGGTAAAAATGTCTGATTTTTTACGGGCTTGAATTATTAGTCTGCGATTTGCAATCGCAACAGCTGCTCTTTAAATTGAAATTTCCACAATATTCATTACAATTTTGTAAAGCAGTCGTTTTCTTGCGTGCAGAACTTAGATACGAAACTCACTCATTTCTTCCTGCCAAATAGCCATCGCCGAAACTTCCTGGCAAAATTCTGAAAATGTCACTGCAACTTTAAAGACATCAGCAGCTGAGGTGAGGCAACGTATGGTAAGGTAAGGTAAGGTAAGATAAGATAAGGTAAGGCACAGTAATGGTAAGGTAAGGTAAAGTAAGGTAAGATAAAGTATGGTAAGACAGGGTAAGGTAAAGTAATGCAAAGGTAAGGTATGGTAAGGTAAGGTAAGGTAAGGTAAGGTAAGGTAAGGTAAGGTAAGGTAAGGTAAAGTAAGGTAAGGTAAGGTAAAGTAGGGTAAGGTAAGGCAAGGTAAGGCAAGGACAGGAAAGCTGAGTTAAGGTTAAGTAAGATAAGGTAAGGTAGGGAAGGAAAGGAAAAAAAAGGTAAGATAAGGTAAAGTAAAGTAAAGTAAAGTAAAGTAAAGTAAAGTAAAGTAAAGTAAAGTAAAGTAAAGTAAAGTAAAGTAAAGTAAAGTAAAGTAAAGTAAAGTAAAGTAAAGTAAGGAAAGGCAAGGCAAGATAAGGTAAGGTAAGGTAACCTACGGAAAGGTAAATTAATTATTGGAAGTGAGGAGACAAGGTAGTGCAGTGATGCCTGCGTTGGGCAAAAGTCGTCTCGGTATGTGCTCAATGCAACGCCTGGTTGGTAAATGGATAGGTGACACCCGGAAATTTTTTTTGGTAGTTTCATCTGTCATCCTGCCTCTGGCTAATCACATCGTTCTACATGGAGAATGTAGGATATTCATCCGAACCCACAACAGAAAACCCTGCCTGTGCTGTGTCGCATCCATAGATGTCACATTTACGGCATTTGTATAAGTTGAACAAGTGAAGAAGCTGCGCTCAGGCTCCAGGGCCGGATTTATCAATATAGGGTATCGGCATAAGACCCACGGGTATATATATATTGGATACTGAAACATGCCCCATCAATTTTTGGACCCCACGGTCCACAACTAGGTAAATCCGACCCCGCGCGGCTTAGTTACTATTTTTTTAGGTTTCTGATAATTATGAGCTTATCGCCCCTTGAGAAGCCGTTCTATGATTATATGGCCGAAATGAAGCCAGAACGTTGCGACCCGCACAAAGGAATTTACAACTCTTTGATGTTTTTATAAAACATTTTAACTGTCGGGTGTGGTTACACAAAGATTTGGTCATAAATCATGTTACATTAGTCATAAAAATAGCAGGCGAACTCATTCGCGAATAATATTAGCACTTCGGCTACGTTCATACAAACCATAGAAGGAAAGAGCAACAGAAACGGAAACGCAAGTTCGTCGCTGCACTTTAGCTCCTGTTTTGTTACTGCTAAATTTGCGGTTCTGTACATTTTGCTAGTAGGCGTACAGTTTTTTAGGTGGCTGTTCATAAGCTGTCTACAGTTATTATCATTTATAAAATATTAATTTCTTATTGGAGCTTGCCCTGTCTTAGTTTTACTAGCGGTTTTCTCGTGTTTTGGGATTTTTGGAGATTTTTTATGAGATAAAATAGAGAATTTGCCATTTTGTTAAGTGGATGGCGAATGTTTTATTTAAAGAATTACTTACAGTAACTGAATATTGAAACATAGCCTAGCCAGTTCCCCTGATGAATTTTTCAAGATTCAATACAATGATATTAATTTTGAGAAAAAAGTATGTTTTTAATTACTACATTTGCGTCAACGTTACCCCAGAGTAACTGCTATGTGACATTATATTTTATGAAATAGATTGATTGAAAAGTTACATGGTTTTTTATTTCCTATGTAATATTTCTTAGGTAAGTTATGATACTTTATCGACTGCTCAAGCCTGGCAATTATTAAAACTGGTATCATAATTGCTCTTCTCACATCGTCATTAACTGCTTTGATTGCTACGCTAATTACTCTCAGCACGTCCATTCAATCATCAAGTAGACAGACAACAGGAAATGTTACAATGCAAATGGCATTGGTCAGATTTTGGCTTATTGTCCTCAAGAACATTATCTATCCTATACCTGTTTAGAACCTGATCAGTGTGGGCTATAATTATTCTGGGCTGTTCGCACTTTGAGCTAAGATTATCTCGTTTGATCCTATCCTAGTTCAGGAGAAGTCCAGTTCTCTGAAAGAGAGCCGGAAGAGGAACTCGGATCTTTCCTGACTTGCAGGAAACTTGGGCTATGTGCTATACGTGGTCCTCGTTCTTATGCTCATTTGAAATAAGTGTGCTCAAAAATCAAATACATCAATTAATGGAAATCATTTAGTAGCATTAGAATATGAATCGAGTAATGGACATAGTGAAAGGTAGGAATTGCACTCTTCAGTATTATCGTTGATGTTTAAATTCAAACGGAAACTTTCAGTTTAATGCAATTTAAAATTTTGTGGAATAATTTCTTTCATTTTTTGTATGTGTATTCAACTTTGTAAGAAATTTTCTTTTTGGCCTGTTTTTAATGTATTTTGTTTGTCATTTTGTTGACTGTGTTTATTCAATATTAATTTATTCATTTGCTCGGTTACTCATTTGCTTCATTAATGATACATACATGTATTGCACAATTGGACCATACAGTTTCATTACCGTATCCATACTAACGCTCAGTATAATGTCAGTATACATTACTGTAGATAATGTATCTCAGTAATCTTTTAAATTTTAATTTCTGCCACTTTTGATTTCGTTGTGCCTTTGCCGTTTATTTATTTATTTATTATTACTTTCTTCTTGTGATTATAAGTAAGTGACAAACAGTAACAGTAAGTGACAGTAAGTATGTTTTTGCACTGCTATGTGCATAAGTTAATATGATTAACGTCACTGAAGATTCTCGATATTCTGCCATTTCTGTGTCTTAATTACAGCTTCTAGTGAGCGTAAATGTTTTCCACGTTATGATGAATCCATGTGATTATTTCTAATGCATAATTAACACGGCGAATGATTATCTGATGTATTGGAATGCTATAAGTTACGACGGTACAGCACCTGCAGCTAATAAGATCAGCAGATAAAGACAGAACCAACCGGTACTGCTTGATTTGTTATCTCCTTAATAAGCTGCAGCAGAAGGAAATGGGAGTAACAAGATAGTCCCAGTGGGAGATGTACTGACCACTGTCCAGTGGCCACAGGGTGATAAAGCGATGTCCTTCAAGCTTAACTGGGAGGCGTGTCTACAGTCAATGAAATTACTGTAGAAATCAATGGCAACAAAAAAATTCCAACATTTTTCCGCGCAGTTCACATTTTGATAAAAACATCCAACCTCTTGCGAAGTTTTCTTTACGTTTCACTGTGGTTCTGGATAGTATTAGTAAAATATTGTTTCTATTCATTTTACTGATCACTAAAATTAGGTACGAAGGTCACGTTCACCGGCACTTGGGTGCCTCTTTATTAGATTAATCTAGAGCCAAAGAAAAACTGGAAAGGAAACCCTATTAAACTGCTATCCGAACACTTGCCTGCTATAGGCTTCAGCGGATTGCTTAGTAAACGCGCCGTGAATGTATGATGGCACGACAAAAAGTATTTTTGAAAAATAATTATCGTAACATATATGGTGCAGTTATCATAGCATTATCGTAACATTTCTACGTATCAAATTACACAGTATAAACTATAGCTAGCTCACTAATATATAGTAGTACAGTAAAGTTAGTGCGGAAACTATACATCTACGATGTGCCACGGTGTATAGAAGCAGATTCCGGATTTGTAAATGTTAATTGTCATTTTAGGGGCTTTAGATATTCTCTAAAGATTAATAAAGCTGCCTACTGCGGCTTTCCAGGTTTACAACGGAAGCCAAAATTCGTGTTTTATAGTGTTAATTTTGGAATTTGGAACCTGTGACTGTACTTGCTACTTTATTTCAGGTTCAAACGATTTAAATTTGTGGCTGTCAATTAAATAATTGTGTTTATATGGTATTACTATTGTGGATGCTTGGATGTGAGTTGGATTGGCTAGTAGCTACGTAACCATTCTAGATGTCGATTTCAAAATTCTTAATTTTGTTTATTAACATTAAACAAGAAATCGGCCATCAAAATCACTAGGTCATGCTAAAATCTTTGGCATTTTGTGTTCCGCCTACGAGAGTCGAAAGCCCACATTCAGTCAACGTAATACACATTCTAATTGTCCGCATTGTTAAAATATCTTTCCGGAACTTTAAATGCACTAAAATAGTTTCTCAACTTGTGCGCTTGACGTGCTATGACTTCAAAACGCATCCGGAAAAACGTCCGTTTTCTTTCTTCAATACACCATGGCCTGTTCTTTTGTTTCGTCTGTTTACCCATTGCATTGTATAATCAGATTGTTTAGTTTAAAACTTCCTTTTGAGTGCTATAAGCTGATATAGCACGGATGGGTAACCATACATCTCATTGTTCGCTTGCATTGATTTCGAAGGTTCTCACGCTTGTTGAAAGCAAATCTAAACTTTCGGACATGTCTCTGTCGAATGCCCTGTGCTTATTTGGATTTAAAAAGGCATATTCACACCTGGCAGCCTGTAAACAGCGGCTGGCGAGGTACAATCGTTTAGTCATGCCATTGGGCATACGAGTTTTAGTGAAGTCACCCATAATTTTGGGGGTAAATGGCAGTGGTACAGACTCTAATTGAAACAGTGGCACTGAGTACTACCAAGTGTACGTGCCTTTCTTAAATTCTGTAATTCATGGTGGAACTCTAATTACACCCGCGGAGATAGTTGGATACCTGTCTTGGTGATTTACGTTTATACAAACTAATGATTTGAAGCTAACTTTTTAATTGCCTAGACTAGAGCAGAGGAACAGCTCTGTTAAGATGCGAAATTATGATATTCTTGGGTATTTTTAAGTTCCTGTAAATTGGAAAGGTTCCGAATAACTTTTTCTTCAACGCCATAATAAATATTTTATAAATTATAATTTGCATTTCTGTAATACCAATTTCACCAAAATGCCCTTTCGTATGTTTGACAAGTTTTAAAAGCGGCGTACAATACACGTTGCGTCATGCCAGTGTTATGAATTCATTTTCGTTGTTTATGTTGTTATAAATTGTTGCCGACTGGTTTTAAGCATTTAGCCGGAACATTGTATCTGCCTTGTTTTAGAGATATTGACGTCATGTCACTAGTCCCCGAGGTTGGCTTAAGCTACTGCGTTGTTCTTGCCTACCATCTAGTTATAGGCTAACTTACAACTAAGAAGAAGGAAGTTCGTTGAATCTTTGCACTTTCAGTATGTATTCAGTGCTATATTTTAATGATACCATACACGTTACTCAATGATAAAAATAATCAGTTAAACAACGTGGTTGTGATATTGAAATTCCATTGCTTGTAAAAGTTCCGGGTCACCCAAGTTACCAGCCGCTTTTCGTTCCTGACTCACAAAAGACAGAAACTTAACAGCAGCACCCGCGAGGGTGGCAGCCAAGATAACAAGAAAATAAATAAACACCCAGTTGCGAAAATAAAAAACAGACATCTGCATAAAACATGAGCACTATGATATGGTTTGATAATGTATTACTAATGTTAAGTGTTGGCAACAAAATCTACTTATTGAGTGATTTGACATTGCTTCCATCAGCACCCCCTGATTATTATCACTGATGAGTAAAGATCTGCCCCATGCGCACGTAGCGTGGAGTGCACATCTGTGCGCTAGGCTAGACTTTTAATCACAAAGTTGTGCAAACTTGGTAGAAACTCAACGTGTTCTGTCTCCTTGTGCTGGTCGGATATTTCCTATGTATTGTTAGGTGTCGAACTTGCTTTAATTTCTTGTACAGTTGGGTCAGCTGAAGACCCGACGGTGAAAGATTAGCTAGAGGTGACAGAGATGATGATGAAAGTTGCAGCATATCATAAAGACTGGATAGCAGAATGATGTTGGTGTCGGATATGCAATGTAAGTTTTGTGTATTTCATGTAATACAGTGGAACCAAGCCGTTGCCCAGCGCAGTTTTCATCATATAAAAATATTTCGCCTATTATAGCATTTTCATTTTTCATATTAACTGAAATCCAAAATGACTATTGCAATTTTGAAGCGTAGGGCTTAATCTGATTGCATGCAAATTACTGATGGTGATGTGTAAAGTCGATGGGAAGATATATAAATGAGAAAAGACACTTTTTATGTATGTATTGGGATTGAGCATTAAGTATTTGTAGACATATAAACGACTTGTTAAGAGAGTTATTATACAACTATCAATCAAGCCTGTTGTTTATAAAATATGTGATTTTAGCTTTTATAAAAATGCTCGGCATTAACTATATTCTTTGGTTTTATGTCTTTATTTTTTTACTAAATCAATGAAGAAGCGCAAATTATATTTTGCCATCCGTTTATCTCCACGTGATTATTATTAGCAATACTGGGCACTATATAGGCTGACTTGTTGTTGTTTCAAATGTGTGGCACATTCAAAATTTTATACGTGTTTGTTTTCATTTGTTAAAGATTTTGTTTTGTAAGTCTGCATTTCACTAGGAATTAATCCATTTTTGCCAACAATGGCATTAGTAAATATATTATGTAAAAACTAACGACAGTTAAGTCTGATTATGAGTTATCCGTGACTTAGAATCTTAAATAATTTACTTATTATTATTATTATTATTATTATTATTATTATTATTGTTGTTATTATACAGCAAAACTGGTACAGTCAATATGGTGATGTTTCACGAAGCCGTACCACTGAAAAATACTCTTGGTTAAGCTAATGTAGCTATTCATTATTAACATCTTTCAACGTAAGATCCACTAACTTCTGTTGGCTTGATAATATTTTAGTAGATGGTTCCACTTGTGCTTTAAATACTGTGATATTCTATATTCGGTTTTTCAAGCTAGTGCTAGTTTAATTTAAGAATCAAGTTTCTGGCTCTTAGTGTCCAAAAATTAAAGGGTTTACTCATCCAGTGTTTTGTACCTCTTGGTTAGTTACGATTTGTTCATAGACATGGGTTTATATTCTGCGTTTTTAACAATGAATCATGTATTTTTTATTCTTTGACATCTTTCTGTAACCAGACACTAGGACGCTCACGAGTCTCATCCCGGATTACGCTCAACAACTTACTTCCTCCCTGCCAGGGGTCGCGCTCGCGTCTAATGGTCAGCTCACATTTCCAACATCTGTTCCTGCGCGTTTCCCTTTTGACATCTTTGTTTGTCGCGATTGCCTCAACTCCAGCCGCCAGAGTGCAGCACGTGACATCAATAATATGCAATATTCCCAGGGTCTCAAACTTTCTTTGGTGTAGCTTTTAAGCGTGTGATTCAGCTGTGCTTGTAGTGGCAGCGGTGGGCCTATTTACAATAATCCTTATTCATAACAAACAATGAAACGTAATAAGAACCAGACGTCACAGACGGCAAGCTCAAGCCACGTGGTGGGACGTTTAAACTGACTACATGTATTTGCTTCTTCTGATTTCATTTGAGCAATGACTCTAGATAAATTAACGTAACATTTTTATTTTCTAATTCTTTTGAAACTGTCTGTGACGGACGGTTATCCATTGCATGTTTTGTCCTTTGCATTGCACATTTGCTTATTCAGCAAATTAATTACGTGCTGCTGCTGCTCTTGCTGCTACTACTGTTTCTAATGCTGCTGCTGCTACTACTACCACTATTACTGCTGCTGCTACTACTACTGCTTTTACTGCTGCTGCTACTACTGCTACTGCTTTTACTGCTGCTGCTGCTGCTCTTGCCACTGCTGCTGCTGCTGCTGCCATTACTACCACTATTACTACTACTGCTGCTGCTACTGCTTTTATTGCTGCTGCTGCTACTACTACTACTACTTCTACTACTACTACTACTACTACTACTACTACTACTACTACTACTACTACTACTACTACTACTACTGCTGCTGCTACCACTACCATTACTACTACCACTATTACTACTGCTGCTGCTGCCGCCACCACCACCACCACTACCACTACTACTACTACTACTACTACTACTACTACTACTACTACTACTACTACTACCACCACTATTACTGCTGCTGCTGCTGCAACTACTATTCCTGCTTCTGTCGTTGCTTCCACCCCTGCCACCATCACTGCCACTACCACTACTATTACTTCTACCACTATTGGTGCTGCAAGTACTACTTTGCCTGTTCGTTCGTTTACTTATTTTATGTCGTTTTATGTTTTATAAATTTACATACCTGGATGAGTGCATGTACCTTGGT
Source organism: Tubiluchus corallicola (assembly GCA_030141605.1). Classification (NCBI taxonomy): domain Eukaryota; kingdom Metazoa; phylum Priapulida; class Priapulimorpha; order Priapulimorphida; family Tubiluchidae; genus Tubiluchus; species Tubiluchus corallicola. The sequence continues at coordinate 377,613 of JAQGDQ010000069.1, read as the reverse complement.
ATGTCTCTTATCTTGAATGCATTTAGAAGTTCACTGCAACATGTTTTTATTGCTGATGCGTTTTTGCATTGAATTACTTTGATGCAAAAACTTTTTAACATTTTATAATGTATCATAAAAATCTAATGGCCCTCTATATTAATCACAAATGAGAGTAAATATTATTTAATTAAACCTACAGTGTTATTTCTGCTCTGCTTGTCAGAAGTATACCTATGCGTATAGGTATGACTTACCTTTACGCATCTATATCAGCATGTATTATTAAAATTTTCCCACTTTACCCTATAAATATATAGGTCTGATTTATCTGTCTGTCTGTCTATCTCAAGTGTGAATCTTTTCAAATACTCAAACGTGCCCTCGTCTTGAGCTCTTGACATAGAATTACTCTACGCTTGTTTATTTTATTTGCCATTTCGTATTTATCCGTTTGATATTAAACAGTTTGCGATTGGCGGTACTGTATTATGGTTTCTTATCTGTTATATTGCACAATGTACCAAAACTATAACACCAGCGGCAGTCCCATTGACCCTGTAGCCGTCTTACCAAACGACTGCTCTTTATAATATAACGCTTGCACCCGGAAGTGCGTGCATGAGATTATATGAGTTTAAAATGTAAATAGCATAGACAGCTCTCTTGTGTACGAGATACAACAGTTTTATAACGTGAGTGTAATTGTGTTTATGTGCGTTTTTGTGTGCTTTTGTTAGGAATGTGTTGAAATTTGTGTAACAGACGTGGGAAAGCAACTGCAGACGGTAGAATTTACGCGAGAGATAAAGAGATGAATTATTATTTTGTTTGTTGGGTAGTTTGTAATTTACTATCACTTGCAAATGTCAGATGTTAGATGTCAGAAGCTAAGTTCTAGTAGTATATTGCTGCAAAACCAAGTAAGCGCATATATATTTGTAGACTAGTAGATCTGATATAGAAATGTTGCGAAAATCGGAGTTTTAAACGCTTTTTACCCTTTGATACAAAAAACCATGATTCATTGTCTTTATGTAAACATTTGGAATCTTGGAAGATGTGTTTTCAATGTACACGAAACACTTTGTTGTAAAAATTGCTAAATAGTGATATAATGATAATGATAATTTATGTGTAAAGCGCATAAATCGGCAATTATTGTCATTAGGTTTGCTACAAAACAAGTGTACAACAAGAGTGGCTGCAATAAAGATATATAAGTATACAGTAAAAAATTCACAAGACAAGTGAATAAACGATATAGTAAAAATAAGCTTTAAGTCCCACATTAATTAAACGTTATAGTAAAAAGGTTTAAAGGCTCATTTTAAAACGGCCAAAATCGGTAGTAGTACGCAAGCTAAACGGAAGTTTATTCCATTCACGTGGAGCTGAACTGGCAAATAAACAGCTTTATAAATAAGTGCTAAATTATTCATGTTACAAAACAGTTGCAGTTTTAAAACAGTCTGGTAAACATAGTCTTAATAGCTACACCTGTGATTACTCTCTAGCAATTAAGACTGAGTTATGGAATCAAGTCCCAGTTGCACAAGCAATTTTTTCTTCACTTCCATTGTAAGCTTCCAAGTGATTTACAAGACGTGAGTGAAATCAATTTCACTTGGTTTACTGGTACTTATTATCACTATCTGTTGACATACAATATGAGTAGTGTTGTTCTGCAGTTTCTGTTCCGCCACATTTGTCACCATTTCTAGGTCTTTCGCTCTGTAGTAGTGGAAATATATCCTTGCCACAGATGGGTAAAACAGGCAACATCACTGCAGTTGTCGTCGTTATTGTATGTTTATTAACCTACACTGGTTGACCTGTATTTTAATTACTAATTAATATGATTTTTTTCTTACAGCTGGAATGGAATCTAGCATTACCCTATGGCAGTTCCTTCTGGAGCTGTTGCTTAGCAACCAGTATAGTGACATCATCACCTGGACTAACAATGAAGGAGAGTTCAAGCTCATCAATGCTGAAGAGGTGGCACGATTGTGGGGCTTGCGCAAGAACAAGCACAACATGAACTATGACAAGCTAAGTCGCGCGTTGCGCTATTATTATGATAAGAATATCATTAAGAAGGTGCTAGGACAGAAGTTTGTGTACCGCTTTGTGTCTTTTCCAGAAATCGTAAAAACTGAAACGAAAATTCCTTTCAAAATCAAAATGGAGACACTTGCAAAGGACGGTTCTTTACGACCATCATACTTGCCACTGACTCCCACGCCTCTGCACCCGGCATTCATGGGGTCCTACAGGGCTGACTTGAGTCCACTCCAAGCGACTAGTCCCATGTTTTTATTACCACCTAGTGACAGGCTTTGGAAGCAAACAAGTCCACGTGAATTAGAATTTCAAAGAGAGCAGATAGAACGACGCGATAGATATGAGCCTAGCAGCCCCCGATGTTCTAGCAGCTCTGAGGGAAGTCTAGAGCAAAAGCGAAACCAAGAACAAAGACGAAGTCCGTCCATTTCAGTAAAAGAAGAGGGAAGCCCGTGTCGGCGATCACGAAGCGAGAGTCCAATAGATGTGGTACGGGACCGTTCTGCATCACCAAAGCGTACTTCCTCGCCGCTTCTTCGAAATAACAGCGATGAAGAAAATGCAAAATCATCAAAATCAGCAAGTGATCATGAGAAGAGATCAAAATCCAGTAGTCCATTAACATTGCACAACTCCAAGCCCCAAGTCTCATTAACATCAACATCATCAAGGACCCGTAGCAATTCATCAACGACAACAACAGCATCTGGTCGCACTAGACCATGTCCCCTTAATCTCACACAGGCTAGTTTATTAAACTCAGTGCCTTACCCTAGCCCAAGTGGTATGTTCCCCGTGCCAAGCCCAATTCTTACTCCCAACAACTTCTTTCAATCCTTTTACTTGGGTTCCCCTAGTCCACTTTCTCTCAGCCCTTCTTTTAGGTCATCGGGCACAGCCTTCCAGTTTCCGTCGTATTCTCCGCTGGGTCTTTTTCCTGCAGCATCATATGGGTCCATGTCTCGCAGTGCATCGTCGCCGTTGCTGTTGCCATCGGCATCCACATCTTCGACGTCGACGAAGCCGATCACGGCATTATGACAACGAAAACCATAGTACTTTTATATTGATTGCAATCTAGTTTACCTGATCACAATCAAAAACCCATTTTGTACCTTTATTTTTAGATACAGAGTGATGATGCTTGCAGCATTGTTGAAACAGGAAGGTTGTCATTTGTGTTACATTTAAATTCAGTAGTGCAAGATTTAATTAGAAGCATTTCTTTTTAATACTCATCTTTAATCAAAAAACTCTAGAACCTTCTAAATACTCATTCAACTCTTGCCATCCGACTGTTTCTGTCTCTTGCCAGTTTATTGCAGTAATGTTACATTCTGCATTCATTACTTCCTAAATTCCACACAAAGTTTGGAATTACCCTCAATTTATTCGTGTTGCAAAGTGAGTGAATGGAAAAAGTGAAATGCGTGTACACCTAAAGACAATTTTTCATTTTGTGAGTTTACGTCTAGGACTCTAGGGACTAGATCAGGGTGTCTTTTTGTCAGATTACATGTCCATAACCCTCTGCTCTGCTGGGTGCCTATTATACTCTTCTCAGATGCACAGTTTTGTTATTAGGACAGATTCTGTTACGGTTTGCTTAAAAACGTCAGTCCCATTTGAATGTAAAGTTTTAACTTTTCATCTGACACAAGGAAATCTCAAGTTCCTGTTCACTGTTTATTCAGCGCCTGCAGGTATCTTTAACGTCTCTTTGTCTCTAATCCAGTTCCTTGATCCTTTTCTTAGATAAACACATCAGCAGGCCTAGGCTGGGTCACATGGGGGCGGATCCAGTAGACACCCTGAGAAGGGGCTGGTTCACAAATTATGTGCCTCATAAATCAGCAACTTTCTTTACAAGTACAAGTAACCTAAAAACTTTGTGCCTGAGATTCAATAAGATTTTGCTAATTGACTTCCTTTACAGAGCTACTTATGACTGGGAAACCAAATTTTTACAAGAATTATTTTACAATGTGCCGTTCTGATTACTATGCCTGTTTTTGATTTGTGAGTTTGTTTTTTTTGTGAAAGCGTGGTCAATCTAGAGATTGCTGCCCCTGAAGTATTTTATTATACAGGAATTATTTTGGCATCCTGTAGTTCAATAAAAATTATTAAATAATTTTTATCCACCTCTTTATTACTTACTATGTTCATCTCTTCATTATAGTTTTTACATACATTGTATCTTTTTTGTATTGGAATAATTGCAAAATGTCTTTACGTGTTGGTTGGCTAAATTATTACAAGCAAAATAAATAACCAAAAGAAATGGCAAATATGCATAAACCGAATTCCTTTTTACACATATGAAGTATGATTTGACGTAATGTTTTAGCGGAAAGTTTTTCGGGGATTTTTGCGCCACACGAAGATTTTTAATCCGAAGTCGTCATCTAATATCTGATGAGTCTCGAAATTCTAATTTAAACGCCTTATAATTAAAGCCTGCAGAAGAATTCGTTTAAATCATTTTTGAAACAGTTTCGCATTATTTTTGCTGCTTATGCCAAATTTATTCTACAAAATAAAATTTAGAATAGATCTCTTTTACGGAAAGGGGATCATTTTTGCTTAGCATAAACTTTTGAGTTGTTCTAAATAGTAAACCTAAACTCGTAAATTTCTTAATATTTTTTTTTGAAAAGTTTATAACCCACGCGAAGACAAGTCTATTGTTGAACCCTGCAAGCGCCCCCCACCGAGATATGTGCGCTCCTTTCTTTTCGGGATTTAAGACACTCAGAAATCGTTAAAACCAGTTTTCTTCATGACAAAGAATGAAGATTTTTGACAAACAAAGCGTTGGCCAATGTTTCAAGCTGTTTGCTTGGAGAGTGTATTAGTTCCGTTTGCGCATTTTCAGCGTAAGAAAAGCTGCTTGACAGTTGAGGAATGCTTTTGTTGAGGCGTCACACGCTTTTAACCCGCATAGAAAAAGATGGATCTTTGAATTAAGAAACGATCGGAAAATGGTCTCTGGTAAGGGGTGTTATAACAAGACTATTATAAAGAGGACCAAACTTTACAATATAAGCTTTGGGCTTGCATCGTCTGTAGCTTTTCGGAAAGGAGCAGTCAAGAAAATAATTATCAAAAAGTTATAAAGCTTACTTTTCCGTGATTGCCACAAAGCTGCTTTTATATGGAATTGTATGTCGGCGTCCTTATAATGAATGTCAACAGACATGTTAGCTCAATCTCTTTATCACGTTAGCCAGACGTAAGTCAGTGATAATCATAGACGTAATTAATTCTTAATATGCTTATTGTTCTTATTCTTATCTTACTTTAGTATTCTAACATGGACTAGTTTTATTAATGTCTTATTCATTAATTAAAGGTATTTATCGACTCTGCCCATTCTTGTCGCTTTCAATATAAAGGTACTATGGCGTGATTTGTGTATAATTTTGTATATGTACATAAATTAGTAATAATGATCAAAACATTTGTAAATATTTTGTTGCATTTTTACTTACAACGTGGCTACCAAGCTTAATCATTATTAGTTAATAATTAATTCTGCATTTAATATAAAGGCCTAAAGTTCGTTTTTTTGTTTAAACTTTTTTATTTTGTTACGAGATGGCAGCACATTTAAGCTTGTGTATTTGTCTGCTTCCTTGTAGGTATAGGTGATATTGCTTGCCTTTGAATGTAACAGACCAATATCTAAACATATCATTTTGTATTAAAAAATTACCTGTTGATTTTGTATATGTGTGTATGTATAATCAACAATTATGTGTTTTGCTGCCATAGTTTTTATATCATAGAAAATTATATATTTTTTATCGTTTACTGCCACTGAATTCTTCATATTCATTTTACAAAAAATGAAATAGCTGCCTGAATCAGGTTGGGGAAAAGTTAATTAACAAATACATGTAAAATTTGACGACAATGAAGATCTATGTTGCTTAGGTCATGACATGATTTTATTTAATCAAAATTTTGTTGAATCAAAATTTTAAGCAAAGTTTTTACTCGTTTTACAAAAAGTGGTGTTGTCGGGACCATGATGATGTTGGGATCAAAATTTTTTGTGAAATTATTTTTGCTATGATTGTAAAATCATTATTATTATGCCATTTACATTCAAAATGATGTGCTTCGTTTGAGCGTTTGTTGATGACAGTTTATCATGTAAACAGATTAGCAAATACTTTCTGTGTAACTTGGTGATACTGTATATTAGCAGAATTCTTAATAATGGACTGTATGAATCAAAGTCCATACTGTGACCCTTAAATAACATTGCCAAGTTTTGTTTCTTTTAAGAACATGAAAAACCGTTATTTTTATTTAAGAAATGTCTACTTGCCAAAAGTAAGATCAGTGTTCATTTTCTTATCTGGTGAAATCAAACCATAACCATGCTAATAAAAATATATGACATCTTCCAATAATATTATTGGAAGTTTTTCTCATTTAATGTGCCAAGTTAGTTATAAAATTGCATTGTTTTGTACAGTTCAATATTTGTGCATGCTTATTTTTATATGCATTAGGGCCTAGTAGATTTAAAAGCAAGTTTTGCGGCACGTAGAGAGCCTCAAGTTACTTGTATGGTGATTGTAAAAGATATTTTTGTTGAAATCAAAATGTCAGTGCAATTGAAGGTGCCTATGTCGCAGTTAAATAAACAATTCCTAGTTTTAACCAAACTTAAAATGTGTTTTGTGTGTTAACAGACAGCATTATAATTAGTTGCTAAAATGTTTAAAATGAAAATCAGTAGAACACTACAATTACTTTAGGAAAACAAGATTATGTATTTAATCTACTGTAATAATTATAAGAATACAAGACAAAATTATATCTGTACATAACAACAATTTGGATTTTTGTCACACTATTAGTGATACATCTAAATTATTTATAAAGAGATCTCAGTTCAGTTTACTATCACAAGAATTTTTACAAACAGTCACGCTAGTATTACTAAAAGAATTTCATAAAAACATAAAATAAAACGCTCATAGTAACTACTGATATGCACAGTCTTTGAAGCCAACGAGTTTTTAAAACCTCACGCCAGACGGCAGCAAGTGCCAACAGTCTAAACAAAATTACTCCACAGTAGCGTTCAACAACAAAATAATTTCACAAAACATTAGAATAAAATCACCGATATATAATTACAATAATGTCTACACACAAGGTCACTAGTACAAAATAACATTATCATTACATCAAAATAATATCACTGACAATTAAAAAAAGCAGCTATAATCACTGAGACTGTAAATGATTTCGAAACATCAATGGCTAAAAAAGTAAAAGTAACTTGGTTACTGCTATTACGTAAATAAAAGTAAACAATTATTTACTGCTTCCAAATAAGACAAGTGGTCATTCAAGGTTAGCAGTTGTGGCAGAACAGGAATTTAACTCATTGTCAAGGAAAATCCTCTGAGATAAAATACTAAACTCGTTAAGGTATTTTACCCGGGTTTCGACATGTGTACATCCTTGCTGAATGGCTGAAATAGTTGGAATCATATGAGAGATGAAACTGCCAAAAAGCAGTTTTTCCCACAATCACCCATTCATTTGACACCAAAGACCAGTGTTGCTTAACTTTGCGGGTGAATGTACACCATAACAATTCAGCTATATTTCCACACATGTATAAAGAATGTCAAATCTAAACTAGCTAAGCCAGCAAACAAATTTCATAGATGTTTAAGAAGCATCATGAAAATTCACAATAAATCAGGAGACAAGTATTGGACCATGTTGGACAATGAAAAAACTAAAATGGCTGAAAGCTATGAAAAACATGGATGACACAAGGAGTGAAGATTCAACACACCAACAACAGAAATTTGAAACCGTGACTGCTAGTTTTTCAATCTCACTATAAAAAAGCACACAACAAATCAATACACAAAATTGTTCGATGGTACATTTAAACAAATTATAATAAATAAGAACATCCACAATATGAGCTTATGCATAAAATAAGATTGCAAATTGGTAGGCCTTAAATGCAATGTCAAGTTATTATACGATTCATTAAGCAGTGAAATCTGTTTTATGCAAGAAAATATATAATCATTATATTGCTATTGAACATCTTCTACCACCATATCCTGTTCCTTTAATTACTTAATTAAATTACTTGAAAAGAATATACTGTTGCAAACAACAATCACCTCGTATTGCTAAAACAAGTTTAAAATGCAAATACTGAATCTACAGATATATATGGACCTGTAAGAGTATTTAAAGTGGGTTTGAATAAACAAAGTAAAGCAGCTGAAGTTTGACATTCTATTGTTTTTAAAAGAGCCGAAAATTACATCCTAATTATAGCTGTTTTCAGTAAATCTATTATATAAAAATGAATACTTTTTTCTGGCCAGTAGATTGCAGCACAAATTTTGACAAGTAAGCACAGCTGCACTAAAAAAGTAAATAGTAAATTTTAAGCAAAAATGTTATATATTATGGTAGTGTTACAGCAAAGTAATATAAAAGTAAAATAGCTATCATATCATACATGTAGCATTAAAATACAGGACATTTACAATTAAGTTTAACAAATATGAATATGTGTGGAACGCGTGCTAATTATTGAAATCAATTTCAAAAATAGGATAAATTTCAGCTTCTTAAATAAATTAAAAACGTTCATTGAAACTGATTTCAGAAATCAGCTGTTGAACATACAAGATGCTGACAAATTTTGGAATGCTGCATTGATTACTTCAATAAAATTAATTGAATGAAACAACAATTACATCCTGGAATGTACTAGGTATAGTATTAGTTAAATCAAGATAAATGAATTATATAAATTAAGGAATAATAATTGGAATGTAACAATATCATTGGTCCTGAATCACGTGTGATTGTAAAGAATAAATAATTATATAATAATCAAATACTGTAGCGTACAACAATATATTCAATTGCTGTACATTCTACAGAATTAAAACATCATTGTCAGCGCTTCAAATAATACCTGTAAGCTGGCAAACTCGATCAAAAACTTTAAACAGATGCCAAGACTGATTTTCCATAAATATCTTTTCCACAAATGTGCTGTTCACTGGTTTACGAAAATTGCAAATTTCTTAATATGAGTTCTATTGATACTATACTTGTGTTTGAATGTTACCGAGAACAGTTACAGGAAGCACAGTTGCATATTGTATGTAAGAAAACTTAAAAAATCTGTTCCAATATAACTAAAGCACATAAAATTCGACGAAAACCCTCCTGAATTGTCTACATCAGATGAGCAAAATAAAATAATGAATAATATTGCAAAATAAACTTGCGCATAATAATGTTAGTAAGTGGTAAGCTAAAAAAGCAGTATATAGTAAAATTTCTTGACGTTGAATGCCATGAAATAAAAATGTTTTTAAGCATAAAAATACATTGGCATAAATGACGAAGAGTTAATATTCCTCTAATGTCAACTGCCTTTTGATATCAACAAACTATAAATGATAATATGCATGTTAAAACAATTAAACTGTTGGTGTAGTCATTTCCATTATAATATTGAAAAAAAACCTGAAAAATAATTTTGCCACTAAACAGAATACTTGTGAATTTAAAAAAAAAATTGCATACCAACTTAACTATGCTACTAATTTATAAGCTAAAAAAGCTGATTTTTTCAGACTAAGCAAACTACTACAGGTGCCGTCAACTAAATAAAAATCCACAGCAAAGTTAGCCAAGCAACTGCGTCTTTGTGGTCGTGCTGTACATATAATACTGTGCTTCCGCAGCCGGTCTTCTGGCAGTGAAAATTTAGTACACCACAGCGCAGGCAGAGGGTGACATCGGTTAGTGCTCACTGGTAGGTGTCTCCCCTTCTCTATAAAGCAGAAAGTTTAAGTGTGTGTGTGATAGGTAGCCGGCTGGTTATATGCTATCACTTGGTTCGTATCATCAATAAATAAACAATCTTATGGCATGAGTAAATAAAATATGAAATAATCAACAACAGGACCTACGTTCAGTAAAAGTAAGTTATGAAACAAAAATGCAAATATGTGAGTAGAATTACAAGTTAAGTAAGAAATGAAACCAGAAAGAAAAGAGTCCATAGTTAGTAAGCCAGTAAGTGTTAGAGAAACTCAATAGCCTCTGCCAAGCTCTCTGAATCTACATACTCAGTTACATATTTACATGATTCCCTGTAATGAACAACAAACACGAATCTAAACTGGTTGTCTTTTGAGGAGAACATTCCAAGCAATACAACATACAACAGTAATTCACATTTTTTACATTTACATTAATCAAAGGAGTATCTTACAAGAAACTATGAAACGTAGTCCTTGGTACTATGATTGTTTTGTTCTTTAAATGGAAAAAAATAATTTATGCACAACAATTTCTGAGCAGGCATTACTGAGGGTGGTTTTAATAAAATCAGATGATTATAAGTGCCTTTTGAAATACAATAAAGGAAAGAACAGTAAGTACCAGTGCACAAATGCTACTCAATCAAAAGTAGTGAGTATATGTCAGTATAAAAACACAAGAGCATCTAGTAGAAACAGAATAAAGATGGAAGAACAAAAGAGCCAACGACTCTGGAGCTTAGGCTAGCTGCCAGTTAATTGAAAATGAGATGACTATAAAAGGATTAACAGTTATCATTTTTTTCAACATTGACCAAAAAGAAACATAAAAGTACTGTATACTAGATACTTTTAAACCATTTAGAATAAATTTAAAGGAAAATAATAAAATCTAAAAGAAAATATTTCATTGAAATGATAAAATAAAGGAAAAACAATCTACTACCCTGACAAATTAGACAAACAAAACTAAAAAGCAAAATTAACAACTATGCCAATAAGATCTCATTAGCTGAAATGCTACTGCAGTTAGCTGGCAAGTACTATAAAGCTCCAGAGCCATCTAGCGACAGAACTCGCTACTAAATATGAATGAGAGCCTACACGGAGGTGACGTGTTTCATCATTTCTCGTTTGCACTTGACGCTGCAAAAGATGAGGCCTTGTTTCACCATGAACTGCTTGTCGAGGAGACTCTGCTGACAGCACGAGCAAGCGAAACACTCTGGCGTTGCATGCCAGTGTAAATCCTTGTGACTGAGTCGTTGCACATTAGCCGGAATCTTCTTATTACACGTAAGACAGCTCTGAAACATTCAATTTAAATCATTTTGTTACTTACTGTCAGGTAAGAAAACTGAATAAGACACGTTTGGAGAAACAAAATGTTGTTCTTAACGAGTTATTCTTCAGGTATTGAAAAATTAGCGCACAAAACAAAACTATATCCCTTCTTTCAATTCTTAGTAAAGGAAGATTCCAAAAGAACTCCACGAAAAGGCACACAGTCGCTTAATAGCATTAAAACCAGAAATTAGACTGCATTATGCTGAAAAATGACAGTAGTATAAGGAATCATATACATAGCTATTTGAAAGGTACAATGATGAACAAAGAAGAGACAATAAATTTAAATTATTAGTTCCCACAATCAATAACAAGCTCAATACCCATAAGAGTACATACCGTATTAAACAAATGCATAGTCTAAAACATGTATACAAATCTAGAGTCTGTTTCACCATTCCAAAGCAACCTTGACTAAACACCAACAATTATGTAAGTCTTAGCTTACCTTTGCTAGTATGTCCTCGTAACATTTGAGACAGTAAGGTTTGCTCTCTTTAGCCACATAATGCTGACCTCCTAGAGGTGTATCACAAGCCCAGCAACAGAAATGCTTGATGTGCCAGTTCTGTTCTTCAGCCTGAGTATACTCTCGAGCAAAAATTAACTATAAAAGCAAAAGCTTATTTAAGTGCATCGTACACTGAGTGTACTAAATGTGTGCTTGTAGTTTCTAGACTTCAGTAAAGTTATCAAAAATGACTGCATAACTTAATATGAACCAGTCTTAGAATTAGTAAAGACGTCGTGCAGATGCAAAAAAGCACCACGTTTATCAAACTTTACACATTAGGTGGTAAGCTCAAGTAAAGTTTGAACAAGATATTGATTATTGTTCTCTTTACCATGTACGTGTTCATGTGCTTTCATGTACATATACAATGGAATGTGCTTTCAGCAGAAAAGTGCGCTTTTTCAGTAAAAAAATGATAATTAAAGTTCGCAAACACACACAAGTTAGCATTTATAAAATCAAGAAATGTTAAAAATATAAAATACACCGAATAATTGTGAAATGATTAAATCTAAACTGATATCCATAAAAAGCCAAAAAGTAGTGAAAAGGCATTTTGTGCAAAATCTGTCAATATAAACAGATCTACCTGATGCATGAACAATTTATGGCATGTCTTGTTTATAAAGGAAAATGTACACATGTACATGTGCACCTTTGCACACATATTAAGGGAAACACCAGTCTTACAACAATTAACTTAACGGCCAGTTAAAGAAAAAGACGAGTCTCTCGGGAAGCTGAATTTATTTATATATCTGAGAAAAATGTTAGAAAGCTTCAGTAGTAACATTGTGATCAACACCTCGTGTAGTTAGTAAAATCAACTTAAAGTCCCGATCATTTCATGCTTGGACAAAGAGTGGTATCACCTGGTTATCATCCAATACAAACAAATACCCCGCTAGGTGAGTGAGCAATTTATTTTGCATCTACAGTTGCCACTATCAGCTACAAGCAATCCAAAAAATTAAAAGAGACATTATTATTATAAGGTTTTTGCTTTTTGATGAATTCTGTTATCCACTACGTAATGAAAACCAGTTATCGACGATTACATACTAATTTACAACTCTGTTACTTAATGCCAACTAAGAAACAGAATAATTATTTTAACAAGGTAAAACTGAAGTCTATAAGCTAAGTAATCTGCCTGGAACCTACTGCAAGCTCGCAGCCTTGCAGAACTTCACACATATCTGTAATTATATTATGTGTATCACTTATGTATTCTGGGGTACAATCCTGTGGTATAAAGGTATGTAAGCACTTTAAAGTGATTGGTAATGGATCCAATGACTAGTTTTTACGTAAACATAATTAAACAAGAAGATTTAATTAGCTAGAATAGTGGAACTTCTGAATGCACTGCAGAACCTGTTTTTCAAATATACCTGCAGCAAGGTTCATTTGGCAAGAGATTGATTGAAATTTCTTTTGCATTTTTAAACAAAGCATTTTATGTGCACATACTATGCAGTAATTTCAACATTCCCTGTGCAGTGTATACTAAAATACAATGAATGTTGCTTTGTCCTTTAATTGAAAAAAGAAGCCACAGAAAAACTGTGAGTCAACTTAGCCAAGCAAATTTTGAACCCAGGATCTAACTTTTCAGCACAGTTTGCACACTTTACTATTGGCTGAACAAAGCAGAGTAGGTCTGAGATCACATCTCAGTAGTACATTGTCAATCAGAGCCATCTATGTGACAGTGATATATCACTACCTTAGAATTCATACATTCAACAGTGGAAGTTGACTCACAAACCTTTGCAACATAGACACACATATATACACAAGTCAGATACACCCACCTCACCCTGTATGCACTGAAAGCTCATTACAATCAAATCTTTACTACTACGCTGAAAGATTCGCATCGCTCAAAAAATAAAATATAAACAATATGAAAAACCATGCAAAATTAAAGTTAGTTTCTAAACCGAGAATAGACAAAATAGCTACTAAGACTAACCTCATCACATGCCGCACATCTAGGTTTGATCTTGTCTGCATAATGACGACCGCAGTAAACCTGACCATCTTTATAGAAGTATATTAAGTCAACTAGGAGTTCATTACACGTACTAAAGAAAACAAGTGTAACAAATTTTAATTAAAGCAATTCAAAAATGATGACTGATTATTAACAATTTGCATTAATAACCCTTAGTTATAATTACAATAACACTGTTAATATTATAATAACACTGACAATGATATGAGCTGTAATATAACAAATTAATTGTCCCAAATATTTGTAACGATGAATCAAAGCTTTCTGCTTTGTATATCATATAATCTAGTCCATTTTAGAAACTCAGAAAAACTAGTTTACAAGTATCTGACAGCTTGAAAAATGTCAAACATCAAGATGTTGCATAAAATTTGTTTAAAAGTAGTAATGCAATCTTGTGCACTTAAAAAGATGAAGAAAATTTTGGCAGATTCTGCCCAAGAAATTTCTTAAACCTTATCCACTCCTGTACAATTATTATCAGTGAAGGGTCTACACAAAAAGTTGTTTCTCATTGCAACAGTGTGCAGACAACCCATCCGTATGTCAACCCTTTAAGCAAGTTAACAGGCTAGGTAAAACAAAATAAATATAGCCTAATAACAAATTTGAAATCTTCAGTACACAGTTGTTATTTGAATATAAGAATAGAGTGCAAAGGTATGGCAATTCTATGCTTACCTGCACACAAAGCATTTTGGATGCCAACAACAATCTTTCCCCGCACGGTCAGCAAACACGGCCACATCTCCAGGAAACATTTCATCATGACAACGATTGCAGGCCTTAAAACAAGGAAATCTCACACGTTAAAAAATAAGCAATGATTCCGTCAAATATTTAAAGTTTCATTCCACTATTTAAAACTATTTTGCAACAAGATCCAGCTTGTACATGAAGCTGTTGTTGATTTTACATCTCAAATAAAAAAACGATTACAAAATTTAAAAAATTACCCATTTCTGTTCATCGTCTTCATCGCGCTCCTGTATCTGTCCAATCCCGACCGCATGTTTCTTGTACATGTCTACGAAATCTGCCATGTTCTGTTTCTCCTGGTCGGACAAGGCATGACATGCCTCATGGTCCATGTCGTGGTTCGGCAGCTGTTTCTCGATCTGCTTTTTTCGGTTTTTGGCACCGAGGGTGCCCGCGACTGGTTGATTTTCAGGAGGTAACATGTCCATGTATCGTTTTGCCTGCAAATAAATGAAATGTCAATTTAAGAGAAAGTCGATTCTTGGATACAAGAAAAATTCAAACTCAACAATGAAAAAACAACAAAGAGACGAATCATAACGAGAAAACCCAGGTGGATTGTGGCAGGTTCTCCTCAACTCTTAACATTTGGGTGCTAAACAACTTATAACAGCAGTGTTCTTAAACCTGTGTGTTATTTACTGAGACACATAGATAATGATAGCTTATGCTAGAAAGAGGACAACGTAAGATAAAAATTTACAAAATAATATACGCAACAGCAGTCACTAGGAAAATATTTTGTTTCAAAACTTGCTCTCAAAGAGTAATATTCATTAGTTAACATGGTAACAAATCCGTTAGCATGACTATCCCTATATGACTTACATATGCTATGTGCAACACTCCAAGATTTGAGAAAACAAGTGAAGCCATTTACTCTAAGGTCCTAACTGCTATTATTGCTTGTGCAGAAGGTCTCACATTCATTGAAATGCATAGCTAAGATTTTTTATTCCTTTATTACAGGGGTGTGCAAATTATCTGACTAGCCGGGCCACATTAAACTTTCCCGCAATTCCTGCGGACCACAGGCAGTTTGATCAAGGAGCCAAATACAGAAAGGCCTAATAACGATTTTTTTTGCACCCGACCTGCGTACATCATTACTACTAAACTCAAGAAACTATTTCAGAAGTTATTAAAATTTATATTACAAACCATATATTTCTACTTTCAGGACAGATAGTGGTAATTTCATTACAATGCATATTAGTAATGTGTATCACGCAGTCTGTGTAGTAGTGTTATTAAGCTACAACCGTCTTGTAAGGGTTAATGGCATCTGATCTAGTAGAAAAAACTACCCACACTATCTTTGGGATCGTGGTACGGACTTCAGCTGGATACACTCAATTAATCGCCCGGGCCACACAAATTCTCTCGGCGGGCCGCAAGTGGCCCGCGGGCCGCAATTTGCACACCCCCCTGCTTTATTGTATTAGGATTAATGTAACTAGTTAGCAATCATGCCAATGTGAACACTTGGTGGCACCATAAATTACTCAAGAATATTAATGCCAGGTTTTTTCCATTTCCTTATGAATAAAATCACATAGAATCTCCACAAAGCAAAATTTATTATATTGAAATAAATCTGCCAAAAACAAAAAACAATGCTATTCTTAATAGAAACACAGAGATCATAAATTACCAAGTCTGCTGTTGATCCGGGTGGTATCCAGTCAAAAGTGATTCTTGACTTTTTCCCAGTGACCTCATCTTCATCTTCAATAGTGACCCTTCCAAGAGGCGCTCTCTGTCCATGTGGGTCGTACGGCATGCGGTCGAACAGTTTTCCTATCCGCTTCACGCCCGGGTCGACTGTCTGTTTGACGTCGTGATCTTCTCGTGGACATTTGCAGTTTTTGCAGATTTTCCTGATTAAAATGAATTTACGTGTGCAACCAACTAACAAAAGCAGTGACTGACAGAGTGACGGAATGACTGAGTGGGTAAATGAACGAATAACGCAAAAACTGGGTAAAATACTGAATGAATCTTGTTACTATCCTTCCTAATGAAATATAAGTTATAGGATCGATTTCCAAACCACAAGACATAGAAATTTATGGTTTATGGAGAACGTGTCCTGCTAATCCATATCGGCGATCAATTGCCATGTATTTAGCATATCTTAATCATTCTTTCCCGTATTCATTTCTTCTATCATTTATTCATGCATTTAATCCTATATTTTTCCCTTAGATAATTCGTCCACGTATAATTCATTCGTAGATCATCACATACAGAGGTGACACAGAATGACCAAGCTTAATTTATTGATTTTTTCTTTGGCTTAGCTGGGTATTACTCACACCACAACACTACCATTACAGAATAACAATGAGCCTGGGAAGCCAGCAAATTAATTACTACTGATACATTAGAGTACAGTAAACGAGCAAAATCACTTGTGCTGCTGAATTGCAACCACTGCAATTAATTAATTATCAGAGCAATCAATATTGGTAGCTCATTAAACGGCCATGTTAACAGCGGCGCTTATAATGAAATGGCAGCTATTATTCATTGACGACCTCCATAAACTATGCTATAGTGGTGTTAGGATGTGAGCTAGGAAATGAACAGAGAAAAAGAGTGAGAAAGAGAGAGAGGGAGAGAGAGAGAGAGAGAGAGAGAGAAAGAGAGAGAGGGAGAGAGGGAGAGAGTGAGAGAGAGAGAGAGAGAGAGAGAGAGAGAGAAAGAGAGACAGACAGACAGACAGAGAGGGAGAGACAGAGAGAAAGAAATAGAGGGAAGTGCGACACAATTTAGATACTTATATCATGCAAAATAGTGCTACAGGTTTTACTTGCAAACAAATGGAGGAAGTAAGTATTAATATGCAAGAAAATATTAAAATGAAGGTTTGAAAATAATTAAATTTCAGACGATGCCAATTAGCGCCAAACAAGTTTGTATAAATGCACGCAACACAAACGAGTTCTCGGTATAATAATTTACTGTAGCAATTTGCTTGAACTGGTAAAGTTTAGATAATTACAGGTGTGCTATTGTGTGCAAAAACTGGGACACTTCTTCAGGTAATACCAAGGCAAGCGAGAAGAATATTAATTAGGCCAAAATGTTAGTTACAATGCTAGCTCAGACAACTGGTTCTCACACAGTATGAAAGGCTAAGCTTGTAAAATTTTACCTGCTCTTTCAAGTCACACAAGGAAAAATTGCTTCCTAACAATGAATAGAAAACTGATAACTTCATATGAGTATCTACAAGTTTCAAACTACAAAATGTGAAACTGGCATGCTAGGATAAGTTTTTTTCACTAAAAATAGGTAAAAGAGCTACTAAACTTTATAGAACAGAAGTTATGAATTATGTACAGGAACAACAATGGGTCATCACATATCCCTCCAATTTCTTCATGAAAACTGCAATTATTTATGCAAATAGTAACTTCAAGTAGAATTACTACGGCTTTTTAAGACATATTGGCTTATACTGTCTGAAGTGTTAATTAACACTGAAGGTAATGTCTACCAGAAGATATTGTTCAAGGTGCAAAAACACAAATTCCTCAGGAGATTTCAAACTGAGCTACTTTACTGCTTTTGATGAAAGTGTATCTGTCTTTTAAGCTCCCAACTGGTTAACAAAGCGAATATGTCATGTTTGTAAAGCAGTAAGTGATCCGATTTCACACGGGATTATCCTTGTGTACACACTATGGAAACGGATACAACAATTCTCGCACTTGGGTTTCGACTTTTATGAACTCAGAATTGCGAAACAATCCGTAATCTACAATAAGCTACAATCTAAGCCCCACTGTGTTTTTACGTGAAAAGAACTACTCTGTCACAAGCCGTTAAACAATGTCATACAATGCAATGTACAAGAACTACAGTACAAAAACTTTTATGTTCCAACCAAAATTTGAAATCCTGCTTTCAAAATCTCTATTCAAAATGTTGCGAAATATGTTCCAAATTGGGGAATAGAGAAAGTTAGATGTAGCTTCTTGTAGTCAAGAACTGATACAGTGAATTTTTTGATTCCTCTATTTGTGAACAGAGTCAATAAATCCTGTTGCATGCAATTTACAGCAACAACTCAATAGTGCATGGTGGAACACAAAAAAAGGAATAATGTTTCGTTACTAAAGAGAGAAAACATTCAAGGCAGCAATCTAGATGGGGCACTTTGTGATTTAACACAGTAATGTCAATGAGTAAGTTAACTAAAGTTTGCCCATTCAGCTAGTCAACCAGTCAATCAATCAATCAATCAATCAATCAATCAACCAATCAATCAATCAATCAATCAATCAATCAATCAATCAATCAATCAATAGACTAATAAGTCCATCAACTAACTAAGTAAAAATTTAATCAACTGAATCAATAATTCCTGAAACTTCATAGAAAAAAATTAAATTTGTAAGTGTTTTACACTGTGGGGTGAAAAAAATCAAAGCTATTTACGCTGCTGTCAAATAAAAGCAGTCATTCCTCCAGGAAAATTATTTTCACACAGTTCAAGTATTAGTATGCTGTACCTCCAGTAATGCAGATCTAATCCAGCACATCCTTTTCCACATTTCATACATGGTGCTCCCGCTCCCTCCTCATGTCCTAATGCATCCTAAAACAATAATCAAGCAATAACTAATGTGATCTAACAATATTTGGTTACCGTCAGTTGCCTCATACAAGCGATCCGGCTGTCTACACAAAAGTGCTCCGACAGTATAAAAAAACTGGAATGGGATTAATTTTAGCTATGGATACAGAAAAAATTGTTCCCTTGCTTTCTACGTGCTCAGTATAAAAAACAAAGATTAATATTTATTTTGCAAATGAAACAAAAACGAGATTTTGGGTACACAGTAATTTCAGAATTCGACCTAATGTTTGCTGAGGTTGGGGCATATAAACACTTACAAAACTAGCTTTGCCCTTCTTTTTCCCGTCAGCATCAAGGTCTACCTGATCTGGCAACAGCTCTAATTCATTTTCCAGATCTCTAACCAGCTCATCCAACTCGTTACGAATTGTAGAGCTGTGACCACTGTCAGCCTGGCGAGGAGTAGCTTCTCTCTTTTTTATTCTTGCCTTCACAATGGCCGGTTCATCAACCTCAGGACCATAGTCCTTTTCCTTCTTCCTGTCTTCATCATTAGAAGAAGGGGAGGTTACTCTATCTGGACTCCTTGAGGCACCTGTAGCCCATTGCTCTTCAATTTTTTCTTCAAAGGTCCTTTCAGATCTTGGAAGTTTCCGTTCCCTCTTAATTTTCATGATAACGCCTTCATCAACTTCTTCACCTCTTGATCTAGTTTTTGATGAGCGATGTTTCTTCTTCTTTTTCTTCTTCTTTTCTTCCTCTTCGCGTTCTTTTAAATCACATAACCGCACCCTCGGGAGGGGATCACGGTCAGGCGCCTCCAACCAAGCATTAGTATCAAATGACAAAAATATCGTCTCCTCTACCTTGTACTTTTTTGGCTTCTTTCTTCTACGCCTTCTCTTTTTCTTTTTTTCAACAGTGGCAGAAGCATCACCCTCTACTAGTTCAGCACCTTCTTTTGCAGCTTCAGGTTCGGCAACCTCTTGGCCTTCTTCTTTCTTACCTTCGCTGGTCTCAGACGCGCTCGTTGAGACAGATTCCTCACTCGTTGTACTTAGTTTCCGTGCTGGACCACGCCCTTTTGCTCTCACTTCTGCTACCATCTTGGCATATTCTTCTGGCTTTACAATCATCGAACTGCGATAGATTGTGTACTTTGCAGTCGTCTGACAGCCCGGTCCATTACAGATGGGTAAAAATGGGATGTTTACCGGCTTCTTTTGAATGTACAATCGTTCTGTTGTGTAATTGCGCAATTCCGGCATGATTACAATTCAATATACAGAAACTGTTTTTCGTGCAAAAATGAGCTTCAACACAAAAACACTAAACAACCACAATGGCTGACACAGTTTGTCAACAAGGTCTGAGTTGCAAGCAGAATTTTTGCTGAATATATATTATGGTTTGTAGCAAACGAGCACAACAAAGCAACTAGAAACCACAAGGCACTGAACAAGAGCCTCTTTGAAGCTAACTTTTTTGCACAACTATCTTTCAGCACATACCACTCCCATTTTTCATGCTTTCCGTTACAGACATACTTCCTGCACCAGCTAGATACTTCCTGTTACGTGCCATACTAAGGCTTGCTTATATGGCAGAATGTATAGCAACAAACTGCTATTTATACACTAACATACAGCCAAACGAATGTATAACTGAGCTTAAGCTCTGCAGGACAAAAATTGTTTTACCAATTTTTATATGTCGCGTCTGAAAAATATTCAGAAATTTTTCTACAGTAACAAATTCTTCAAAAATGTCTGTAAATTTCACTTTACCAAATGGTAAATGATCGATTGCTTGTACAAGCAACAAGTAAACAAAATGTGCATAGGACATCTGTTTCTTACAATAATCTTACAATAATCAATGATTTTTTATGAATTTTATTCTGCTGCACATGGGCAAAGAAATGTAGAAAAATATTAAATGAAAGGTGCACATTTACAAAAGTTTTAGTTATTAAAAATGGCAGGACTGAATGGCTATCCTGTTGAGATCCAATTTGTTAACTAGTCAAATAGACAACGTAGGGTTAGCAAATAATACAAAGTAATTACTAAACGTAAGCATAAACACAAATATCAGTGCTTAGCAAACTGAGCAAATTCACTATTTACCAAATAGCTCTTATTCGTTTAAACTAAATATTTGTAAGTGTATTAACTTTTATACTACTTTATTGAGCATTCACGGCAGTTTCGCATTAATAGCTTATAATTTTAGTAGACTAGCCACACCACAACTCTAGGCATTATTGTTATAAATTGTATTTTTTCTTATAGGCTACCAGTATCCAATGGTACATTACTAAATTGATGATGAAAAACCAAAACTAAGACAATAAAGCTGCTAAGCATGTCCTGGTCATTCAACTTAATTAAATCATTTTTCCAGAATTTCGCATCATCAGTCCCATTGTTCCTGCCTGCTTCTTTTCTTGAGGAACAAAGCATATACATCTGATTGTAATTAATGGTGCGATCAGACTAGAGATCAAAACTTGCTGCGAGTTACTCTCTGACAGTAACTGTGAGCTGGCATTGTCTTCAAGATTCACAGCAAGAAGTGCCGAGAGTCACTTGCCCAGACGTTCACACTAGACAATAGCTCACAGGAAATCAACTTGCAGCAACTGTTGGAGAGTTTTTAATGGCTTACCGATAATAACTTGCAAAGCAGTTCACACTTGTGAGTTTCCTGTCAGACAGAAAACTCGCGACAAAAAATCTGCTAGACCGAATGCATCACACGACCATTCTTCCAGGTAAGTGGCTCATCGTAACAATGGTCCTGCCACAATCACCATCATTGAGCGGTCCTGCTAATGAGAACCCTTAAACTGGTACTAGACCCCCTTGTAAATTGTATAACGAATTCAGCAAAATGTAACATACAACGAAACTAATCATCAAAAGTTCACACAATTTTAGAAAACAAACAGCTTGACTTTTGACAGCTAGACGAGATTGATTACTTTTCTACCAAATTGCTTAGGAACAGGATGCATAACCTATCACGTGAGAATAAGAACTAATCTGAATTTATGCAATCAATCCATAGGCCTAAAATTTTGTCAACTTAACTGCATAATGAATTGCTGCCTGGAGTGAGTGGAATCACAAGCCATTTTAACAAGTTGTACGTGTGCAAACTGGCAAGCGAATACACATTATTGCCAATTGTAAACATTGCAAAATATTTACATTTCAGCCCATTAAAGGCAATTTATGTTTTTTACAGTAAATAAATACAATTTCTTTTGTTTTTTTGAGTATTTTAGCATCGGAACCGCAGACATTGCTTAGTTTGCTGTGCACAAGTTCCGATCATTGAATTTGTTAACTAGTATTCTTCCGATAATCGAAACCACCACTCTCCTGAAAATAAATGTGTCCGTTTGCTTTTGCACACAGTGCAGTATCACTAAGAAAAAATTGTCTGGGAACAGAACATGGAGAAACAAGTGGGAAGTTTAGGGTTCCATCATTTTACTGTAAATACACATTTTAGAAATATAACTGTATGAGATAATGATAAAACACAGCGAGAACCACAAGGGATACATGTAGTGCAATTAACTAAAAAATTTAATTTAATTTAAAGAACATTCAGTTAGTTTTTTATTAAATGTTTGCACTATGCATGGATAAGGAGAAGAATGGCATGCTTTTTACTTATGAAACCTTCAAGTCCGTCCTCATCATTGTGCAATGCAATTTGTTGCAATCAGTTTATCAAGCTTTGATAAGTAGGACCAATTAATTCATACCAGCAACAAAAATAGCATAACAAGTAAAAATTGGTGAAAATAAAACATTTTATTTTTACACAATTTCAAGATTAAGACTAATTAAAAATAGAAGACTAACTGAACATTATAATTCTCAAGATGTTTAGAATCTTACGATAAAAACGTAATAATCCGGACTGTTAGGACCAAATTTTGATGAAATGGGAACTGATTGGATATAGCTATCAAACTTTTAGGAATGATCCTTTTGGCTATTCTAACAGCATTTTGGACATTTTTTATAAAATTTTGCATTTTTGCCCATTGTGTCCAGTACACTAACAGGTCAACAAACACTGTTAGAAAGGCCTAAAGAATCATTCCTGAAAACTTGTCAGCTGCATCTAACCAGCCTCCTTTTTTCAATTAACAGACTGGACTATAATTTTCTTTACCATATGCACACTGACTCAAGTTTATTTATCACGTAATCCTCTTAACAGGTTATTATCACTTGTAGTTAGCTGCTTAAAGCAAAACTGGAACCAATTTTAAACTGTAAGTCAAAATAATCTACTCTTTAAAATATTGAAAGGAAACATAGTATTTTTTCCAGAATGCTTTATGTGAAAGAATTATTACCACATAAACGCAATTTCATGCTCCCATGGCTAGTTCTTCATTGCTACATGCATTTCGCCAGTCTCTAGTTAGATGGGCAGTAGCACCTGTATTTCAAAAACGTGTTACAAACAAAAAAAACAAGTGCTGTACATCTCAGTTCAGATGTGTTCGTTTCTGATGTACTGCACACGTTCGACAGCTCATGCGTGAGCACAGCGGTAAATATGAAATTTGAATTTTTATCTTAAAATTTGCATTACAACACACTGAATATCTTACCGTGGCACTGTACTTCAACTTCTTCTTTCACAAACACGAGCAACACGTTCATGGAATATTTTTGCTGTTGAAAATTGTGTTCGTTTGTGATGTCATCAATAATTGGGCTCTCTCGCTGTTAATTAAGATTTAATCTATAATTTAACTAACAGATGCACCTTTCCAGTATTATTGGTGTTAAAATGTATTCTTTTTACAGTACTTCAAAATGGGACAGTATGTATGAAAAATCATCCTGTCTTCCTTTAAATCACTCTCTCTTGCTATTAATAAAAATGTGATTTTATTAAAAAGCAATAAGTCACACTAGTTTAACGCCTATTTACTATGATGTCGAAAACATACTTAGCCAGCAGTATTATTTTATATTGCATCATAGTTGTTTGTTTATCAGCAGTCAGGCCACCCAAGTGCAGTGCCACACTAATGTGCAGCCCAGTCAGGCTCGGTGTTTTTTTGCAACAAGCAGAACCAGCGTTATTAGGTCTACATGCATGCTAAAGTTTAACTGAAGTCACCTAAGGTTGGGATGCGACCTTTTGTGTTTGTGAGTATTTAATGCTTATGTCCGCAATGTTTCCATGTTAGAAAATTTCATTTTTGCATTTTTTGTATTTCAAATTATTCACTTAAGCTATGCTTGAACGGTTCTCAGATGACTAGCACGACTCTCTTTATCCCTAAAGTCGCCACAGTTTAAAAAACTTCAGCCAATTTCATGATTATCGGAAATTTATTCTTCAAAAGCTTGGTTTCGATCATCAGAACAATATCCACTTACAATATTCTTTATGTCATGTAGCAGGCGTACACTATTGAACATCTTTTGAATTTTAAACACTGTGCGTCAACAAACAGGGCTTATTATCGCAAGATATAAGCGAGAGGAATACAGATAAATTACGAATGACTAGGACGTACGTTAACGAGCTGTTGAAACCAAAAAATGTTCCAAATTACGGCTGCAAAACTCTATTTGCTTTCTCATCTAAGTAAGTCAAGAAGTATAATTAATAAAGGACTGCAAACGAAAACTTAACTACCAAGCAATGCAAGAGATAACAGCTAAGTGCGATTTTAAATAATTAATGAAT
Organism: Tubiluchus corallicola; assembly: GCA_030141605.1. Lineage (NCBI taxonomy): Eukaryota > Metazoa > Priapulida > Priapulimorpha > Priapulimorphida > Tubiluchidae > Tubiluchus > Tubiluchus corallicola. The sequence goes on along the minus strand of JAQGDQ010000069.1, from coordinate 352,747 downwards.
AGCATTAACGACAAAGCACTACTTGTCAAGTGACTCAAAAATTAGACTTAAGCAAGAGCAGTCGGCATCGAACAAACCTACAGATAAGTAAAAAAACAAAAGACCCGTAACCTATAATGCAGTTAACTTGAATTAGAAGATAACATCGAAACGGAATTAAACTTTGAAACCGGAAACTCACCTTCCGCTTACTTGTGTCAATTTCCAGCAGATAAGGATTTGGCTCGACAGCACTCACTGCCATTTTTGTATACGAAAATAAAATAAATGCGTATTGCCCTCTATTGTCGCGATCTGTAGTAATTTTGGTTTGGCAAAGTAACCGATGTTATTAGCCACAGTGACAATATTAAAACTTTTACTAATATTGATTAATTTTATTTTCTTGGGTATTCACTAGCTATGGGGCTAAAATGTTGAGATAGACATAGACATAGACATAGGCATAGAGATCTTAATGCAAAAACAGGTTGAAGACTTCGTAATGAAAAAATAGTAAAGAAATTGATTTTTTTCTTTTAATTATTTTGGCACATTTTATGATTTCGTCACAAAACAATAAAATTAATAATAACTAGAATGTATCAAATAGCATTAGAAAATTATGACAAGTATACAACACCGTGTATAAAACTATAATAGGTGAAATGACTTATGCAGGAGTACGTAGAGTGCCCGTGTATGGTGGAATTCACTGAATAGAGTTGAGCATTAGAGGTGAGCGTTCGAATTCGGATCGAATTCAGTATTATAGATTCGAATAATTCAACACTTTAGCCACATACGTTCTTTATGATTAAAATGTTTGAAACAGCATGCAATTAGCACAATTTTGTTAAAGTTTCTGTACAAAGTTTTTAGCAAACTAATACCGGCTTTACTGCAGAACAAAATCAAATAATACGCATGGCTTTTGTAAGGCCACTTTTTACTACTGGTTCGAAGACTTGTTCAAAAAATTTTCAAACTCAATTCTAATTCAATTTGAATTCGAAATACCGAAATTCGGTACGATTTGAATTCGAAAGTCGCAAATTCGATTCGATTTAAATTCGCCTTCTGGTAGAGAATGCTCACCCCAAGCACTAAGCATTCTCTGACCGAAAGCAAATTCTGATCAGTTGTTGCAACTATCGAACCGAATTTGTGACTTACAAATTCGAATCAAACTGAATTTTCGGATTTCAAATTCAAATCGAGCTTGAATTCATTTTTAAAGGTTTTCGAATAAAATTTTCGAATCATGGAAAAGAAGTCTCTCAGAGATTATGCATATTAATACATAATTTTATATAATAGCAAAAAAAGTATCGATCATTTGTTTAGAAAATTGTCTGACTGCGTGGGGTTTCTAATTTTTTATAATAAAGAATTTATGTTGAAGTGCTTAGTTATTTGAATCTATAGTTTTATGTTTGGACCGAACTCGTTCCTATCATCGAAAACTTAAAACATATTTCCATCATGGTCCCGAAAACTCTAACTGCTGACAACACTTTACAATAACAACTCGATCATTGGTCAGCCCCAACAAAAGCAAAAACGTATATAATTAAGTAGATTTTTTTCACAAAATCTCAAGCAGCAGTCATAATCAAGTTGTGTCAAATGACGTAATTGCTGTTAGTATTCACAAAATTTATTAAACAACATAGTAATTGTGACAATACTGAACATTTATAATTTTGTTTTTTTTCTTTTTTTCTTATATCCATCAGTTTCCTGTTACTGATTTCACCTGAATCACATAATTGATTTCCGTTTTCTGTTAATAATATCAAACAGCAGCCCTTCAGTAAATAAGATTTCCAACTCAGATTAAAGCACAAGAAAACACTTTCAATAAATAGAGCTTAAAAATTTGTCTTAAAATTTTGCATCATTTACATGCCGTCCCGTTACTCACAGAACTTGTATGAGCATTGAGCAGTAATGCCGTATAAAACTTCAAAGTTGTAAATTTGAACTCCAGCACTGACTTTTAGGTGCAGCCATTTCAATGCTAAGTTATTTGAAAGAAGTTTAGAAAATATGGCATAAAGTTTGAAAAAATAATCAGCTCAATCGTACCACATTCTTCGTTAACTAAGGAAAAGGAAAACTTTATTCATATATAAGTTATATATAATTATATGAAGAAAGTTATCCTTTTCCTTAGTTAACGAAGAATGTGGTATGATTGAGCTGATTATTTTTTCCAACTTTATGCCATATTTTCGTCAATATTAACGTTTATTACGTCAATAAAATTAACATATTTTTTGGTGAGCCAGCTAGTGGTGCACATTAGGATTGTGATGCAGAAGCAGTTGCACTAGTTGGCACAAACATTTTAAATTATTCAGAGTTTTCTCTTATGGTTATTGTACCTAAATCTTTCAAACACTGACAACAGGTATGCATAATACTAGGTAATATATTTTTGTGTGGAAATTTCTCAAGATACTTTAAAATTCCTTTCTCTTTCCCTTTATTGAGAATTAAGAAATTTGTCCGAAGTGATATAGATCTGAGTGTTGTTGTCACTCACAGAGATAGCAAAATACCTTATCATTAAGTACCTTAAAACCACGTGCCTTAACCTCAGCAGTCGGAATTTAGAGCGATGCCAATTAAAATAAACAAGCTGAATAATCATTGAACTTAAAATATTTTAATTTTATACTAGAATTAGTGCATGACAAAATTAATAGTATTGTTGAAGTGCAGCAACGTGGACATCTTTACCTTGTAAAGCTAGGCCTGATCTGTGTGAGTAGCTAGATATGCTTTTAACCAAAAAAAAATTAAGTAAAACGCGATTATCTGAAAGGAAAATCAGTAACGGGTAAACACAACCGTGGTAAACTATATATGTACAAAAATAAGAGAATGAGTCTCGCAGGAAGTTTGAATTTAGGAACAATCCAGCCCCAAATAACAATGTGTGGCACGCAAAGAATGGTAAATAAAATCAAAGTGAAAATTAATTTCCATCATTTTTATACTTGCACTTCGCGGGCATTATCGTTGCGTCTTAATGTTTCGTAAATTCTGTTATTTTTTCACAACAATGATGTAACTCTGGCAATTTTCGTTAACATTAGTGCTTCATAAATTTCTTGGTATTAGTATTTGATATAGAAACCCCGCATTGATGTTTGGACAAGGAAATCAACCTACTTTTGGGACTGGTGGCTTTGGTTCTACGCCAGGTTAGGTTCTACACCTTTCAAGTTTATTTAGCCTACCGTTTGTTTTTAAGTAGTATAGTTTGTAGTATTCCGTATTACGAGTATCATTTCATATTACTGTAACCATCATGTCTGTATTAAAGGTGAACAGCACTAATATTACCTTTTTGCGCTTCATAGACATAGACATTTTTATTTATCTCCTCATTTACACCTGTATACAAATTGACTAATTATTATTTTTTAGTTATTGATTAAAAAGGATAAATTAAGCATAAAGGAAAGAGTTAAGGGGGTGCAGGAGAAAGGGTAGCGAAAGACCAATTGGTCATCGAGTCAGCTACCCTTCTCAGGTTAGTAGTAGTAGTAGTAGTAGTAAAATCTTTATTTGCCATTTTAAAACATTGACCATCATAATACAAGACAGGCAATCAGTGTTAGTTCATATGAAATTAAACATACACTGTTCTGGGCAAATGCGTCTGGTTCAAGCTAAACTATAAGTGCAACTAGAATTTCAAAAAATAAAATATAAACTAGTTTAGTACGGTCTGGGAAAAATGAAATTATGATTTGAGTAGGTGTCATCGTGTTCGTATGTCGGATAATCAAAACGTGTCATTAAATGTTTTTTTAATTTAAACTTGAATATTGTTAAAGAGCTGCTGTGTTTTAGTGATGTCGGTAATGAATTCCAAAGTTGTATAGCTTGTTTAGTAATGGAATACTTTCCATATTGGTTGTTCGTTCTGATGTTTCTTAAATTTAGTGTTCTGTTATTCATACTGGGGTTTTTAAGAAGTGGGAGCTTATTGTTTTCAAAGGGAGCATTAATATTGTTGATATATTTATAGAGAAACAGGAGAGTTTGATAATCTCTGTGGGCTTCTAGTATCGGGATTTTCATGGAGTTTCTTAAAGAGGTGGCAGAATATTTACTTGTATTGTGAGATGATTTCAAAGAATGGCCATTAACTAATCGTAAAGCGTAGTTTTGAAGTACATTTAACTTGATGTATGACTCTCTTTTCACTTTTTGGTATAGTATGCAGGCATATAAATAATGGGGCAAAATTAAAGTTTTGTAAATTAGAATTTTTGTTTGTTTTGATAGTTGTCCTCTGATTTGTCGAAGGTACGAAGTACTTAATGCCATTTTTTTATAAATGTTGATAAACTGCTCTTCCCATGTAAGCATGTTGTCCAACTTAACGCCTAAGAAATTAACAACTTTTGACTGCACGATAACATCATTTTCTATTTGCAAGGATATAGCAGCTGTATTTTCAGTATTGTTAATTGTTGGGGATAATACCATAAATTCTGTTTTGTCACTATTCATTTTTAGCTTGTAATAATTAAATGCCATGTTGATATTCTTTATGTCTTTTTCTAAGTACTGTTTTGCAATGCTGATATTATCGTGAGCTAGATAAATAGTCGTATCGTCTGCATATTGCGTAATACTTGAATGTTGTAGAACGTTAGAAATATTGTTGATGTAAAGGTTAAACAGTAGAGGTCCCAACAGTGTGCCCTGTGGGATACCTCGTTGAAGGTTAGCCCAATCTGAGAATGTTGTAGAGTTTATTTTAACCCGCTGCTTTCTATTTCGTAGGTAATCATTAATTAATTTTAAAGCTGATTGTTCAAATCCAAGTTCTTTCAAATTATCTAATAATAGTGTGTGATTTAAACTGTCGAAAGCTTTACTTAAATCTAGAAAAGCTGCTGCCACATATTTGTTTTTATCAAGATTATCTCGCCAGTTTTCAGTTACGTTTATTATAGCATCCACAGTTGAATGTTTTTTTCTAAATCCGAATTGATGTTTCGATAAGAGTTCATTTTGATTGACATATGTAATAATTTGATTATAGATTACTCTTTCCCAAATTTTACTCATACAATGAACTATTGATACTGGTCTGTAATTTATTGGTTCATCTTTAGCATTCTTTTTGTGGATTGGTGTAATATTAGCTGTTTTGCATTGATCAGGAAATTTGCCACGCATTATTATTTGGTTAGTGATATAGGTTATATGTGGAGCAATTAAATGCATACTGTCCTTTAGAATTTTTATTGGTATGTCAGATGTGCCACTGCCTTTATTGGCATCTAAATTATTTATTATTTTTAAAATATCAGCAAAAGTAACACTGGAAAATGAAAATTGGTTATTTGCAGGTCCTATAGTTTTTAGTTTGTCCTTTATGGTATCAGTATAATCATTCTGCAAATTAAAGTTTCCGAGGTTAACAAACGTCTCATTTAACAAATTCGCAATATCTTTGGGTTTCGTTATTGTGGTATTGTTGATTTTAAGTTCATTTAACCTATTTTGTTTATTTTTATGTTTATTTATAACATTGTTGATCACTGTCCATTTTTGTTTTGTAGTGGAGGCACTACTGCATTGTTTTTGAATATATCTGTTTTTTAGAATTTTATTAAGATTGTTGAATTTGTTTCTACAGTGAAAATTGTTTATCTACAGTTTCTAGTGAAAATTGTAAAAAATTTGTGGTGCTGCTGTTAACATGAATTTATGGGGGGATACATTAAACATGAAAGCAAAACAACTAAGTAAGCTATGCGATAAAGAAATAAAATGAAAAATATGAAATGATGATTAACAATATATGTAAAGCATTTAACTAACCGAATAAAACAAAAAACTAGAAAAAAGTCATACCAAAAAAACAACCAAAAAAACATAAATAATAAATCAGTGAAAGAAACAAAATATGTAGTAATAAACTCAAACAAAATATAATAAAAACTTAATAATAACTGTGAAACAATGAGCAAAATAATCATAATAAAGTGAATATATATGAAGTAAGAAAAGCATAATATGGTAGTAAAAACATAATTGGAGCAGGCACAGTTATAAAACATTAAGTATGAGAAAACTGTTGCAGTTGCTGGATTTATTTGAAGATTATTGTTTACTTTTCTTTTGTTTACGCTTCAACTTTTAGTTTAGGGTTTTTGTGTCAGAGTTTATTGCAAGGCTCATTGAAATTGAGGCCTTATGCGTTTTGTTAGATTATTTTTAGGTTAGTATTTTTGCACATCAGAATTTTGATTATTTTTACTTAAAAACCAGTAATAGGCAGCATAACGTGTAAAAAGTTCAACAAATTCAAATTTTGCATGCAGAAATATTTGAAAAATGCCTTTTGTGAAAGTCAGCGCTGCATATGTGCCGTATACTTGCCATTTTAACTTATAAAATTCCTCACTTAACTGTATTAATTGCATATTAATTCTTAAAATTGTCAACGTTATAACTACTCTGTAGACTAATATGTAGCTTGCTAGCTACTAAGTGGTCAATTCGCTTGAAAACCATCATGTTGTAATATTTTATATTCCTAATTACCCCGCTAAATGTTAAGTAAAGCAGTTTCTGATGCAGCCAACTTGTCAGGAATCTTATGTATTTAACATTTACATACGCATAACATAACATTTACATAATGTACATGCATACATTAAACACTATGTATAGCTTGCATTTCTAACAGTATGTGTGCTACTACCCACAGATGGCAGACCTGCTGAGTACTGTAAAATATGTTCTCAATTTCTTACATTGTGTTCATTATTTTAGAATTTTCTATTTTTGTTTTATCCTCAATCTGTCCGAAAATAACTTAGCCAAGATCACTTATACGCATGATATTCTAGAAACCTATGAGACTGATCATACAAAGTAACAGTAGCCAGGCTAAGCCAGAGGTACCATTTTTGTGATATTGAGGTTTTGATATGAATTGGTTGTAGGATTGAACCCATAGCCTCCAGCATGGAAAATGAGGGCACGCACACACCATACAGTTAATTGACTTATTTCTTAGTCCATGTTTAGGCCTTAGGTCTGATGTAAACTGGCTGTTTCCTTTGGAGTCTGGCATTCAAGCGGTTTTTCGACTGTTCCTGTTGTTGTACTGAAACTCCAACCAAAATGCTCTCATACTTTAATTCGTGACAATTATTCAAACTGCAAGTCATTTCTTTTCCTACATTGTTATAGACTTATTCAATTCTCTAAATCATAAATGTATTGTGAGCCGACATGGAGTAAACAATTAAAGATGTTATATTGCTTTTCATTAAATTTAAAAAATTGTTCAATAATTTATTTGCCGATTACGGATTATCATCATAATTTTTAGATCTTTACACTTCGAAGCATACAATTTTGTATCCAGGATACTAGCTTGCAACAATAGCTTCCCTAGGTACCAAGTGAAATCTCTCCAAATTAAATAGCTATTTTGCATCATAAACTTATTGTTGATTATCTTAAATCTACACATCATTGTTAAAAATAAACCAAAAAATACTAGAAAACACAATAGAAACTTATACTTCTTCCAATGAACTTTATGACTTGCTTAGTATGCAGATTTCGCACTGTCACTCCCAGAAACTCTATCAAAATGTGGGTGGCAACATCAGTATATAAAGCTCTAAGATGTATAAATTTGAAACTTGCATTCAAAAGATTTCAAGTATTGAGTTGCACATTACTAACCAAATCATATGTTATGCAACTAGCTTCATCAATTTGAAAGTGGCTAATACGTTAAAATGTAGAGTATATATGCGATAAAAATACTGTTATTTTGTTCAGAGTTGGGCAACCTAATTAATAGAGACTAATTAATTGAATCATTGCAGGTTCAACAGGTACACCATTTGGACAGACTTCTGGATTTGGTAACACTGGATTTGGAACATCTACATTTGGGTCAGCCACACCTGGTTTTGGCACGCCTGCTGCAACAGGATTTGGCTCATCAACCACTGGTGGTTTATTCGGTTCAGGACAGGCTAGTACTGGCTTTGGGTCAGCAGCTAACACATCTGGTTTTGGCACTGGAACACAAACCGGAACTGGATTATTTGGAATAGGAACCAACACCCAGCCAGGTGGAACCATGTTTGGAACACCCACGGCTAGCACCAGTTTTGGTGCAAAACCAGCTGGATTTGGTGGTTTTGGTACTAGCACTTCCACCGGTGGAGGTCTGTTTGGTACACAGCATGGTGCCGGTTCAACTTTATTTGGTACACCTGCAACTAGTACAGGTGCTGGCCTTTTTGGCAGCACAGGAGCAACAGGCTTGTTTGGAAGTTCTACACCGGTTGGCACCACTGTCAAATTCAACGCACCGGCTTCTACAGATACGACAATGAAAAATGGTGTCTCGACGAATATTAACACTCGCCATCAATGCATAACAGCTATGAAAGAGTATGAAGCGAAATGTTTAGAAGAACTGCGAGTTGAAGACTATCTAGCTAACAGAAAGAGCGGCACCGCTAGCGCTCTTAGTGGAAGTAGCTTATTTGGTCGTCCCACCACGTCAGTCACTACTCAGAGCACGGGGTTTTCTTTTGGACAGCCAAAACCTGCATTTGGAGCTACTGGGTTTGGCACGTCAACATCCAGCACTGGTGGCCTGTTTGGACAGACTACTCAGTCAAATACTCTTTTTGGTGGGCAAAACAAGCTCACTTTTGGAACCACAACAACGACTTCAACTGGTTTTTCTTTTGGCACTACCACTACAACTGTCGGAGGTGGATTGTTTGGTCAACAAAATAAGCCATTATTTGGAGGAACTTCTACAGGTGGCACTGGTTTGTTTGGAACCTCTCAAGCCACCCCAGCATTTGGTCAGACTGGAACGTCTGCATTTGGACAAACAGGTAAGAAAATTTTTTGGTTTTGTCCATCAAAGTATGGATTTTAAGTGTTAAGTTTTGTATTTTGGTACATAAAGCCGTGAAAAGTTAAAAATTAGTCACTGTCTAACATCTTTACAGAGTTTACATCTTTTAGTAGAAATGCGTAAAAAGCAACTCTGTCTAAAACTTGTGATCTTTCAACTGAAAATCTGGCCATACTATTAGTAGTTCCTGGTTCGTACCTGTATGTTTCTGAGAGGATAGATTTAAAAGACAGGCATTGCTGTTAGATTTTTATTCAGATAATGCGTATGTTTCGTAGTGGTATTCCTATTTGACAAATAAAACCAAGACCTCCATAGAAAGTAATGTAAAAGAATTGAGGTACATTTCACAGACAAAAATCAATGCTTTTTAATTCATATTCACCATTAATTCTGTATGAGTTTAACAAATTTCATTCATATTTGTACTGATTAATTTCTTTCTGCTTCCTTAAAACTTTCTTTCTTTCATACCAATACATTGGCTGGTGTAAACGTTGAAGCCATAGCTATGCAGTTAGTGATTGAACACTGCATAGTACAAATCTTGTCCAGGGGAGGCCTTGAGACAATTTTATCTAGATATTGGTTGCTTCAACAACAGGTTGTAGGCAAAGTTCCTTACATAGTTGTAGTAGTAGTAGTAGTAGTAGTAGTTGTAATTTATTGACAAAGATTATCTTGTTACACAGAGTGAGACATATTGCTAGTAGAATAACAACATCTATCTTATGTTCAGAAAAAAACAAGTTGTTTGACATTACTATAACAAAAATAAAAACAAAATAAAACACACACAAGAGCAAATAAAGTTCACATATCAGACACAAAATGTGCTAATGTGTTAACTGTAACTACAAAAACATAGCAAACATTACTGTGTATTTAACTCCTTTACCCTAGAAAGACAATTATGGCATATAGTGGCAAGCACTTTGGATGGAGTCGAGTCCATAAAGGCATCTAATGAACTAAACTCTGCTTCATCAGATCACTGTTGTAACTACAATGGCACACATAGATAATGAGCTCCACGACGCAGTCAGATTGCAGCTATTCGGTCGTGTTAGCACCCATATAGTTTGCACCTAGGTGCCTGCAAATAGCACTCGCTTTATAAAAGTGGCTAGCAGTCAGTCAGGAAGCAAAAAGTAAATAATAATTGTACTGTTTAACATTAGTAATGTGTTTTTAGAACAGAATAATGCAATAATTAGGTAAAAATATTGTTGATAAAATAAAAAATGGCATTGAGCAAAGTAAAAAATAGTTGTTTAAATGAAACATGCACCGTTAAGTAATAAAAACGTGTCAAACGTTAACATTGTTAAAACGAAATGTCGTTAAGCGAGGTTTTACTGCATGTGTTCATAGACCTTTTGTCAAGATGTTATCCAAAATGCTTGGTAATAATAAGTTATTAACTGCCATATTAAATGTATTACAAAGTTTTCTTAGTTCCTCGTTTGCCGAACTAAAGTCGTGTTTTGTCTCTTCTTGTAGGTGGTGGCCTATTTGGACAACAGAAACCATTTGGCACAGCTACTACGCAAGCTGGATTATCTTTTGGTGCCACACCTGCCAGTGGAGGACTGTTTGGAAAGCCTGGTTCAACTGCACCCACGTTTGGGTTCGGACAGACAGCTTCGCAAGGCTCAGCATTTAGTAAACCTTTAGGATTTGGGTCTACCACGACTACAGCTAGTCAGGGATTTGGTGTACCATTGTTTGGAACAGGAAACACGAGCACTGGCGGGCTTTTCGGTGGAACAGCTGCAAAACCTGCCTTCAGTTTTGGAGGGGCGACAGGTGCACCTGCTTTTGGAACTGGCGCATCTACAGGGTTAGGAACATCATTAGGAATGGGTTTCGGTACAGGTAACACGTTCGGAGCTGCCTCTAATCTTTCCGGGGTGCCGGGTGCTAACTTTAACCAAGGGCAACAGATGGGTAATATCTCTCATCAAGCTCAAATGCAGCTTCTGAATGTGGCTTTGGCCACGTCACCATACGGAGATTCTGAATTATTTAGAAATGTCTTACAGGACCAAAACAAGAGAGAAGAGTTGCTGAAACCAACCAATCCTGCAGCACAGCGGGCTTTAGCTTCGGCTGCTTATAAAGTCTCTCCTCGGCCGACTGCTAAAGTGAAACCAAAGTTTTTAGACTCCAGTGGACGTAGCTCATTGTTTGACGGCTTGGACGAGGAAGATTACGGACTGTCGCAAGATTCCTTTGTTCCAAGGAGAAGTGTGAAAAAACTCGTCATCGGTAATAAGAACCGTTCTATTCCTCGATCGCCAGACTATAACATGCCAGTTGCATCGCCTGGGCTTTCGTCTGCTGGGGCTACTCCAGCGGCAAACTTATCCTCACTTACTGTGGACATTAATGCAGTAGCTGCTCCAAGTGAAATTGCTTTAGGTCAGCAAGATACCGTCCCCAAGTCCAGCAAAGATCAAGCTGGAAAGCAACCTCCATCAAACTTGAGCTACTACACAAATCCTATATCAAAACCAATCGCTGAGACACCAAAGATCACTAATCAGGATACATCTATAGCGGATCTGCATAATACGATTGTTGAACTCAACCAAGGACTAGACGATCTCAGCCAAAGAGTGCAGAGACCTAAAGGTGCCAGCAGGAGACTAGTAGAGATAAGTCAAGACGAGAGCCGTGATGTTAGTATTCCGGACACTGACAGCTCGGTTGATCATTTAGAAACATTTGATAATGTTCCACCTCACCCAACTGGCATTGTTTCACATCGTCCTGGTTATTACACTATACCCTCAATGGAAGAATTAGCTGATATGGTTGATGAAAATGGTGACTGTTTTGTGGAAAATTTTTCTATTGGAAGAGAGGGGTATGGCAGTGTATTTTTTCCAGGCACTACAAATGTGGCTGGTTTAAATTTGGACAAAATAGTACATTTTAGAAGGAAAGAAGTTACCATCTATCCTGATGAGACAGGCAAGCCACCCGAAGGAGAAGAACTAAATAAAAAAGCTGAAGTTACTCTGCATGCTGTTTGGCCAAATGATAAGACTACGAAACTGCCAATAAAGGACCATGAGAGACTTCAGTTGATGGGCTATCAGGAGAAACTGGAAAGAGCAACAGCTAAGCTATCTGCTGTTTTTGTTGACTATCGTGCTGAAAGTGGTTCGTGGGTATTCCAGGTAAAACACTTTTCCAAGTATGGGCTTGAAGATTCTGACGAGGATGAGTTGACACCTGAAGAGTTGAACAAGAGACGAGAACTTCTTAAAGCACAAAAACAGCTTCTTGCAGAGAAACTGCAATCAAACATACCTAAGAAAGGCACCTCTCAACAAAAGGAGGCTAGCGAAATTCAAAAGGCAGTTGTTGAAAATGGGGAGATCACGAGAGACCAGTTGATTGCAGAAGATGACTTGGAAATGGCTGATGTGAGTAAAGACTTTGTATTAGACAAGTTTACTGGAATCACAGATGAGAAAATTCCAGAGGATATGGTCTCAATGCAGGATCACAGTACACAGAGCAAAGGACAGTATCAGAGCCCAAATTCTTATCCCATTGAAGCTCTAGGCGTAAATGCACACCGTCTGCAAGTTATGAAAGCTTCGTTTTTTCAAGATATGGCCGAAGAGGAGCAGATGGACATGGGATTTGAAGATGATAAAAGGTATTTTGACGTGAAACGGAAACATCTTGGTGGTGTCTTGCCACGATCTATTGCTTTTGAGCCACTAGTTGCAGAGTCATCGATTCATGCTTCTGGTGATACAAGCTCTATTTTGCAGCGATCATATCAGTTGAGCAGCAAAGTCTTTGACCCACCTGATACAAGTCCATTAATGTCCAGACGATTTAAAGCTGCCCCACAATACTTGAAGTCAAATCTACCAGAGATGGAGCCACATGCTTACTCTGATCATCCACTTATTCCATCTGGCATGCCTGTCAAACTGTACAAAGTGGTTGGTGCTAGAAGGCAGCCTGAGCTTGCTCCACTGGAACACTCCATTTGTCGCAAAAAGCATCATCTCCTTGCAGATGCAGGATTATTTATGGGCAGGGCATTCAGAGTGGCTTGGGCACCAGGTTTGGTTTTTACTCACATGGGTTCTAACATAGGCAATTCTCCTACTGACAAACTGGAGGACTTTGGGCAGCTTCCACCAGTTAAACTAATTCCTCAACCGAGAATAGGATTATCATCATTTACAGTGACAATAGAAAAGCTTGCTACGTTACACGACACGAATACTTTGGAATTAGAAATTACTGAAAAACATTTAGCCATTCATCTTGCAAATAGTGTGTCTTCAGTTGAGAATGGTAATTGTCCATTCTTTCTACCGAAGCAAGGTGTTGACTCACTTCACGAATATGCCAATTTATGTCATGATTTGACCAGCTCAAAAGATGTGACAGAAATGAGTTTCATTCATCGAGTCAGTTTGGTGTGGGATTTGTGCTGCGCTTTGTGGGGTAACATTCCAGGAGTTCTCGATCCACTGGATGACACAGTGAGAGTGAAGCATGAATGTCACGTGGCTCGTCGAGAAGCATTTTCCAAGTGGCTTTCGTCAACTGCTAATAGCTTCATTCAAAGACAAACGCCAGAAACTGGTTCCACTGGACATGTAGCAACAATGTTTAACTTAATGACGGCTGGGCATATATCTACTGCATGTAAAACAGCACAAAATGTTGGAGACCATAGGCTAGCACTTTTGCTATCTCAGCCCTTAGGTTCACCTGTAGTGCGGAACTTACTTCACCGTCAGCTCAATGAATGGGCTGAAGTTAAAGGTGACAGATTCATTGAGCATGACCGATTAAAGATTTATGCTCTACTTTCCGGAACACTGGTGTGGCCCAGTGCACAGGATGTGATTAACACGTGTGCTGGTTTGGACTGGAAAAGGGCTCTTGCTTTGCATTTATGGTACCAGTGTAGTAGTTGGGAGACCATTGAGATCGCTGTTCATCAATATGAAAAAGCATTTCTTGGTGATAGTCCCTTTGGACCTTATACTGCTCCGCCCGTTCCTGATTACTTGGCACGCTTGTACACAAAGTCATCTAAGGATGAGAAGCCTGAGAAATTAGATACTTGTTACCATTTACTGAAGTTGTATAGTGACCACACATATGATATGGAAAACGTTCTGAATCCAACTGCTTTTTCTCCAGACCACCTTGATTTCAGAGTTAGCTGGCACATGTACATGGTATTGCGTTCCGTTGGCTATTCTCATTTGTCAGACTACCACCAGTGCCAATTGCATCAGAACTATGCGGATCAATTAGAGACCTGTGGTCAGTGGCACTGGGCAGCTTTTGTCCTTTTACACATTCCCAATGCCTCAAGGCGGGAGAAGTGCATGAAACATTTGCTATCCAAGCATGTTCAGCTAGACAGTGAAGAAGAGTACATTAAACGAGAAGAATTTTTACTGAATCAGCTAGAGATTCCTGATCGTTGGCTGCATGAAGCAAAAGCTGTAAAAGCTAAGTACGAACATCGACCACATGAAGAAGCTTGGCATCTACTAAAAGCTGGCATGTGGAATGACAGTCATACAGTAGTGCTTGAGCATCTAGCTGCCGAGGCCGTCATAAATGACAACCGAGAATATCTTCTGGACTTTCTAGGAGAACTGGCAGAACCAGAAAGGAGTTCACACATACGAGACTGGAATATTGGTGGCAAGGTGTTTTTGGACTTTTTACTGCTTACAAAGGCAATTGAAGACATTAGAAAGGACCAAGAGCCAAGCGCAGCAGAGTTGGAACGTCTTTATCCGGAGATTACATCCCTTTGTAACCGATTAAGCAACTTGCAGTGTCGCAATTCTAAAGACAGATTGTGCCAATCAGAAATGGCAAAGCAAACATCACAGCTGATGCGCTGCATTCTCTCATTACAGCACGAAGAGGTGCCTACGAGACTGCTGGCCCCTCATCTCGGTAAGCTTCCTATGCCAGAGGATTATTCTCTTGAAGAACTGCAAGCATTGACACGGTCATACACATTAGAGATGACCAAGTGATTTTATGTGTTCATCTAAGGCAGTTGTGTTATGCTTTTGCTTAGAGTATTAAATTTTGTTTTCAAATATTGTAATATGATCTGTTTCTCTGTGACTTTAACGTAATCATGTTCATTGTCTTTTATAAATTTCAGAATGTGGAAGTTTTTGAATGGGACTTGTAGATTGATCTACTGCTCGTAAACATATATATATATAAGTATATTAAAGTTTAATAAAACTACTCTATGTTATTCCCTTGCACAGTTTGTAACTATGCCAATAAAAATAATCTAGTTAAAAATAAAAATTGAAAATTACTTTGACGTTAAATAGTACAATAATCTTATGTTTCGTTCAGACTTTTACACTTTAGGTGCATTAATTAACTGAAAAATCAGATTTACACAGACTTGCAGTTATGTATTGGATTACTGATGTATATTTCTTATTAAAATGCAGAAAAAACTGATATCATTAATTTTTGTGATTTATTATGATAAGCAGCCAATACTGATGTATTCTACAACAAAAATGCAATTACATATACGTAGAAATTTTACTCTTCTACATTATGGCGATCAACACTTGGGAACGTTTCTTTAATCACCGGCACAAAAAGTAATCATTTTGCTGAACTGAAAAAAGCATGTAGTAGCAAAAAAGCATTAAATTTACTGTAGCAATCATAAGCACGCTGTATCCAGCAATCCTGCTAATATTAAATTTCAACAATTACACAATTCAACAATTGTAATATTTGGCAAAAGTTTATCAGCACTTCACCATATAACACCAACATTATCTAACTAAGTCACACAATTTAACAACCCGTAAGAAGCGATACTGCACAGTATGTATAATCTTAATGTCTAGGTAAAGAAAAGAGAAAATCCACAAACTTTAAATTAAGAAACCTAGCGAAAAAAGTAAAAAAGTAAAAAAGTTTGGATTTGAACCAGTATCATGCCTGTTAGAGTATGCAAACCTTTGTGATACTACACAGAGTTTAAACATTACAGTAAATATGTTAGAAGAATGTGAAATTGTATTGGTGTGTGCTAATTTTGCACCTGACATACACAGCAAACCAAACATACACAAGATTAGAAAGTAATGAGGCAAATAAAATAGAATATTCTTAAGTTCACGATTACATCTACCTATAAACTTATCACCTGTGCAAGCCTGATGTAATCTTCCAGACATTCGTATATTGGCAAAATATCATCATTAAATATTCTCCTAACTTTAAATCACAGGGATAAATCACTACATAATTAAAGTTAACATGCTAAAATATAATTTATGTATTTACAGTAACATTATGTACACTAACTGACTATGTAAATCAGACATATGGTGTCACCGCACATCTAACACAAATGAAAGGCCTACAGATAGTTACAGGACACCGATTTTATTAAAATTTAACGCTTTAAATTACACCTAGAAAATAAATTTAGACAAAGTTATTCACAATTGAATAAAAGCAGTAGAATGCATGATAAGAAGGGGCACTGTACTTTACTTACTTCGCCTACAATGAACCTTTTAAAAAATGTACATTTTTCATGCTTCGAAGAGAAAAAGCATTCTTAACAGCATTAAATCAGTTTCTACAATGTGTAGTTTACAAGCAACAAGCTATTCTGAAATGCAGTTAACATAATATTCCAGATAACATAATTAGATGAATAATTATTTAAGGTACTTTACTGCATCGATGTACTAATTAGAATCACTGAATATGCAAAATAAGCTAGCTACAGTAATAGACAGAGGCTATTTATAATAAATTATATACATATATGATATTGTTAACATGGGGGAAAAGAAGCCTATGTACATGCAGAATGAAATTAACTACATCTACATTGATAAAAATTCGTATAATACACTAAGCTAGAACTATTTTACAATAGGTGACATCTGAAATGTATGGTATTAGTTTAAGTATACTACTAGTACTAGTAAAGTTTGTGACTATGTGACACATTTGTCATACTCTGCATAACTCACCGGTTTTTCGTTCACTAAACAGCACTAGTCGAGTAAAATGCAAATAAATGTTCATCGTAGAACAACATTATCATAACAATTCCACTTCAATATTGCATATGTCACCAATTACAGGAACTTGATTAATGTAAAAGATTTTTCAGTCTTAATCACATTACACACTCCCACCTAGTAGTACAATGCATAAAAATCTGACTCAGATAAAAATAGATAGTCATCTGCAACACTTGAGCATCTTAATCGTCAATCACTGATCGAACGAGCAAGTTGATAACAAAATACACAAACAAGTGAACACATTTCAAGTTTACATGAACGGATAATTTAGCCAACTAAAACTTATTACAGTACACATATTTTGGCTTGATTCATCCTTTATTCATACAGACATTTTCTAATATTGACTTCAAACAATGACTTTAGACATTGAGTCAGTTACAGCAATGAACTCAATTTCTTTCACAAAAGACACTATACCAGAGTGCTTTTCCACATTGTAACCAGAGGTGTAGTTGAGGGCGAGAAGTGGCAGCTCCACATAAAAAAAAGCTGTAAGTTATCCGAAGCCTTTATACTTTGTAGATATAAATATAAATCTATATTCAATGCAGTTCCACCTTTTGAATGTTTGCTACACCACTAATTATAATGTGAAAGTTGCTTATACGTGTGAAACAATTGCATCTGTGTATCAAACAGACCGCAACAATATAATTAAAAAAAGCAACTGACATGCTAAACTGTATACTTTAAAATCCTAGACTTTGTACAGCAGTTATTGCCTATCTATATAATATATTACATCATATCCAAACAACACTAAACTACGCTAAATGATTAACGTAAGTTAGCAGCCAACGTAAATGATACAGCCACCCAGGGATTCCAAGCAAGATTGTTCGAATAAACAAAAACAGAAACCTAATTTGCTAGTGGCCATTAATGTAAATGTGTTAATGGCAGAATACAAAATGTCATCAAATAACACTCTTAGATTGTAAACTACAAAATTCTCAGTCAAGTTACTATGTCCATTATATACAGTACTGCTAGAAGTAATCAGATTATTCAAACAAACTGCCATAAATGATGCTATTATCCTAGCAAGTCAAAAAGAAGAGACAATCATAGTAAATATGTCAAATTTAAAATAACTCGACTTTACAAACTAAAATCACTGACAGCTGTGATTAACTCTAGTCGTGTTGCCCACATTGTAGGCACACACATCTATGTCAAAAACAGCTGTAGAGCAGATACACACACATAGCTTGGGAACTTAATGCAATAAAGTGACCTTAAAAAAATTAGGCCAGCCACTTCACATCACCACAAATAAATCTATGAGCACCGTTGAATTCACAATTGAAAATCAAAATCTGACATTGTTACGTCCATATCGTTGCCCAGTGGTGACATTGTCTGGTTGTCTGGAGAAAGTAGCGTTGGCGACATAGTGCCTAGCGGTTGTACCAACTGAGTAGATTCCTGTAGAAACACATCATCCATGTTGTTGCACTGAGGCTCGATGACTTCTTGCTTGATGACAGGCTCAGAAGGCGGTGTCGCCAAAAGTTCCATGTTCACATTGGGGAAGTTTAGCCCAGTTTCAGTAGCTTGGACAGAAAGTTGCTGAAAATGATAAATGAAAAAATGGTAAACTAGTTTTATACAGCACTATTATGTGCCTCACTGACTGACCTGGCTTTCTGAAGCAAATGCTTTTGAAACTTTGCAACAAAACAGAAGTGCCCTTAAACGAAAGTTGTCTGATGATAATTCCTATTCGAATAAGTGCCCAAATGACAGGCAAAGTAAAGCTAAAAATTTTACAGGATCTAAGCTGAAAACAAAGTTATCATCAATAGTAGGCCTAAATACAATCTTCATCTTTATATAGACTAAGTCAAAAAGTTATTATCAATAGTAATCACTATCTCCATATGTATATTTATAGACTAAGTCACTAACCAGTGCTTCATAAACATAGACAAATGCTCACGAAATGAAATCAACCATCACAAATAAACTCAACATTGTTTATTCGAAGTTGGAAAAGTGAGCACATTATACAGAAACACAACCTAACTTTTTACTAAAAACGCTAATGGACAAATTTGCAGTCGTGTAATTTTCGCAGTGGTTAATTTTACAATAAGTTAAGAATGTGGCAAAATTATGACGGACTTGAGTAAATTATGGACAATCTTAGGGAATAAGTTTCTGAAAATATTGGCCAGGTATTGTGAAAAATATGAGATAAAAAAGCTAAAGCCTTTTAAGTGACTGTTACCTGCAACATCAGGTACATTTTCTTGTTGGCATTTTCCAGCTGCTGATTGCGTTGCTCCATATCTTTCAGCTTCCGATTCTCTTTCTGCAATTCCTTGATATGTTTCACGGAAGCTAGCAGGATGTTACCTTTGTTTTGACGAAAGTCCCTGCAAAAATAAACAAACCATATACAGTTTCCAACAATCTAATCAACATAGCAATGACTGAACTTGTCTGTATTCCTAACATCTGAGATTGCTTACACAGTGATCAACATATTTGAAGCCAGTGAAGCAAATTAAACTATCATCCATGTCAGGTTAGGTAATAAACTTTATAAAACTGACAACTGTACAAAGTAAACAGTTAAATTATTTTCTGATCTACTAAAGAAATCACAATAGTAACTTTGCATCAAGGCAGCAGTCACAAAGTCGAAACTCACAGTTATTATGTTATAAAGTAAATTATATGGTGCTAACAGATAAAGTGAAACAGATACCATGCTTCCAGCTGCTGTTCTCTTATGACACTCAATGGCCGTGGACATGCATATGGTGAAAACAATTAATATTAATCAAACAAACAGACTATCGTAAATGTAAGGGCTTGCTGCTATTGTAAACAAACAAATAGGCAAATGAAGCAAACAGCCATAAGTGTAAACAGAAATACTACCGCTTAAACCAGAAAGCATGTTAACACCAACCACGACTGAACAAACAAACACATTTAAAAATTTATGTACAGTTATAGTACATTCAAGCTAGTCAGCTGCACATTAAGGAGATTTTTACTAAACTTTTGGCAAAATATGACAAAACAACATTCTACTTGCTACTACGAGAAGCTAGTACAAACTGGGAGCAAAAGTTAAACCATCATCTATCACTAGGAGATGTAAATGACAGTTCAACTTTAAAGAGAATGCAAAGGTTAGTGGGAAGCCAAGTACAGCAAGAACAGGGCTTAACAAAGAAGCCACCCGCTATGATTCACACAGCTGTTAGGTATTTTACTGAGCTTGTAGTAAAAGCAAAAACTTGACTGCACAAGTGCAGAAAATTCTACACACAAAGAACAGTAAAGCTCTTCAAAAGTCAGAAAAAATAATGCAAAATATTTCAAGTGAGATGTTGTACAACAAAACCTTAAACTTAAAATTTGTAAATGAGAAAGTCTATGACAGTATTTAATTTGAAAAAAATGCTGAATTACATAAATGTGCTAGACAATAACAATATTCTACATTTTCTGCAGAAAAAATTGTAGTTTTACGTTGTGCAATTAACTGTATAAAACTAACAACTAACACTCTCAAGAACAAGGCCTACTTAAGGTAGATGTAAGTGGTATAACTGCAAACTAACATTCACATTACGGAGTATGGCAGACGAAACGTGCCATAATCAGGTTTTGTTAAGTTTCACTCATCCAAATATACTAAGGAAATGCTTTGAGATCTGTTACAGATAAAGCATGCGTCTCAAATGTACTTTGACAAATATTTCAATTCATTAATCTCTATGGAAGCCAATTTTCAACATAAAGAAGAAACAAAAAGGGAATGCATGAAAAACCAAAGAACAGTTTGATTTGCTTTCTCTAAACTTTTCTATAATGGAAACCATCCACATTCCCTGCTTCAACTGGGGATTACCTCTACAACAAAATCAAAAGCCGCTCATATTTTTTCTCAAAACATGGGGTTCATTTTTATTAGATGCAGAGACTGGCATTCAGTCCCGACAACAAAGAGGAATCCACCGCAAATCGCAACTCGGCTACCATCTGTTTGATCAGAAACATAAACATGGCTAAATCAAGTCTGGATGCCTCCCAAATGCTGCACATGTAAGAAACACAAAGAGAGGTGGAGGCCGTATGTTTTAAACACGCAATAATAGTTTCTGTGTGTGTGTGTGTGTGTGTGTGTGTGTGTGTGTGTGTGTGTGTGTGTGTGTGAGTGAGTGAGTGAGTGCATGCGTGTGTGTGAGAGTGCATGCATACGTGCCTGTGTGCATGCATGTGTTATCTCCAGGACTACACAAGTTTCATACATAGAACACAATCAGCCATCTGTATATTAATTTGCCAGGTTATATACACATGCACATATCTAAACATGTTTTCTCTTTCATTTACCACCATTTTTAACATGTTAAGCACCAGATGCAATTCACCTCAATCTAACGTTCTTCCATTAAAGATTTTTTATCCCTTTTAAACAGAAAGGTGCGAAGCAAAAAATATCTTCCATGGCAAGTGAAAGCTGCCATTTTAGATGTTTTACAAAAGCCTTAACTTTGTAATATGGACAATGATACTCTATGGACATGGCATAGTACTTATTATTTGAAAGCTCATTCTGTGTAGAGTGGGCAGGGCCAGCTTTTGTGGGTCGCCAAGAGTCTTGCGTAAGGTCCACATTTTTAAAAGGGCCAACTTGAGTTTGGAAACACCCTCTAGTAAAAATCATCTGAAAGTATTTGAACTACCAGACTAAAAAAGAAATGGTGTACATTATAAGTAGTGAAAGTTTCATTTAAAAACAGCTGCATAGTTGCATTAAACCAACTGGGAACAATTGTCACAAACTTTAGACAGCTGACTTGCACAAAATGCTTTCACGGGACTGTGCTAGCACACATACACAGATCGCCATTTATATGTTACACAATTTATCAATGGCTGCCTGTCATCAGCTTTGTACAAACCCACAATGTTTGTTTAAACACATAACCATTTTGTCACAAAAGGAAATGTACATACGGATCATTTTGTTTTGGTAGCAGCCTGCCCAACTCAGATATTCTGTCGTTGATATTGTATCTCCGTCTTCTTTCAACTAAAAAGATAATCTTTTATTAAAATGTGACAACAACAGGATTTATATGGTTTATCCAAACTAGACAAAAATGCCTACTGTATAAATGGCACAGAGATTTTTTGGTGAACAATAAAAAGGCTCTGTGGATTCAAGAATTAGGTCCTTAGGCTCTTGAAGCAGCCATCCTCATGCAGCAATAATACTAGTACACGCAGTTGTCCACTTACGACCACAATACATACTGGAGGACCGGTCATAAGATGAATTGGACACATATCGGTTCCATATATAAAGCAGTGCGCTCCTACACGTAGGATGTTGTGTGGGTAAGCGCACTAAGTATGGCGGCCTATGATGAATTCAAACTGAGCGATTTAAAGTTCATTTGTTTAAAAAATAAAAGAAAACATGAGTTATGGTTGGTTTTGTAGAACTAACTAATTAAGTTGCAGTCATGTCGTAAAGTTATAAGTCGCATAGGGCATAAGTCGACAACTACCTATACTAATTTAAAATTCTGGTGGTATAAATACCTGTTTACACTTATATACTAATTTAAAATTCTGGTGGTATAAATACCTGTTTACACTTATTAAATCATTCTAGACAGATGTGGAGAAAATGACACCAAACCATTCAATTACAATATTTACAATTCTCATGCAATGATTTCATGGTGATTTAATAACGGGTTTTTCTTTAGACTATGCTATCAACTTTTGGTGCAGTTGGGCACTTCTCAAGCTGAAATTTATTCTACACTGAATAGCAGGCAGATGTTTGTGGCAAGCAAAGATTTTTTATCCAATGTATTGAAACAAAGAAGCAAGTCAATTTATGATGTTAAAACTCACTTTGATTATGGCAATCCTTTTTCTGTCTGTCTTTCTGCAAGGCTCTAAGTTCCGCTGGGGTCAGGTCCACCGGTTCCTGTTTAATAATGAGTGTAGGTGGACACGAGGATGACACCTCGGCTTTTGGCGAAGGGCAGGAGGGCAACACTGGACTGAGGGCGGAGTTTGCCAAAAAATTTGTTGCTGGAACCTGAAAAAAAACACTTGCAATGAGGCCATAACACTGTTGCCAAAAAACAGTTGCAACAATAATTCAGGAATTTTTCTTGAACAGCATCCAAAGGAGACAAATAAAAATGCTGTGGTAAAATATCACTTTGTAACTCAAGTTCCCAAGTAAAAATGCAATTTGTATACAATCAGGGTGTTTCAAAATGTTTTAATTGCCAACAAAGTTAACAAATTTAGAAAGGTTTTTAAAAAGTAAAAAGTCAGCAGTGATTTTTTTTACATGTAACTTTCATCTGTACATTATAATTCATGGCTTTCAACATTGCAATTTTAATCTTTTCACTTGGAAATCTTGCTCAAAAGCCAAAGGAGTTCTAGCTGGTGTTTGCTATGTAAAGTAACTGTCTGGCTTGGAGCAAATTTATTTTATTTTGTGAGACATAATAGATAGAACAGGCATATGATGATGACGATGTTATTCTTTATAAAGTTAATGTACTGATCAAATACTCACTGTAGAAGACATGGGTGGTGGAGATGCAATAGATGGTGATCCAACGGGATGATCCTCTTCTAAGCCCATAATAACATCTAGAATAGCGTTGTCATCATACTGCAACAATGACAGGCAAATCACGTTAAAAATATGAACAATAGCAGACCTTTTTAACAGTTTGGAACAGATTATTTCAAGCAAAAATGGGATAATGGTAATTTAGGCACTGTGCAAAGGTATTATAGAAACACTTTAGAATTCTGCTACTAGTTATAAATGCTGACAGGACGCATTCAACAGATGAGTAAACACTGTGAGGTTGGCATTCATGAATAAACTGCTACGGAATGTAAAGACAGACCAGCAAAAAGGGACCACAAATACAATGTGCTGCAATTTATCACAAAAATACCAGTCAGGAATAGGTCAGAGAGGTCAAGGTCATGCCAAAGAACAATTATTCAGATGTTTGTGATTATGACTAAGCATTAAAATAATAAAATAATAAATTAAAATATTAAGCAGTACTTATGTAGTTATTAATATAGGGTGTCTTAAAGGTCATTGTATACTTTGATTTTTCATTTTGTTTTTAAACTTTTCTACATTTTAAATCTCGGCGCGCTCTTACATGAATCAAAAAGGGTGATTAGCAATTTTTTTTATTTACTTTTTGACTAGAACCTCTAGCCATGATCATGACAGTAATGTGAGAAATGAGTTGAAAAATCAGCCTGGTATGGGGTTCTTTGAGCAACAACAGTAGTTCAGTGGAAATTCAGAGCACCATATGAACCACACCATTAACAGTACAGTTTTTCAACAAAGTGCAACCCTTCTTCACCACATATGGCCAGCTGTGAGATACTTCTTAACGTAATATGCCCAACTTGCCATTACAATGGTCTGGTATGGGGTTCTTTGAGCAACAACAGTAGTTCAGTGAAAATTCAGACCACCATATGGACCACACCATTAACAGTACAGTTTTTCAACAAAGTGCAACCCTTCTTCACCACATATGGCCAGCTGTGAGATACTTCTTAACGTAATATGCCCAACTTGCCATTACAATGGTCTCTAGGGTCTTGAGTTCCTGAAGAAGATGGCAAAAATAGCAAATATGATCTAATTCAACTAAAAGAACTGCCTAAGGTTTTAGTTCAACTATAACAACAGAAAAGGTAAGGTATACAGTGACTTCCTATTAGAAAGTGACATGTGTTAGCATGCCATGTGAAGACGGTAAATGTTCAGCAATGAATGTTACCTCTGAGTAACTGGTTGCAGTAGACTGATCTCCAGCAGAAAACGGACTATCGGGACTTGGGACGCTACTGCTGATTCTTGTTCTGGCAGGTTGCTGCTGCTGCACTAGTTGCTGCAATGGCACCGACTGACCTATCATCCGTTGCTGAAAAGATTTCTCCTTTTGCTGCAAGTGGTATCGAGTTGGGTTTTCCAACTTTGTCTGGAAAAAACAAAAGAGGAAAACATGTTGTTAGAAAGAACGTTTGGTGTATCTGCTTTTTTATATAAATGTATGGTTTGCTCTAATTATATTGTTCAAATTTCTAAGGAAGCAGGTTACTTTTCATGTCCTCTAAGATGAGATTGGCATTTAAATGTTATAGTAACATGCCAGCACTACTACAGAAAGTCAATGAACTAACATTGCTCAGGGTAAACAAAAAACCTCTTTCAAACATTTTGTTTTACTGTTTTATCCACATCTTAACTATACATACATAATTTCCGTGCATTTCTATGTGTATGTATAAAACTTTACATGTCACATGAACAAAAACTCACATATTTTTTTATTCACTATTGGACATTTCATTCAATGATGAGCTGTACTAAAATAAAAATTTCAAACTGCCGAATGAACCAAATCTATGTAAGCAGCCAAAAGCTTTTGTTTTTAAGGTCCAGTAGCTGCTATTAGCTAAGTGAAACATTCAAGAGATGGCAACACAGTGCTGTAAACAATATGAAATACTATATCACAGAAATCATGGGCCATGAGAATTAGAACATTAAAACTTGTCCCCTTAATTACATTGATTTATGCACTTAAAACATGTTTTTGTTTATAAGGTCAATTGTTCTAGAACATTTTCACTAGTAACCTTTAATTAAGTTATTTATAACAATAAGTCAGCAATCAGATTTCCAATATTTGCTCAGTAAATACAGTAATTAGCTATATGCTAAAAAAATGACACAGCAGTAATAATTCTGCAATCTTTCTATGGCCTACGTTTATCTGTATACACTATACACCAATAAAATATTTTGAATTCGAATTAGCAAGCAAGCTATGCAGTCAAAACAAAGAGCACGCCAGCTGTTTCATTACACAGTCAGCCCTGATACTCGCTGTCATAAACCAAACAAACTTAAAGCCGCCTCCGCCACGGATAAACCCAAAAAGAATCACTTACAATTAAGTCTAAATACTCCAGCTCTTTCCTTATATTATCTGTCACCTTCATTGTATAAGAACGACACAGAATCAGAATCTGTCACTATAATCAAGGTCACGAATAACTGTCAAACTTTGCATTCATCAATTTTCTGAATTCACTAGCACCTTTAACACTTTCTAGCAGAATCACAACATATTTCCCGGCACTCATTTTAAAACTTAACTGTTTCACAATGATAACCTCAATTTAACGCTTAGCAACAGATGAAGTGAATGAGCAGCAGCTTCCAAGGTGGTTAGAGGTTTCCCCCATTATAGCTTAGTTAGTAGTTTACACAGCTGCTGCCGACACACCTCCCGAATCAGCCAATCAGAGCTTTCCACTTCGCTAACCATAATATTGACACAAGCAACTAATCGATAAATCCGAATTTGGTGCGCAGAAACAGCAATAAGCGAACTCAGTAAAACTTATAGTAAATGGGATATTTAAAACTCGATATAATTCTCAAGTTACACTTAGAACAATCATACAGAAAGAACGATTGAAAGTGAAGGGTTACTTATAAAATGACTTTAAAACAAACTGGACTTATAATCGACTGCTCGCGCCTGGTGCACTGCCGAATGTTAAAAGATCGTTGATCTGAAGAAACCTTGAAAAGTGCAAGCCCGCAAACATGCCAAGATTTCGCAATCAATTCCTGGAACGACTAGGAGGCGCAGGGAAGGAACACGAAATAAGCTACTTGCAAGTGTACAGTGCTTGCAGCGAGTTAGGTGTGCAAGCAAAAATGACACAAGCGTACACCAATTTTTGCAAGTTCCGAACAAGCCAGTTTGCAGATTAAATAAATAAGGTTCGCTTAAAGCAAAAACCAAGTCTCCCGGGAAGTTGAGCTTATTTTAATGTTTGGGGAAAATGTTAGAAAGTTTCAGCAATATAATTGTGATAAGAGCGTCTCGTGTAATTAGTAAAAACAATTTAAAGTCGTGACTACTTTATGCTTGGGCGCGCTCATTATAGACGAAAAATGGTTTCCGTGCAATATAAACACTTATCCTGCCGGGTGCTTCAGAATCTTTTTTAGTTTATAGCGCGAACTCTATAAACTAAATGACCAGCCCGGTATCTACTACCTGCTGACAAGTTTACACGCGTGCCTAAAAGTCAACAAAAATCTGTAAATTAATAGTTTACACGATTAATGTTAATTACTTACACATTTTAAGGTGTAATCCTGTAGATTAAAGCAATGTAACCACATTAAATTTGATCATAATTGATCGAATGATTAATTTCTAGATAAAAACACAGTTAAGCACAACATTAGAATAACGGAAATTCTAAGCAAACTGTAGAAATTTTGCAACGCGTACCTTAATACAACTTGCATTTACGACATTCACCCTGACCAGCAAACACCAGCTTACGTCATTTTTTTTTGAAATATGCCGGCATCAACGTTCATTTGGCGAGAGATAAGAAATATTTAAATATATTTTACATTTTTAAGCAAAGCATTCCATGCGCATATTTTGTATTGAGATTTCAATATTTTTAATTATACTAAAATGCAATAAATGTTGCCCAAGTTGGTTCTTCCTTTAAAGCGGCGTTTATCTGGCACTCGAAATGCGTTTAGCGTTATTCACATGCGGAATAGCTGCGTATAAAAATCAATAAGAGACAGGGGCAGAAAAAATAACACAGGTCTGATAAACAGGTGCATTGAAAACAATATAAACCGGTTTTATCTATTCCGCACCACCATAACGCATGCGCATTCCGGATAAACGGCACTTAATACGAAAGTGTTGGGTAATAAAAAGCACACAACACTAAATCTCAGTCCTGCTGCACTATTCTTGACAACACTTACCAAGTTTGCTGTGTGACTTTTGAAATAATCTGGAACGCACCTTGTTGCCATCGGACAAACAGTACAAAGATACAATTTTTACAAAAAAAAAACGACTCAGTTTTTCGGAATTAAAAACTGGCTAGACAAACACTACAAAGATACAATTTTTACAAAAAAACGACTCAATTTTTCGGAATTAAAAACTAGCTAGAAAAACAGTACGAAGTTACAATTTTTACAAAAAAACGAGTCAATTTTTTGTGAATCGGAAGCTGGCTATAAATGAGACTATTCCAATGTGTAAGTTGCAATTTTTACAAAAAAAACGAGTCAATTTTTTTGTGAATCAGAAACTGGCTATAAATGAGACCATTCCAATAAGTAACTTTTCATTTGATTTATAAACGGTCTAATTTCGCACAGCAGCGGTGACTCTTATGCCTTAGGTAAAGAAATACATCAGCATTTGAATCTGCTATAAATCCCAACACTACTAGCCCATTTACTATTAAGAGTTAAGAAGAAAAAGTGAGGTGATGAACCTTGTCACTTCTTTCTACTAATTTTAAATAGAAGTGGTTGGACTAGTTGGTGCTAGAACAACTTATCAACTGCTAAAAATAGTCAGTGATGTAATAATCTTCACACAGAGATTTATCTAGCTAACCTCAGCAGAACAGACCACCCCTGGGACAAGTGTAACGAACCGGATGAGACAGAGAAGCTGTAACCTAGATAACAGTGACGGAAAGACTAGAGGAAGTTCTCTGACATTTTGCATGATTGCCAGTTTTTAACACCGGGGAGCGTATCTGTCATAAGGGGACACTAAACTAATAAACAGGGACAATAATTCATTACCCTTTACATCTGACGCCACTGTTTTCGTCCTGGTTACCAAAGAGACTTTCTGCCTAGGTTTCTAGAAGTCTATTCTAGTAGTAGTCTTGCAAATGTGGCCAAAAATGATGCTGTGCACCATGTTTTTGGTGGGATACTCCATCCGCCTCATGGCCAATGCTTAATCATAAACTAGAGCTTCGCTTAACTACATCTTCAGGTCAACTAGTCCTCTGTTGCCGAAAAAAGAACAACAAATTTCTAGTCGCAATTTTCAAATCGGAACTTGTAAATTTGATTGGGTTTATACATAGTTGTCAGTGACAGAGTCGTCAAAAAAGGTAAAAGTCCTCGTACTGGCCAGCTAATATGTCAATAATGTTACTGGATTAACATGCAAACAAAGCTTTAGTGTGACTGATTAGTGTTATAACATAACAATTATTATTTACTTAAACCCAAAAGGTCTCCAAGTTGTGCAGTTCT
Source organism: Tubiluchus corallicola (assembly GCA_030141605.1). Taxonomy (NCBI): domain Eukaryota; kingdom Metazoa; phylum Priapulida; class Priapulimorpha; order Priapulimorphida; family Tubiluchidae; genus Tubiluchus; species Tubiluchus corallicola. Next base: position 323,520 of record JAQGDQ010000069.1, on the reverse strand, counting down.
ATCATGCAAGTATAACCCGTACAATGACATAAGTCCTATGACTGCTTAATAATTAGGAAGGAAACGAAATAACTTTAATGTCGTCTAGATATAAATAGTGTCTCGCGTAATATGCATGTGATGCAATGTGCTCATATGCAAAGATTATAGAGTTGGCAACTTGCCAACATGTCAGATAAGAAGTCGTAACCAACAGGCTCAACAGCAAACACTTAGAACGCACGCCAAACATATTTTTATTTATTTGTTTTATGCGCTGCAGTTACACAAAGTTATTGTCTGATGCGCCAATGAACAAGTACACTAAACTCGGCAACGTTACAATATGGTGACACTACAACCCACAGGGGAAGGAATCTTCACGAATATACGTCTTGCAAAAATAACTACGAAAAATGCAGAACGAGATTCTTTCAATCTCACTTGCTTCAAAAAAACGTTAACAGTTGTCATTTAGTGCTAGTACAATGTACATCAGTTATAGCAATTATATGTTTCTTACTCCGAATTTTTATATTTTATATACTGCTGACCGTAACTCTTACTTTGCGTGTGGGTCACTTATATAAAAATGTTAGCTACTCAGTATATACTCGACCAAGCAAAAAGGGAAAAATGCAAGGAAAGGTCACAATATAGTGCAGCAGAATAAAAATTTGTAAAATTCTCTATCAGCATAATTGGCAAGTCAGTCACAGTAAGCGTTTAAAAAAACCTGATTTCCAAAATGGCCTATGTGAACTAAACGGAGCAGACAAAAACAAAATAACGACAGAGCAAGGTCTGACAGAGAATGTCTGTCTGCAGCGCACTGCACTTATTCACTAGAAAAAGATAAGTACAAAATTACCTGTATGGCAAATTGCCAAAGATGCCGTCATGGCTAAATTTAGTTCCCACGTAATGCTTAGCGCTTGCTCTCTCATCCAAATTCCATACTGAGTTCACTACTACTAATTTGATCTGGCGAAATTACAGAAGCGAATGGATATATCTTTCCTCCCCTTTTCCCGTTTTTTCCTTTATGTCATTATATCAAATGGCAGAGAGCCAAACAGATCACAAGAAAAGGTTGTAATAGTAACTTTATAACTTATCAACAAAAATGGTTGCCTTTTGTTTTTTATTAGTTCATTCATAAACTTTAGCGGCACTGAAGTTAAAAAAGAACACCGTATAAGGACACTCGACTCAAAAGGAGCACTGGAGGTCCTCCTTAGCAAATCTGATGAGTTGACAGATCACTTGGTTCACTAGCTCAATTCAAACTGCAACCCAGTATTAACAACTATAGACAGGAAACTTTGTGGAATTTATGAGCTGGTAGACAAGTGTGCTGGCTTTAGGGAGTAAAGACAAAAGAAAAGAATACAAAAAGAAACAGGCGATGGAAATCAAAAATCAATACACAGAAAGATAATTCTAATACTGTATGGTTAAAGCCTCAAAGGTAAATTAAGCAAAGAAAATAGACAGCAGCAAAAAGATAAGGTAGAAGAAGAACGATAGGAAACAGAAACAGTAGAAAAAGGCAAATGTAAACAGACAAATTCCAAGTAAAAAAGGCAATTTTAAGTAATATCAAGAGACATGCGCAGGAAAGTCATACAAGCATATAAAAAGCTATTTAAAGTAAAATGCAATAAGTAAAAAGATAAAAGTAAACAAGATAAACTTAAAAAAGACACTGGGCAAAAAAGGCAAAATCAAAGAATGTTGCGAACATCTCACTTAATTTTACTTTATGAATAGAATGAAGGTGGGCCCCAGAATCTCGAGTTGAATCCACAGTTGGTGTTGCAAAAGCATTTTTAGAGACATGATAATTTTTAGAGACATGATACCCATTTCTTATGTTGATAACATACCACAAACAAAACAACTTGCAGATTAAAGTACACTGGTAGTCACAAAATGCCACTTACAAGCATAGTCCAGTCAGCCAGGACAAATATCCAAAATAAGAGCTAACTAAAGTGGCGTTTATGTAGCATCCGGATGCGTTTTAGGGTGAGTGGAATAGATAAAATCGGTTTATATTGTTTATACGGCCTGCGTATCGCGCCATTCTTTTTCTGCACTGCAGCTATTTCCTATTGATTTTTCCGCAGAAGGAAAACGCCAGTTAACTCCTTTGTAACTGAGACTTTCATTATACAATAAGATCACCATTACCAACAAGAAAGAAACAATTTTTAAAGCACACGAAGTTGTCTGCTTGTAAGTTCACTTGGAAATTCACTTCTAGATTCATCCTTTACTCTGTGACACATATTACTATATTACCCCTCGACATCACAAGCCAAGCTAAGCACAAAGTTGAAGATAGTAAGAAAAAAGTAAGAAAAAATTGAAACATTACTTCATTCACTAGGATGTCCATTTCTCATAATAAAAAAAGTTTTGTATATTTGCTGTTTTTTATTATCTACCTAGCTTTCTTTGTTCTGCTTTTAAACTTGTTTTGTTAGTTATGGATTTCGTATTAATTTGTTTACACCCGTGTCTTTTTTGTTTGTTAACTTTACTTTTTGCTTGCATGCTTTTGTTTTCAGTACGCAAGCCAGGAAGTGCTACCAACTGCAGAGTAGGGCTTTTATCAATGAAGACATCAGCAGCGATGTTTTAGTACCCCAATTCTCAAGAACTAATTGCATCACCGACCAATCGAAGCATAATGTATATGTGATCCTAGGACACAAATACAACTTGCTCAAAGTCAAAATTAAAACCAGTTCAGTGACATCAAATCAATACATAAAGCTTCTTATCAGTTGTGGATTCGTACCTTACGTCCCATGATATTTAAATATGGACTCAAATAAACAAGGATCATAAGTCAGCAATTAGCATAAAGTTTCAAAGTCCAAAGTTTAGTTGTTGACTGCCATGCTACTGTGTCTTACTAAGAAATATACTTTATTGACTTAAACTTGAGCTTTAAATACGAGTTTTAGAGAAAGCAGTAATAAAATTACTGCCAATTCAAAGCTATTATTTGAAGAACTTTTCTTTTACAAACTTGCAAAACATCTCACTGCAATCACCACAAAATCATTAGATACAGAACTAAGAAATGAACCATAATGGAAAACTGCATTCCAAAAAGAAAAACCGAAGTCCACATTAATCTTAAATTATCACCAGCTGCAAATTAATGAGGTTTACAAGCTCTTATAATATAATGTGCCAAAAAATAGGCTGAATAACTGAATCTTTTTATTTCTATATTATTTTTATTTTGCAGTATCACCTTATATGTTAAACAGTAAAGCTGCGAATCATGAAACGTCAGAAAAAATTAGTTTTAAAGAACTGCCATCATTAATGCAGAAATCAAACCCAAACTGGAGACGTAAAAATACGTAAATAGTTCTTTCATAACTTAAAATTACATCCAACACCATCCTGAAAGATGCTTAAAATGGGAGGAAGCCCAATTTTGGTGATGATCAATTATGCATAAAGTAAATTTATGAAACTTTGTGCAATTTCTCCACTGTCTTGTTGTCTAGGTAGACATAATAAACAAACATATCCTCAGACATCTTAGGTTAGCTAACAAACATAAGATGTATAAGCTATTTTTTGGTTTCGTTTTTATAGGCTGCCACACCTAGGGCCATAAAGGTGTAGTTCTGCCATTTGTAATTTAGTACACTTAGTGACTTACCTGTGGCAATATCATGTTTGCTCCAGTAGCAGAATTTGCGGAGAGCCGTATGATTGGTACTTCATTGCTCTGTTGAATCGGAGTAGGGCCCAGAGTAAAACCGGAGCTCACGGGAGCAGATGTCGCCAGGACAGGTTTCTGTTGAGCCTGCAGAAAACGCTGCTCTTCGTTTAGCACCAACTCTCTTTGCAGTTGCTGCTTCAGGTTTGTTCTTGTAGACATTGTACTCGTCTTGAACGACTCCTTCTGAGTGCTGTAAAAAACATAAAATACTGTATTAATCACTGCATAATTTGCATTTTGAGCAATTTGAATGCAGGTAGCACATCTCTGCTGCATCAGTACCTCCCATGAGATGATCATCATCAATTGGCAATTAGATATCAATGCTAATACTAATGAACTCTGCCCCTTAATGCTTCAACCAATCAAATGTATATATATATATATATTATGTAAATCCAAAAAACTCTGTCAACGCCTTTAACTAAATGTAAATTATTGAAATGCTAGGCATTATTTTAATTTGTTCAATTAGAGAAATCCCATAAAGGCAACCTACTCCAAATTACAAAAAAAAACTGAAATGGAAATGAAGGAGAACAACAAAAAAGAGTTCGAAATGTGTTGAGCCGATCAGAAAATACTGCTCATTATTACCTTTGGTTAATGTCGCGAAAACTACACGGACTACTTATGCCACTATCAACATCATTGAGTAGCTTGACGATGTCATGCGGAGTAATGACAGACCTACACCGAGGTCCACTTTGCAGGCTTTGACTTTGCAGGCTTTGATAAACACCCAATTGAGCTTCTTGGTTAATTGGTATGGGTTGGGAATAACCTCTCTCGTTGCAGTCCAAATTTGCCCCTAATGTCTGAGCACCATGAAAAATGGAAGGAACAGTGCGCCGTGGCATTGCTGTTGTGTTCCATTGCTGCTGCTGATTCTCTTGTTGCTCAATTCCATTGCCACTCAGAGGATTTTGCAAGGGAGCAGCTGAAGTATAAGGACCATAAACTTCTCTTCTGGCATCAGCAGGCTGATGTTGTCCAGGGGTATTTACCACCTCTGCAAGCCACTGCCTTATAGTTTCTATACTAAACATCACAGATATAAACCGCTCTACAATATTTCTTTGAATGTTGTCAGTCAATGAAGTTAAGAAGTGCGCGAAATCTGAGTGGGAGCACGAAATCTCGTTGCTTTAATACTGTCTGCCGTAATTCTGGCAGCGAGCCAGCGATCGAGCGATCCAGGGAGGCAGTCACGTGTGTAATTCTTACACCATCTTAGTCTACCTACGCACTATGTCTGTCGATTAAACTCCAGTACTCACGTGTATAGCATATTGCTCTATTAACGGGTTTCCCCGTTGCAACAGGCCGGCTGGCCGGCTGCCAAACTTTTTCACGCGCACAACGCCTACACGTTAATGGGCAGGCTGCACAACTTTATTACAAAAATATCAGTAAACTAGACACTGAATTTTTTCTGATTACAGTACTAAAAATCGTACATATGGTATATTCACAGAAAAATACTTTAAATATATCTGCTTCTGTGTGGCGCCGCATTTTACTGTAATACGCCAAACGGTTACTAGAAAAACATACATGTAGTTCACTTTAGGTGACAAAGGCCACTCATTCTCGTGGACTTGTACACACGTTAATTTGTTTCTGGGGTAATAAGGGTACACTGCAGAACCATAAGGGCACACTGTCTGCAAATGGAAAATCATTGATAACTTCATTGTTGTTTATCTTTGCAAGGCCAGCTTCCCTTCCTAGTTTTTTAGCCACCGCCAATTTTTAACTACTTTTGTGTTAGATTAGTCATACAGTAAATGCAGTTAGAGAACGAAGAATTCACTTGACATTTTCTTTACCAATTCTGCCATTTAGTAATTAGATACTTAACCAGATAGCAACCAGAATGATTAACTAGTTTTTTAACATGAAATGAGGTTAAATACTACGAAATTTTGAGGATGGTGCACTAACCTAATCTAAATAATTGAAATACTGTTCACAGAAATCAATTTAATGTATGCGAATAAAAAACTGTGTCGCTATCACTAGTACTCTTCTCAGGACTCCCTACAATTTTGTACATAGAAACACTGTGCAGCCACTACAAACAGAAAAAACTGAACATTCCTAATATATAAAGACACTAAAATACAATTTACAAGAGTGCTCTGGCTTGTCATCTTTAATAACATTTAAAAAAGTTGAATGCCTTTTATTAAAATGTTTATTTATTTATTATGATAACTATAATCATTTATTAATAAATAAATAATCTGTTTGAGAGTGTTCAACTTTTATTCATGTTATTAAAGATTCAAATTTTAAAATATAATATTGGCAACAAAATAAACTAGAATTCATTCAATAACTAACATTAAAAATGGCTCAATGAAAAATTCCACATGAAATAGCATCCATGTTTGTTTACGTGCCTTAGTATTACAACTGTTGCCAACATAAATTCTACCTTCCAATATGATTTTAATTTTGCGCTACATAAGCACATGTAACTTCAAAATATTTTTGTCTGTATATTTCCAAAAATATTTTGTGCAATAAGTTTTGTAACTTGGTAGGAGCTTATACTATAAAGATTTCTATAAACATTTCTGCTAGCAACGGTACATATAATGTAATTTAACAGGGAATTTATCATACATATAATTTGTACAGGAAACATTTTAGATTTATATTATACATATAAAACATTCCACTACACATACATTATTATTACATTTATACGTTTTGCAGCTATGTAGGTGGACATTAGTGGGAGTAAATATCGTCCTAACTACAGGGCACAACAGCAACAGTAGAGAGGAGTCTAACAGCACTGCACCACCTGGTGGGCAGAAATGCAAACACTTTTCTTACCTTCAGGTTTGCATTTCACTGCTACTATATTTAACCTAGTAATAAATTCTCACAAATCAATTCCAACTAAATTCCAAAGTGCAGGGAAGTAACAGTCAAAGCACTGAGCTCTTTAAAATGTAACCATACTGTGTTGAACAAATTGAAGCTGTTACTCCCTGGAGAAGAGAAGCGAAAGAAGGATGAATAGGAGAAAGGAAAACATACAAATTTATGGTACTGCTAGTGCTGTTAATTAGCTAACAGAATTTTAAAACTTTTAGGAGCATTTTATGAGGCCCTAACCATATGTGTGATAAGTACTTAATACTAACACTACATATTCACTATACAATGTTTTTTCAATATTTTCAAGGTAACTATACCGGAATGTAAAAGATTGGGTTATTCACTTATTTAGCTTTTTCTGCCTGGACATGTGACATACTAAATATAATTTTATTGTTGCCATGAAATCTGTCTTTGTGAATATTTAGAATGCAGTTTATAGCTACTACTGAATCTGTTTTATTGTAAAAAGCTTAGAATACAGAATAACTCAATTGAGTTGTCCTAGTATGTTACTCATTTAAAACCAATTTAAAAACTTATTATTACACGAACAACAACATGAACACGAACATGAATGGCTTCTCAACAAAAATATGTGTTTATAGAGTTACATCACAAGCAAGTAGCCCAAAAATAATCGGTCCAAAAATGATATAAGCAATGATATATAGTCAGAGTTAGACAGACACAAGAAGAATTAACTATAATATGCTATATATTGTTTAATCTCATCGTTAAACAATAATTAAGAAGTCACGCACAGTATAAAGCATAAACATTTCACGCAACTTAAACTTCACACATGAAAAATCACTAAATTTACATGTTAAATACGTATTAGATATACCCTGGCCTCTTATTTACCTCATTAAGGAAAGATGCATTCACCTCAGTTAGTTCAGTGTCTCATCTTAGAGGACTGTTAATAAGCCAGATTCCAGTTCTGCTACAAGCCACATAAGTGTGCCACTCCACTGAAAGCTGGATTTTACCTTGCAGTGTGGTGAAATGAAGAATTATATAAAAAACAATGAATACCCCATCCTCCATTCCTTCTTCAAGTGCAATAAAAAAATTTAATACTACTCATGGCGCATTCAGATGCAAAGACTTCTCTCGCAACGTCTCTCTCAGAAAAGTTGCGCAACAAGTTGCGAGAGAAGTCTCTATGTCTGAACATGCAATTAGAGCTTAAACTCCCTCATTGCAATGAAGTATGTCCTAGGTATTGCAGACAAGCATATCAGTCTGATTTATGCATTAATTTAGGTATCAGAAGATATAAAGTTGGAATGCTAATATGCTGAGTAATTATGATTGCTCCCAGCTAATCGTTGCAATAGCATAATCAAACATTGCATCGTTTTTCAAACTGCAACAGGTATAATCCCACTTTGGAATACTATCATTTGTGTGCTTGCATAGCAAAATCGTCCACAAGTTGGCAATTAAGTTTTTCTAGCTACATACATATCCTAAATCTTCATTTCTTGAGGATCATTTTCTTACCAAATTCATTGCTTTACATCATTTCTAGGCTTGAGATTCCACATTGAAGTTAAGGCGCATGCTATGCACTGGAAAACATAATCTTGAGGACGGTAGCCATTGTTTTTTTGTCGCATTTTTACAAAACACAACAACCGTACAAATGTTGGTGGCTACGGACGTTGCAAGAGCACATTGATGTTATGTTCAAAGTTGGCTCTTTCTGACAAAGATCTGGGCTTGGCAACAGAAAAAACATGAAGCAAAATGAATGCTTCCAGGAGCTGTTATCGGAGTTTGAAAACAGGAGTTTTTTACAATTGCATTACTAGTTTCTAGACAGAACAGTGGGTAAGGAGTAACATAAATTAAGTTGTAGTGTTTTTGAACACCTTGATAATTTGATGCTAGAATATAAAAGTCCAATATATTTAGCGTTGGTTTTTATAAAATACGAAAAATTGACATTTGACCAAATTTTTGGGTCATTCTACTTTTAAGCACAATAACGTAGTTTTAACTATGCCGACTTATACACGATTTTAGTATGCAAGCACACATTTACTTTATTTAGAATAACTGTTCACCAGTAACTGTTTGGTTAGTCATTACTATAGTGCATAACATCAGAAAGATACAACAACTTCTATCAAATCAATAACTGTCTAGCATGGTCAGTGGCATTTATTTTCAAGAAAAACATAAGCAAGTGCAGTGCTTTTCCAACAATGCAACATAGGCACGTGAATTAACCACTGATGTAGGTCATGAGTGAATGTTTGCTTTTGAGTAATACCTACATCAACATCTACATAATAATGTTCATCTCGCCAACTTATCTACAGTTGAATAAAACACTGAATGTCTTTTCTAGTCTTAAAATAGGTCATTTATTTTTTTAGGAGTTTTTGCCCTAACAGGCCTCACCAACTGAGCAAACTTGTGCTGCTAACCTGAGAATCATATTTTAAGTTCTTATCTATAGCCACGAATGGCAGCAGTCATAACTGCAAATTTGTCTGATGCAAAAGAATGCAGAAATAATGCAATTTCTTTTGTTTATCAACTAGTAAGTAAGTAAGTAAGTATGTTTATTTATCACCTTTTTTACAAGAAAAATGCAGAGCATGAAACGATAATATGATACAGTGACAAGATTATTAAATGAATAGATTATCTGAGTTAATGATGTTCAAGTGATTGGTGAAAGGGTGGCGAAAAACTAAAAGTTACCAAAGTCAACCACCCTGTAAGTAATGTTGCTATTAGTAATATGCGCAATTATCTTGATGTAGATTTCAGAATAAGGTGTGTAAAACTATTGAGATTAATTTTAAATTTGAACATAAATATCATAGAAATAAAGGCATAATAAATACATATGATGTTGATATTCTAAGCAATGTGTAGATTTACGCAGACAGAATTGCCTTACGAATGATGTCAACTGATTAACTGACATAAGTGTAGCATAATTAACTACAATCAATTATATAAAATTAATGTCAGTAAGCTGCACTCAGGGTCGTACACAATTATGAATTCTCCTGATTAAATTGATTACAATTTTTAATTGCAATTATTGGTGTCATAACCGTATTTTTCTATGTTCGAAATAAATTACATGTTAGAGGTATATATCACGGACAGATACATTCAATGGTTATCTTTAATACCCCAGGCTCCGATGTTGTAAACGAGTCTCACCTTTCCACAGCTCTGCTTCGAATTTGATAGCAATTTTTTTCCAAATAATCGTGTCCTAGATCCTCTATAGTTTGGTCGAATCGGACATCGACCCCAGATTCCGGGCTACCTTGCATTTGGAATGTGAAAGTAGCAAAAGTTTGCAAAAACTCGTTGAAACCATTCAAGACCTTTCCACCTTAACTAAAATGGCAAATGCCCGGATGTCAAGCAGTCAACAGCTGTTTAGTGACGTCGCTGCACCTTAGTTTTTATTGGCCGAAACGAAGGAAGCGCCAGTTACTCACGAACTATATTTAGAAATGATGTCAGTAGTTAGAGTAAAACCGGTGTAAAAAGATATGAATGAACTAATACTGTCGGCATGTCATTATACTGATCATGCGAGTGAGGTGCAAGTCCGGGACCAGTCACGAAAATGATCGACGCAACTATCAGTCTTTCGACACTTTTAATTTTTATGACCCCTCATTAACTTGAAAAGATACTCAAAAAATGTCCTAACAAACAGCACTCACTCATAGGAAGGTTTGCCCAACGGAGACGAATTGTGCAAAGGTGAGAACTTCATTATCAATGATAATCTTCTGAAATGATATGTACACTGACCACAGATGTTATGAACGCATTTATGGGACGTGCATCATTCCATCAGCGATACTATAATGTGTGTAATTACAAACTAGAAACATCGGAGTGAATGCAGATCCAGATGCGGGATGAATGTGTTTACAGTCCAAACTTTACACTCGACTATATCTAATCGAGTGTGGTTAACTCATGTCAATATACCCTATACATTATTACGGTTGCGCGGGCTTTTAGTTAATTGTGTCACTCGATCTGGCCATGCCAACTTTTGAAAAAAATATTTAACTCAATTCTACACATGCACCGGTACGCCCACGCAAGTAAAACAATATAACTCGGGTATCATACCTTGCAAGTTTCCTGACCCTAGTTACTATAATTTCAGAGTATTCAATGTTATGGATTTTGACTCCTATCTCGAGCCCTAAAATACCCCAGCTTTTTCTAAAAAAAAATAATTCCAAGTACACATCTACCTCACAATACTAATTACTTCTGAAAATTTAGCTCGAAGCCCTAGGACAAGTTGAATGACAATCGAAAAATTCAACGATGTCTAGTACGTGTTTTTTGGCCTTTAACCGTTCACCAGGCACTTTCAAGGTCCCTACCCCAGGTATCTACCCTGTAAGTTTCGTTACTCTAGCCCCCTGTGTTTGCGAATGAAATTGAAAAGTGAAAACTGGATACCTAACATAAAGACAAAACTCAGCGTATGCGTTCTCCTATAGATCAGCGACGCTAGCGATCGCGGATAGAAGTGACACATACGGACGGAAAAACAGACACCGGTAAAATAATTTTGTAGATATATATAACTACTAATTAGCTATGTATATATAAATTAGATACCTGGTCCTGATGTAAATTTTGAGTGAAGTCAGCTTTTGCGTCTTCTTCATGAGATGCCTGTCCTCTATACCTTTCTTCGTTTGAAGTACAGACGTGGTGTTATTAATTTTCACTGGCTTCAAAATTTGTACCAAATTTCGCCTAAACACTTTGGAAATTACGTCCTCCGATCGGACAATTGTTAGTGAAGTAGGTCTGCGAGCTGGCATTGCAGTTGTCAATCGAACTAACTTTAAGAAGAAATAGAAATACCTATTCTACCAACAGTAGATTTTTTTATCTGAAGAAGTCATCCCTTTTAATGCACAAGAATTTGCTTTATACAAATTAGCTAGATTAACAGCTTGCAAAATCTTAAATGCAATTGAGTTAAGTCAGTTTTTATTTTACATTATGTAGCAGTCATTTGACTATGCTTATAGAGATTAGAATGGCTTGAACATTGATATTTTCATTATTGGTCGCTCAGTCCAAGTTCAAGATAACACGGGTCAACGTAAGGACGGTTTTTTTACAAGTACAGTTTAACGCCTTAATGTCATCCCGCGGTAATTAATCTAGCAGAAAGGTCAGTTGAGTTCAAGTTGTTTCCATGCTAATGGCGTAACCGTGGACGCGTATCTTGGACGGTACAACACTAACCTGGCATTACTAAAGCAGTACAACACACGTACAGATGCCCATACCATTAACGTAGGAATATTATATTGATATAACTGCACGGGTTTGCATTATGATTTATGAAACACAGATGTGGCTCTATGTCGCATGAGTAATCGTCGTCTTTGAAACAATTATGCCTACAACTAGCCACGTCATTTTCATATCTTTTCATTTGCTATGCGTGTGTTTAATTTTCAGTACTTTAGTTCATTACCCTCCAAGGATCAAAGTTTGGTCTATGCAATCAAAAACTAGGGGCGGCTAAATGCTAAATCACTATTGAGTGGTGTCATCAAATTTGTGTGGTTCAAGGTTACGAAATCATCAAGTGAAAACCGGACACAAAGGACTGAAGCCTCATTTTCGAACTGCCATTCCTATAATACGGTTTTTGTCGAAAAACATTAAGCTACTTCAGAAACTTATTATCAGATAACGGTGTTGTTTTGTTGGCATTAGTAAGCATGAATTACCACGGATCACTTGGCAATTTCTGACCATCATCAATTTACCCTTTATTTTCCGGCAACCGGTGCTGGACTGGCCAAAATCAGAAAAATTAAAATGGATGGCATATCCCTGAGAACGTAGACATGTTATTTAAATTTCTACATGATTCTCTGATGTAACAGCTCTCACACGTTGTCTTTACAGAATGTCCAACAATTACTTACACGCAAAAGCTGGACTCTTTTGAGGAACCCCGGATTAACACATAAGCACGTGCTTAGCACACCAAGGCTCAGGAGAGACCAAGTTGGTAAAAAAAATAAATTGAAAACAGATAAAATTTTAATGAAGTATGCTAAAGACCCTAAAAGTCTTTTACAGTTGAAAATGTGAGGTAAAGGGATATACAGGACTAGGTGCGATGACTGTTTTCGCGGATATCATAAAGGATTTTGTTTTCCAAAAATCTACAAAGAAAACTTTGTAAAAACCTCTACAAATCATGAAATGAACTTGTTAATAACGAATTTTGGTGAACGCATAACTATTGTTTGCTCTATACAGGTTACATTTTTCAGTAAAATAAATAAATTAAAACTTCACTTTGAAGTGAATAAAGAATTTAAGTGGCATAAATCTTATATAGAGCAATTGAGTTTCTATAAATATATTTAATGTCACATAATCTACATCACATAACACCTGTAGCGGATAGCCCTATAGGCTGAAGCCTAAGGCCCGGGATCAAAAGGGCCCCGGCAAAATAAAACGAAAAAAAATTTTTTTTGTAAAAAAAAATAAATTGACAAAAGAGCAAGGGGCCTTGACATAAGAGCACTGACATAAGAGCCGATTTTATTATGGCCCGCCAAAATAAAATATAGAAAAAAGTTTTTTTTTCAAAAGTCAGTCACTATATTTCAAATCGGGTTTAGTCCTAGTCCACAACTCAAGGATCAAGAAGATATCATTTTTATCACAATCGGTGGGCAAAAACTCACAAAATTAAACAAACTTACAAACGACGAGAGCTCCACAAAAACACGTCAGCTCACCAGTGTAGCAACATTTAAAAGGCCCGTTCCAAGCTCAAGCCTAAGGCCCATAAAATCATAATCCGCCGATGCATAACACGTATACATTGAGTTGCAAAACGTGCATGCGATGATGCGGAACAAAGGAGCACCTTGGACACTAGATACCATGAACCCCAGACACGCTAGTTCCAAGTTTCTGTCTATGACAGAAATCAAATATAAGCAGTCAAGGTGAAACAAGCTGTGCCCGGTTACTAGATGAATAGATAGACAGGTGATGCCAGGAAAATTGCTCCCGGATAGCTTCATCTGCTATGGCGTCTCTGTCTATTGAGTTTGTTGATTCAGCATCTCATCTTAGAGGACTTATCCTGGATGTATGAAGTTGCTGTTAGTTCAGTATCTCATGTTAGAAGACACCTGGATATATTAAGTTCCTGTCCTGCCACAATCAAAACCCTGTAAATTATGCCTTTGAGTGGCTTGCAGTACGCCAAATGGCCAGAACATTTCCCACATTTGCTGTTTCCTGGAGAGTTCAGGAAATCAAGGAGAGATTGCACAGTCATGTGATTTGTTAAAAGATATCAAAATTATGATGACTGATATATTTATTATATCATAATGCAGCAAATTTCTGACATTTTCGCACAGCAAATCACATTTGTGTCTCCACTTCAAACTGACAAATTGATTGTCCTTTGTTTAATAACCTCAGACTTATCATAGTTTTCTAAAATACTGCAGAGCATCATAATAAAGTTTTGGACACTGTTTAAATTTCATACATTTCAATTTGCCAAATACATGATACTAAATTTAATACCATCATTGATTTAACTATGCAAAAGTTTAATTCATACTTTAACTTACAGATGAAAGTTTTTTTTTATAAATACCTTAACTTCTATTTCTTGCATCAGATGAAGAGCTTGTAAATTTATGTATGAGTCTTTTTTATGTGTTCGCTCAAATGGTGTTTATAAATAAAATCAACGTTACATTGCTCACACTTAAAAGCTCTTTCTCCAGTGTGTATTACAAGATGCCGCGTTAAGTGGCACTCTCGTTTAAAAGCAGCTTGACACTGGTTACATTTGTGTGGCTTTTCAGCAGTGTGAATTACTAGATGGTCTCTCAGATAACAAGGATGCCGAAAAGCACTTTCACACTGGTCACATTTATATGGCCTTTTTATTTTCTCTCCTGTATGTTCCACCATGTGTCTGTTGAGCATAGCTTTAATAACAAAAGCAGCATTACATTGGTCACACTTGTATGGCTTTTCTCCTGTGTGACGTCTTAAATGGATATTTAATTGCTGTGATGTAGAAAATGCTTTATCACAGTAACTGCACATATTCCTTTGGTCTCGGGATCTTGGCTCCATGAGTTCACATGCGTTCATCTCATGATATTTTAAACCATTTGATGTCTTAAATGATTTACCACAACATTTGCATAAAAGAAAATCTTGCGATTTTACTGGTGCATTGACACATGTATAAATCTTGTGATAATTTAAACCAGCTGCAGTTTTAAAGCTAGCTACACAGTAGCTACACGAATGAGGTTTTTCACCAGTATGCACTAAAAAGTGACATTTCAGACCATGTCGGGTGCGGAAAGCCGATTCACAATTATAGTATGTACACTTGTGAGGTTTTTTATGTGGATGAGTATATTTCAAATGCTGCCGAAACTCTTTAGACGTGTTAAAAGTATCACCACAGCAGTTGCACAAGTAAGATTTTGCTTCTTTGTGCTTCAACATGTGATAACACAGTTTTACTTTTACATTGAAAGCAGCAGCACAAAAAGCACACTTGTAAGGCTTCTTATCTTTGTGGATTGATAAATGTCTGCTTAAACAAGATACAAACTGACCACAATAATGACAGAGTCTTTTCTTCTGTGCTTCTCCTGCAAAAACACATTTTCTTGTAAATTTTGTACAAAAGCCGATGCAGCCCGAGTCAATGATTAAAAAATTCATATGATAGTTATACAACATTTAGTTAAAAAAATGAATATTCTCCTAAATCTCCTAATTCTCCTAAATAAAAACTGGCATTAACAACAGGACAATCAGAAACCTTTTACTGTATTTTGGATTCATTTCATTGCAGATTTCATGTGATTATCGAAGAGGCTTCTTCCAAAACGACATGTTAAATAAATGTAAAATTGTCAAATCTTTGCTCAGACATTAACAAAATAACTGACAGTGAACTGTACTGATTGCAACAGTGAGAAAAAATGTTGAAAAGATATCATAATCACCTGAAAAAAATCAAAATTGATTAATAGACTTCAGTAGCAATAAACAACAAAATGTTTATAAATCATCTATTTTAATAAAAAATAGATAATCACGTGCAAACTTGATGAAAAGCTAAGTTTTGATCTTTTAACCTCTAATATAACAACTGCCTACCATTGAATCTATCTGCTAGAGTAAACTATTACAAAATGTAAATCCTAAAGCATGCTGTGAAAGGCTACCAGTAAAAGGTGAAGGTAAATGAAACTGTAAAATTTTTACCTGCATGTTTTTTAGCATGCAATGTCAAGACTCGTTTCTGAGCGAAAGCTGCACCACATTGGTCACAAATGTAAGGCTTCTTATCCATATTATCAATGTTACAGTTATCACTGTCACCACTGTAATCGTGAGCAGGAATATTATCATTACCATCATTACCACTGTTCCTAAGTTCTTGCTGCTCTATTTCTTTTGAATATTCCAGCTCAGCAGCTTCTATGCTCTCACTACCATGTTTAAATCTTTCATGTTGCTTCAGTTTGGCAGCTCTAGTGAAGGCTGCTGTGCATTCAGCACATTTGTAATGTTTCTTCTGCTTTTTATCCATTTTAACGTTTTCATAAAAATTGCAGGATAAGTCATTTTTTGTTCTTTCCCACTGCCTCACTGCATCAACACCCTCTGGTTCAGTTTTAATATTTAGAAGCAGTGGCTGGGTTTGGAAAGCAGAGTTATCATTTTCAACTTTCACTTGAGTTTTGTGACTTTTGTCTACTGACAATCTTGACATGGGTTCTGTTTCTTCTGAAAACCAACTTTCATTCTGGTGAGCTTGGTTGCCTTCTGTGTAAGTATCCATCTTCCAGCTTTATAACAATGCACTGATCAAAATCCTGTATGCACAGCAAACAAAACTTGCCTCAGTTTGTCATCTTTACCTGAAAAATGCAATAAAAATGCTAGAGTTGCAAAGCCAACAACAGTTGAAAGAACATTTTTGTGAAGCATTTTCATAATAATGGCACCATTTTCATTTCCAAACGAAAACAAGAAGGCAATACCCCAATTTTCAAATACGGACAAAATCAATGAACAATCATCATTTTATCGAACCTTTCTTGTAATGACTCACTTTTTGCTCTGCCATCAACTGTTGCTGGTTTATTGTAAAATGACATTATGGTTTCCACACTGAACAAATGATTAGTCACGACAGCGGTTGAGCATTAGTGTGTAAACACAGTTATTCAATGTGGAGCTTCTTGCGTGTTAGTGACGGTAAGTAATGTATGACTTTAATCTGGAATTGTAACGCATAAAAACCTATAATATTATGGGAATATGGTGTATATTACGCCTGTTGGTCTACTTTCTGGCCTTCAGGCGTGAAAACAAACAATAGTCCAGAAAAAAGTAGGAGGTGCGAAAGTGTAAAAGCGCCATATTTTTTAATGATAAACTGATGACGAACTGTTTTCAATTCAATTCAATTCGTTTATTAACTCCTCAAGAATTAACAAAATACAGTATTAGGAATACATACAATATTACGTAACAAAGGAGAAGGGCAGCGAAGAACAGGTAGGTTATCTAGTCAGCCACCTTTAAATAGCAACAATTAAGTAAAATTAATTTTGGCACCGTTTTCAATTTAAATTTGAATTCTAAAATACTGTGAATAAAAGTAACTTAAGATTTTTAACATAACAGAAAATGGATAATGTGAGCATTAACTAAAAATATCCGATAAAAAAACAGTAGAATGATCAACCAAAGATGTTCATAAAAAGAATATAATAACGTTAAGCTAAGGAAAAATAAGGTAAATATAAATCATACAAAACAAAACAAGGAAAACAGAAGCAAATAAGAAAAAACAAAACTGAAATGTTGTAATAATAACTATGAACTATGAATTTTATTTCACACATCAAAATACAATATTGTACACATAAATAAACAATAAATAAAATGATTTGAGTAGTGTGAGGTGAGTGTACGACCATACGGTCATTAACACTCTCACCCTACTTAAATGAAAAAATTATTAAAGTTATGCGTGCTTTTGTAGATGACTCAATGAAATTGATGTAATAAAATAAATGATGTAATAATAGCAAGGAAACGTAAGGAAAACATAATTATGTAATTACGATTTTGATATAAATATTGAAATAATTTTGAAATAAAGTAAATGATGTAATAATAGCAAGGAAACATAAGGAAAACATAATATGTAATTAAGATTTTGATATAGGCTCCGATGAATGAATAATTTCATTTAAATTGATTTATACCTTTTACTAATAAAGTAACAAAGGTCGTAATAGTACCCATTAGTAAAAGAAAAACATTAGTGCAAAAAGACACAAGTGCACAAAAAGAGAAAAAAGCTCTGGTTTTCTACGCCACTGAATATTTACTAAGTAAAAATATCTTATATTGTTTGGTAGCTATTTGTAAAGAAGGAGAGGAAATGGTTGTATTGGGTACACTATTCCACAAAATAACTCCACTGTGCTGTAAGGTATTTAAGCCATACGCTGTGTTAAATCGTGTTTGAAAATAGTGTCCCATACTGGAAGACCTAGTATAGTGAGAGTGAACATCTTTGATTAAGGTAAAGTAGTTAGTATATAATTCAGGCAACTGCCGGTTATTATACATGAATTTAAATAATTCAAGATTATAAATATCTTCTATTTTCAATAAACTAAGGTGTATGTACGATGGTGTAGCATGGTCTCTGTAATTGGCGAAAGTCATGTATTTAACTATTTTATTCTGAACTGTTATTAGTGGTTGTAATAAGTATTTTTTTGTTTGCCACCATGACAACATGCAGTATTGGAGGTACGGATAGACTAATGCATGGTAACTTAACAGGCAAATTAATAAAATGTCTTAGCTTTGCAAAAATACCAGCTGTTTTGTTTAGTTTTGTTGCTATAGAGGAAATATGGGTAGACCACTTCATATTGTTGTCAATATGCAACCCAAGGTATTTTATACTACTACTTTGTGTTAAAATTATGTCGCCAATTTTGAGTTCGAAAGTGGAAGAGTCTTGTTGTGAAAGGTTCCTACTGATTAACATATACTTAGTTTTAGTGTAATTAACAGTTAATTTATTTGCTTTCATCCAGTCATCAATCTTTTTTAGTTCGTTGTTAGTGCGATGTTGTAAAGTTGAAAGGTTAGTAGATGTGAGGAAGAGACTTGTATCATCAGCGAAAAGACGAGTGTCAAAATTAGTAGCAAGAGGTAGATCATTGATATAGATCAGGAAAAGCAGCGGCCCAAGAGTTGATCCTTGAGGTACACCACAATTTATATCTAGCAAATCAGAGCATGTATTGTTAATAGTGGTGAACTGTTGTCGCTTAGTTAAATATGATTTAAGGAGTTCCAAGACAGGGCCTCTGGTGCCATAATAATGTAATTTATGTAGTAGAATATCATGCTGGACTGTGTCAAAAGCTTTAGATAAATCTAAGAATATTGCACAAGTGAAAAGTTTTTTGTCTAAATTTAGAAGCATATTTTCAACAAATTCGGAAGTAGCTAACGAAGTGGAGTAAGTTTTGCGAAAACCAAACTGAAATTTTGTTAGTATATTACATGAAGTGAGAAAATTGTTAATGCGATTACAAATAATATTTTCAAAAATTTTATTTGTAACTGGTGACAGTAGAGAAATTGGACGATAATTTGATAGGTTGTTTGGCGAATCATTTTTATAAAGTGGTTTGACTTTAGCTACTTTTAGACAATTAGGAAAGGTTCCTTCAGAAACTGCCATATTAAACAATCGAGAAAGAACTGGGAAAATTAAATCAGTTCCTAATTTGTAAAATTTGACCGGGACATTTTCTGGGCCAGGTGATTTATTTTCTTTAAGTTTATTAAGAGACAACAATATTTCAAATTCAGAGGTAGGATAGAAGAAGACAGATTTATCATTTGGAGCATTTAAGAATGATTGGCCATATTACTGCCTACAGACTGGAAGAATTTATTAAATGCATTAGCAATAGAGAGATAGTCACTTGTGGTATAGCATCAATGACTGAAGCTGTCGAGAAAGAGAATATAATAAATTAAACCATCGAAAAACTAAATCAACTGTAGATAAGCCACCATGACTAAATTCTGTAAAAGAACACTTTATATAAGCGACAAAAATATTGTAATCATCATCATCGTATGCCCATTACGTCTATTGCAGACATTGGGCGGACAGAATTCTAAAATAAAAGAAATCTGCCTTCAGACGCAGCAGTAATCCAGCAGAAAAACTAGACACGGCTACGCCAGTGGCTTGTCAGCACCACTTCCGTTAAAAATACCTGAAAATTATCTAAAATAAAAGAAATCTGCTTAGAGTAAGCAATATGGGAAGTCTGTGCGTTATCCGAAAAAGCACGCCGCGTGCACGACTCCAACACATTTCGCAAAGTGTACAAAGACAGTATACATCTTTCTACACTTTGCATTTAGCGTCATTTACATGTCATCAGGGCAGGCCAAAATAATGCCTAAGCTACTCAGATGTGTGTAATTATTGAAATTGGATATTGCAAACAATTTGATTAGTAAACTAGGCTAATATAATACTTTATTTCGCACATATTTCACTGTATTCAATATAAAAATAATAATACAGAAAAGACAAGTGCTTGTTTGGCAAATGACAAGTTTCTGCTAAAGCTAATAGTTGGGGTTTTAATTTAAAGGTTTGTTGGGGTGGTGAGTTGACATTGTTATCGTATAAGAATAAAATTTTATTCCTTAAAGGTCTTCAATGCTTGTGATAATGTATGAGGGTTGACGCAAAGACTGCATTAAAGGGATAAAGATTATTATTTTTATCAACAGTTTGTCAAAAGATTAAAACCAATAGTTTATATTTGAAGTTTATTTACTCCAAGAAGCAATATAGCACAGAAATGGTAATGTATTATTCAAAAACACATAGACTAAAACTCAATTATGATGACCAGCACAAATAATTATCTGCTCATATCACATTTTAAACTTGTAAGACATGAGCCAAGCAGCTAGGCAATAATAATTATTACGCAATAACAGGAGTGCAGGTGGTGCAAGATAAAAGGAAGAAAACCCTGAAAGGTAATGAGAGTGAAAATATACTGATAAAAATGATGAAATAATGGAAGCCATAGCAACTTCTTATCTCTGCAACTTCTTTTTCTTCATTACTGACGTTTTATATGATTTCTTCAATATAAAGTTTGATATGATCTTGATTTTAACTAAGAGGAGCTAATTGAGAGAATATTTGATTGATACTTGCACTGATTTGTAACTGAAACCTTTATTGTTACCTCATGCTTTCTTGATATACTGCAAGGCATGGTGTAACATGTATTTTATGTACCAGAAGACTTACGGTAACGGGTAATTTTCATTATTTAATTTTTAACTCATCATGCACGTTAACTAAGGGCCTTTTATTCGTTACTGCTGATTGCAATGACCTGCATGCAAAGGCAATGGGAGCACCTACACTTCCTTTACACGTATATTTCCACCAAGTTCCAGTAAATCGCGTTCCATTTGCCAATGAAGCGTTAACCTCGAAAACTTTTGTAAGGCGCCGAGTAAACCACTAACCGAAGTAGGACACCCGGTAAAACGCATGTGCTGATTTGAGGAAAAGCAGTGTCGTACATAGGCAGTCCAAGTAGGCGATTTTTGACGAGAATCCGAGAATTATGATGACATAATAAAACATAAAACTAAATTTGTTTTAGAAAAAAAGTAACTTTATAATAATGATAGATAGTCCTTGACAATTTACAAAATTAATGTATTTTTACAATAGTATCGTCAGCATTATTAGCTCCATTAAAATCATCATAACATTAAATAAGTATCGAATGCTTTAACGAGAGAAACTATGCACACAGTTATTACAGAAATAATTGCAAGTTTTAAAATGAGACGGATGCTGCTAAATCTTCACAACACAAAAAAGGAATTTTTAACATTATTTTAAGAAAAAGCAAAGGCAATTAGTTTTAATAATATCAATAGTATTGTAACATGTAGGGCATTGTCGTACATGGCTCGCTAGCCCATGCAGGGCATATTGATCGCTAGAACCATTTACTTAAGAGAAAACAATTATTTATCCAAGAGATAGTGAAGTGGATCACTTGACTGTGAAATGAGACAAAATAAAAATGATATACTTTAAACAAATGTTAAAATCGCCTAAAAAGTGGGTGGGTTTATTTCACTTCAAAAACGTTAATATCGAAGCCAAATTTAATTTTGTCGGTTCTACCAGCTCAGAATGAAATTCTGTTATTTTAATTATTCAACGTGTATTGACGTTTTTAATTATTATTCTTATATAAACAAAGACAACGGACGGTGTCAGTACGATTAACGACTCAATTCGCGAACTGTCCCTAGTGTCCTACTTGGGCAGCCCATGTGCGACACGTCCTACTTGGGCTAGCCCATGTACGCCAATTGTCCTACTTCGCCTAGTGGGTTACTCGGCGCTCACCACTTTTGTGTTGCTCTATACTTTATAATGAAGTTTTATAATACAGTATTAAATAATTTTATTCATATTCACAAAATAATAACAGACTTTACTTTATACATCGAGATTTTTTAACACAGCTTTCATTATGACAGCAAAACACTTCATTTAATTTTAAAATTTGCCTAAGAGATAAATGTTGGGAAGATAATCAACAAACTAAGTGTAAAAAGAATAAATTTTGATATGAACCAGGGACGTCCAAGATATAAACTCAGTGTCTGGACACAAAAGGAAGTTAGTAAAGAAAATGAAATGTATCACTAATGTTCTGAATTTGAATAAGACTTCAATGTGCCACTGTAATTTTTTTCTTCAGTTTCATCACCATGGTAATTACTACAAACATTACAGTCCTTCATAATGTATACAATAGGGACATCTCGCTTTTAAAACACATTACACATTCAGCAGTTTTTGTTATCCAGTTTAACTTCACTTTTTCTTGCACAATTTAACAATTTTTAAAGTTCCTGCAATTCTATACAATACACAAGAATCTTCAAGTTCACATAAATATTGCCAATAATTTGCAGCTATATACACTTTATACAAATTAGTTAATGCGATGTGCACATTTAAAAATACTGCAGTGCCAGCAAAAGAGTAACTTGTTAAGGACCGTTAAGATGAACTCATGGTAATTAATGTAAAAATGGAAAACTACATAACATTTTAAAAGTAGTATATTTTGCTAATTAAGTCTGTAATAACTTGCTCTATATAAACGTGACACGAAAACGAATTGAATATACCACCATCGTAGACATAGTAAATTGTTTCTCAAATTATTAGTAAATTTTTACAGTGTGTAACAACATGATGCGTAATTCTGTCAAAAAATAAGTAGCTACATTAATTTCAGGCATAACAAGGCAGGCACATACAAAGCATACTGCAAAATACTTTATGCATGTATATTTATATAACGATGGCATTAGTGCTTAAAAATGCATGTAAGCAAGTTTTAGTTAAAGTTTTATACATAATATCTTTCTTGTTTTAATTCTTTGTGCGTTTAGCCAATCAACTAAGCAGCACGTACGTTACAACACACCAAACTGTGAATCACCTCTTACATGTAGTTACAGAAAGCCATGTGTAATAAGTTACGTATCGCGTGAAGAAGTTGAACATGTAGTCGAGAAGTTGAAAACGTCAGTAAAGCAATTACTGCACCCAGTACATGTACAAAGTTGTATACACACAAGTAATACAATTATAAGCTATAGTGTAATAATAACCACCTTCGGACTATTACAAAATGTATGGTAATAGCATCATAGTAGTTGATTGGCTGGTCAGTGACAGTTAATGGCTTGATTCTGTCATTCTGGTTAGTGGCATTTCAGCCATATAACTTGATTGAAAAAACTGCTTAAACATTCAGGCAAGGTAATTAACAAACATGAAAGATACGAAAAAGCATCACTAAATATATAATCAGTGTGATAAGACAGGTACTGATATTTGGTTAACAGTGTCAATATGCCTCTTTAAGCACCATAAAAAGCTACTACAGTAACACACAGCAAATGCCAGTGATACTCTTAAGGAAATAACACTGAAAGCAAGATACTGCTAAAGCTCTAGTATAAAATAATTCAGTCGTATGAAAAAGATTTTCAGGCCAGGTTCAATGATAAACGGTGGACTGCTTCAAAGAATTTTGGCACTTTTTCCTCATTATCAATTGCAAATCACCATGCCGGGTAGTTTTCCTGTCTTTTAAATGTTTTGGCACTTTGGCTGATTACTTATTGCTGCAATTGAATCGAAAGGGATTTTTCTCTTTGGCCAAATTAGTTCCTCTTACTCTGTCGATCACTGTTGGTTTCATCTAAAACCGCATTAATATAAACACTGATTCAAACAATAAACTGTCTACACTTATTTGAATTATAGCTGTACCATGGCTGTTATAGATGTTTACATATATTTCGAGGAGACAGTCCTATGTAACAGAAAAAGTTGACTGGAAGAACAGTTTAACATGAGGCATTGTTTATGAAGCCTGCAAATACAAGCATCAAGAATGACTTATCAGAAGAAGGCATCATCTGCATGTAAAACTGTACTATCTGCGTTAAAATCAGTGTACGAGATATTCCATTGGCACGAAGTCAGTTGCTTGGAGAAAATTGTTCTAATGTGACAGTCACACCAATACAGTTTTACATGATACAGTAATGTGTTTTTACTCAAAATTAGAAAAAACACTGATGATTTATACTGTAGACCTCGGCACTGTCACCAGCACAGAAGCAGGTTGGAGGGACCCAAAAAGACACTACTAGCTAAGAATTTCAAGAAGCTGAAATTATTCTACTACTACTCAGCCGTTTGGGGTGTGTCAATGAGCCAAGAGAATGGCAAGGTGAAGAAAGTGTGGCAAACAAAGTGATAACAATGGTTTAATTTTGTTATTCGATATGCTTTTGCTTTTGACATGCGTTTTTGTGTGATGCATGGAACAGGTACATGTAAGAATGCTTATAATAAAGGAAACTTGGAGAAACACTATTTAGCAGGTTACAAAAAAAATTGGCTCAGCTGAACAAACTAGGCAGGATTCATTCATGAATCAAGAACTTTAGCAGCAAAAATTGCACATAGCAACAGTGACTTGGTAAGCTAGTAGCAAATATTAAATAACAAGACAGCGAATAAATTATACACATATTTACAAAATCTATTATAATAAGCCTTTGGGAAAAAAGCCAAGAGCCATAGAAAAATCATTGCACTCACACTTTAGTGCATAAAAATAAAATATATCAAGTGCCGACTTGGAGATGGCATGAACAAATTACCAGATCATCATTATGTAAAACGATAAAAATGTCAGTGCTACGTAAAATGCAACATACCCACCTAAATGACCTTACAAACACTTATGAAAACAATAAATACAAAAAAATAACAATATTAAAATATGTTGACAGTTGGCATAATAACTTAATCGATACTAATTACTTCAGTTATTACTTCAATCTCATCATCCGAGTCATTGTGTTGAGGTTTAGATGAAGTGGGCTTAGGAGCAACAATATTTAGTTGCTTTTCAGCACGAAAACGTTCGGGTAGCATAGGAGGATGCTGCTGTTGCTGTATGGGAAGAGCTATGCCTACACGCGGAGAATAATTACTAAGGCGCTGTCGCCATTGTTGTGGCATCGTCGGAGCACTGCGCTGGGAAGGAAAACTCATTTGGCTAATGTGTGGCATGACCTGGGGTTCACGAGGTGGCTGCTGCTTTAAAGGCGAACTGCGAGGGCTATCACTACTCTCAGAGTTAGTGCCGCGATCAAATGCTTCAATTACTAGCATGGGAACACTTCCTATATTTTCCCTGTGCGTTACAAAGAAACTTTCATCAGAGCCCTGGTGAGTGTATGACATATGATATGTGATACTTTCTCGTGCATTCTGTTGCAAAATCTTCTTTACACCACAGATATGACACGTGAAGAGAGTTGGCAGTGTACCAGACGATGTCACTATTTCAGCATGTGAAGAAGATTCTCCAACTCTCTCAAGAAGTACTGGTACGGGTTGACTGTCGAAATCTGCGCCTCTAGGCGAATGTCCATCCTCGGAGCCTGACAAGGACAAATCAATCATATCCTCCAGCACAACCTTGCAATTGGCTAGCTTCCACAAAGATGCTGGTCTCGGCTTTGGTGTCGTCCACCTTTTTATCTCTGCTTTTGTTAAACGCTTGAGTGAGACACATAACCTACGATCACCCAACCCAGCCAATAAACCACGGGCATGTTTATTTAAACCCGTAGATATCGTATGATGCCATTCTGCTTTCTGCTTCCGAGTAAACTTCATCGTGTGGACATAGTTAGTCAGTAAGCCACGCGGTTTCCGATACGTAATAGAGGTCTTGTTCAAGTGATCTCTCTCACGTAGCTTCTGGTATGGATTAGTTAGAGCCCTGCAAAAGTCTTCGTATTGTGGCGATTTGTGTAGCTGCTTGTCTGTGACGAAAATTTTGTGAGAAAGATAGCCAAGTAATGAACACACATCAATTGTATACACACTGCTTCGGTAATAGTCACTAAAATCGATGTTCCGATTTTTGTACTTTCCAAGTGCATTTTTGGAGATATCGACTAGCAAAACCTCACTCACGTCAAGCCGAGATAAACTAATGTCAGAAGCAGATTTATGGAGATTCATTGATTTTAACACTACATCTACTTCATCACTTACAATGGATGACAAAGTGTCATCAGGATTTTTGGTCTGCACTTCAGACTGTGTCGTGTCTTTCTTTGAGAGACCAAGATAAGTCAGGAAGCTATTCTGATTATCTGGCACTTCGGGTTCTTCAGGTTCATTGGCTGCTGCCTTATCCGCGTCTGTTTCACAGGTTAACAAATGCTCCTGTAATGTCGACATGTCCTCGAACTCTCGCTGGCAAGAAGAACACACAAAAAACTCCACAATATCAGACTCCCCTTCACTATCCACGTGGTCTTCATCTATAAACAAATTTAATCATAAATCAATAAATCAAAAGGAAAAACGTAAATATTTAGATGCTATGATTTTATTGCATTGATTACAAAGATTTTCCTCACGCAAGTATTAGTCTTTTACATAGTCATCAGGTGAATGAAATTTGTTTCTTACTTTCTCCATTGTAGTTATAAAAAATACTTATAAATAACATCAAAACAACAGTTGTCATTGCAGCAATACTTATTATAGCCTATTTAGGTAATAATACAACATATGATTGGCTGGCCCAGCTTGACCCCACATATAGAAAGTACGGGCCCTTGACCCCAGCCAACAGAAAAGAAACTGTAGCTAGGATATGCAATATCAAATAATGTTACAATTAGAGCTACTCCAACTGGCTGAATTAATAGTTGCCAATGGAAACGATTAGCATTGCTTTTAAATACACGAAGCTCAATATGCCATAGCAAGAAAATTTGATACACTAATTAAACATCCGAGTATTTAATGCTGTTCTTTAATATGTTTTGCATAACCGTAAATTGTACTTACTGTATGAAGGATCATACTCCCTCGAAGATTTAAACGGTGATACTTGAACAGGTGCTGCTCTCGTTACACTAGATGCCTACAAAAATCCAGAAAATGTCACCAAAAGCAAAACATAATCTGACACAGACAGCTAAGTATCAAACAAAAACATGTCTTACTATTTCAACTTATTAGTAGAGTTCAGTTACTGCATATTTATTATTTAATTATCATATGCTGGCTGACAATATACATATTAATGTACCTTGTCAGGGCTTGTAACTGAAATAGTCCGTTGAGACATTTTAACAACAGCATAATCCTTCGATGAGTCACACCATTCCCTCGATGCACTGGCTGGAACATGTTCTATAACTGCTCGAGGAGAAGTGTGAGTAAAACTGCACAAGAAACGCGACTGTGATATACTGCGCTCTGGTGAGGACAACAGATGACCACCAGTGCCTAATTTTGATGGGCTACCCATGATTGGCGTATGTTCTCCACTATAATCTGCTGCTACATTCACTTGCAACCGCTTTCTGTTTCGAAGATTAAATTGCCTGACTGGTGTGGACTCCCGCGACAATGGCGGTGTTTCAACGCTTGGTGTATCAGTTTGTACGTTTCTTCTAGCACTAGCAGACAATTCTCTTGTAAAACTCTTGCGTGCTTTCTGTGATGTCGAGCCTATCTTTGGCGGGTGCGATATACTAGCCAAATGAACAGCATCTTGTATCATCTGTTTTCTAGCAACTGTTGATATACTACCAGTTAAGTTTTTTTGTGTCACATTTCTACTGCTCAAACTACATTGATTAGTAGATGCACCACTAGATGTAGCCACAAAACTGCCATTTGTTGAAAGCATGTCAGGAGATCCATAATAAGTATAACATTTGATGACCAAGTTCTTTAACATGTCCATCCATGTTTCCTAGAAACATAATTAACAATTATTGTTTGTTGGCACTTGAGGATAGTAAAATAAATTTACTGCTTTAAACACGAAACAAGTTCAAATAACTGTTGTCAGTATTTATTGCATCTGTAACTAGCTGCAAAAAAGGATGCTGAGCGAAACTTGGCGCTTTCTGGGTGAAATCATAAACAACCTAGAATTTAAAATTACAACTTGTGTTACGTCAGCTATGATAAAACACCAGAAACACAGTTCAATTTTCATTTACCAGACTATCAGCTACTGTGAAACATTATCAGCCAACAGTATGATGGTTCCAACTTAACACCTTTAGTTTATCTCTGGCTGCATCAAAATTTATTCACATAGACCACTACCAATGCTATACAGTAGGCGAGCCCCACCAAACAAATGAGTATTGTGTCAATTATTTAATAAAATTTATTAAAATCAATAACAAGGTAGTGACCAAATATTAAGGACCTGGACACATTCTAATAAAAATTGAATTTACCAAATTTTAACTCAGAAACTCTGGAGATATTCCAAAATGTTTCCACAAAAGAAAAGGATGGAAATATGCATTGTATGTCCAAACTGTCCTACAGCAGAATGGGATCATAAAACGTTTCTATTAGAAGTAAAATGCCTTGAACCCAATAAAAAATAAATCATAATTAACATAATTGTTCAACTGATTTGTTTAGCTAACCTGGCCAGTCGGCTTCATTTTGGTGATATCAGTCCAAGGTTGATTGCGAGGCCACCAAGGAGGTCGACAGTCTGCCTTGCCCCAACCAACCTCCTTTGAGCCAGCTGTACATCGCATCATGTAGGGTATAAAAACTGCCAGATCTTTCTGCAACACAAAACATTACAGTAATTTAATATAAAGATGAAAATGAAAGCTTTAAATGACAACACATATAATTAAGTGATTTACCTTCTAAAATGAGTTTCATTGATGTCATTTTTGTTATTATAATTCTTGTAATTATTAGTGGAAAAACAAGAATAAAAACACCATGCATCTAAACTGCATGGCATTTGTTGATTTGTAGGCTTGAAAGCGTGATACAGGATGAAATTCCTCGTGCATAATGATCAGACAGATTTGCACAATTGCATTTAACTTTAATCTGCTACTAACCATTGACATCGCATCCAGCGTTGTTGGTTTTCCGTTTATTTCCACAGGAGGTAAGTATCCCATACCAGGCATTTTCAAAGCTCTAGGAATAAGATTAAACAAGATGAAAAAATAAATTATAAGAATTAGTTCACTTATGACACCATTAAAGCATTACTATGTAACAATGTGCAGAATGTATGTATCAAAATTCAACCACCACTATTGAAAATGCATACGTCATTTCCCTTAGTGCCGAGCAAAAAATTGAATAACATGCACACAGATCAGGAACAAGATCAAACCACTTTTTAGCAAGGGCTTAGCAAGCAATATCGTGCTCGATCAGACAATGCACAGGTGACCAACCAGGTTAAGTAACTTGCTCTGTGTGGTTCCATCTGCCATATTTCTCTTACTACATCGTTACCCTTAAAAGGATATATATATCCACAAGAAATGTGGCTGAATATCCTCTGCCTGTCTACTTTCCTAAAGAATTGTCCTTTAAAAGGAGATATTCCTAAGTTCCGTGCCTGCTACAACCATCCACATTGAATAAACCTTGCTGTTAAGTGCTGGATCACAGTATCAAAAAACACTACACTGTATCTGAAATCACTATACACATCTGGTAATATTAGAATAATCTCACATGGCAGCTTCGATTGATTTATACTGTGGGTGCTTAGTTTTTTATTCGGCGTATAGGAAGTGAAAGATTTATTTGTCCCAGGCCGTGGTACAAGGAACACATAAACCTAATCTAAAGAACCCCAATCTAGAATTGCTACTATAAAACAGTAACAATATGTGTATTGCCCCTGTATTGTTCTCTTGTCTTGCTACATATTGATGAAGCACTCTTACAGGAAATTTAGTCTGACTTTGACATCCAACTGAAAAATACTACAAGAGAAAAATTCACAATATAGTCTAACATGAACATTGACTACCAAGTTTGTTAAACTGGCCAAAATTTGACACCTAATTCCAAAGAGTAGTGGAATCCAAAGTTAGGAAAAGATAAAGTAATGTGAAAATTTTGTGTAATCCCTGATTCTAGTCAATAAATTATCAAACCTGAAAAACTTTCTTAGATGAACTTTTATGCTTGGTTTTGTAGTAAACTGAAAATGTGATGAGAACTTAGCAAGACACTAACTTGTAGGAACCACATCTAGATCTAGATCTGTTGGTTCTTTTAGTTGTTAAAACCTAAAACTAGTTAATGCTCACAAATGGCAACAAGCCAGTGTAAATTTTTGATAACTTGAAACTTAATGTTGGAAATAGTCACGTTAAGCCAAGTGACTGCATAGTAAAATGAAAAGTTATTATGGATAGTAATGTCAGTGACGCAACATATTAATAAAGTTTGTAAAAAAAAACACATTTTCAATTCACTAAAATAAGACAGCTATGCAAACATTTAAATTATGAAGCACAAACTCTTTGGCACATTTTTTTTTGGTTTTCTTGAATATAAATTACTGCAATGTGTTGTTGTATGAATGTGCACAGCAGGATATAAAAAAAAACTGCATCTGTGCAAAATAGTACAGCGAGAATGGTGACAAAAACACACAAATTTGATCTCATAATCACAATATTGGATTTGTTACACTGGCTGCCAGTGTCCTTGAGAATTGCAGTATTCAAAATTGCAGTTTTAATATACAAATGTCTGCATGAAAAGGCTCCGAGCTATCTGTTTGAAGTTATAAAGAAATATGAACCCTCTTGTACATTGAGCTTTAGGAATCAAGGAGCTCAAGGAAAAATCTTTAAAAACGCATCTGTTTATCAGTTCAGTAGTTTAGTGCATTGTCCAAGTTTCAATGGCAAAAGTTTCCGTAATAGTTATAAAAGCAATCCTAATTTATTGAAATGTGTTTTCGTTCGTAATTATCATTAAGTCTGTCAATAAAATGGTTTGAAGTATGTCTAAAGTAGCCAGAAAACTAGATCACAAATGATCGATTTTCTTCGTACACCCACCACTACAAGATTACATTAATCATTATATTCGATACTCAGCCTAAGAGTTGTTGTTGCTTTGATTTACCGAATAAAATTGAAATCTTCAAAAACTTCTTTGAATTAATTAAAATAAGCGTCTACTAAAAAAATTCACACATTAAAAATAAATGGCCGCTCACTTCGTCACCTTAGATGACGTCAGAGCTCGAGTAAAGAAGCAACTAATCAGCAAGCAAAATTGTTATCACGTGATCGCAAGAAACGCTTTCGCCGCGGGTGCTATTAACCGCTCCTGCGCCAGCATGGTTTCACAATATTATTTGCCCATGAGTCGCCAGTCATGTCTGAATAATTTTAGTTCAAAATGTAGCTAAGTGGTGCTGAAAAGACTACGTGTTAAAGGAAGTTCCCTATGTTTTTGCTCTATGTATTTGTATATAATGTAGCAAAATAATTATTACAATCATTTGTGCAAGTGCCACAAAAAAGTTGTTTAGAGATTGAGTATATGATCTAACCTAGTCTTGGGTTCCTTACACAATGGCTACCAAAACAAAAACCACAGAATTAGCCAAAATAATAGGGGTAGCTGCAAAGTGAGTTAGCTGCCACTATTTTGCAGAATACTGGGTAGAGGAATTTGCTTGTTCTGATCTCTCAGACAACCTCTCTTAACCCGCTAAACAACAATTCAGCCACAGTGTATTTGGCTTCAGTACAGCTTGGCTGTATGACGTGGACAGGTTGTCCCCAGCACGATTCAACGTCAGAACAATTTGGCTCCTGTACAATTCTGTCCCAGGATTTCCAGTTTCAAAAAATTTACCTAGATTAATTTTTCGCCAAAGTGGGGAAGTAACCAAACTTAAGGCAGAGACCTACTGACTACATAGGTCGTACTAAATTGGTCCTATACCCTATAATAGATCGACCTACGCCATTCCAACCTAGATGGCTAGATGGATTATTATGACTATTGCTAGCAAATGATCGATGGTTGTGGTGGTGATAATGATGGTGATGATTGTATGCTGATTGGTGATGATCACTTTCTGATTGCCATTATCATCATCACTACCATCATCATTATTATAAACTCGCCAAATGATCATCCTCAAGTGTCCAGATAAATTCACCCAGCCATCTTGGTTGGAGCCATATATGTGGGGTCTAGAAGATGAATGGCAACCCAAGTAGCCAGTAGGTCTTTGCCATGAGCATTGGGAATGAGTATTGTATGTTCAAATTTGATGCTGGTAAAGAATTCTTATGCCTACTATTATAAGCAAAATGTTTTCAAATTTTGTGGGAAAACTAACTTAGGCAAATTTTTGGAGTGGTTTGCCAAATAACCGAGTAGCCTATGGCGGAATTTTTCTCGGCCGAATTAGTATTAGCATTCCAGTAAATTGTCTTGGGGTCAGTTTGTCTTAGTGCCAAATATTCTGGGACGAATTGTCTAGGGACAAATACTGCAGTGCCTGAAATGCCAGTAGTCAAGTTGCCTTAGCCAAATTGACCTAGAATTGTTACTCCTGGGTTTGCTGGGTTAACTAGGATTTGTGTATTGATTTCTTTTTTAGTTGCAGCATAATGAGCATATGAGGAGTGAACCAATATTGGTCTTGTATCTCATTAAACCGAGGTAGGAATTGCTCAATGACCACATTAGGCATTAAGATCCAGGGATGCTCTGAACACGAAAATAAACCTATTCGAAATTAATACTGATCTTTTGAGTTTTCTCGAAACTGATGCCGATTAACCGATCATTGATTATTGTTTAGCATCAACAACTAATTACACAACGGGAAACCTTCAAAGTATGTATTGAAATAAGCATAAATGAGATCAGTGTTGTTCTGAACCTAAAAAAACTGATCCGAAACAATACTGATCTTCTGATATTCCTTTAAACCAATACCGATTTTTTTATTTTCCTGGAAACTGATACCAAACCAATACCAATACCACATTTTTTGCAAAAATCGGCAACCGCTTTATCTGAAACCGATATAATCGGAACTACACTAGCAAGATCTCGTCTGCAGCTTTAACTGGTAGCATCAATTAAAGTGAGAATTAGATATTATTCCACCTTGAGTAAATCAGCAAGTGATTTGTGAATAAAACGACTCTCAATAAGCAGTAACAGTGACACAGATGAGTCAAATCACCTGTCTGCAAAGTTGCAAACAAACTTTAACAGCCTAGCTGGAGACAGCAAGGCCGAGATAATGTTGAATTGGCTCAAAGCACAATTTCCAATTAATGACGTAATTATTATAATCTATCAGATACTGAGATTTATGATTAATTTCATCCGCTGCAGTAAACCTACTATCAGTCTCATATTTGACCAATAGATAATTCAGGCATCCCAGATTATTTATAATAGAAAGTGAAATAAAAAGGTGATAAAATCATAGTGTAAATGCAGAAGTATCAGCAGAAAGAAACAGAAAAACAAGATGGTTTAAATCAAGTGGGGTACTAATCAACTGGGATTTTTTGAAAACGATTATATGGTTGTCAAGAATACATGAAACGAAGTAGTTCAAAAGATACAAGCAAATTATGAGAATAAGGTTGAATAAGATAAAACACAGAGAAATAACGAGAAGTTTAACATGAAACTCACGATTTTATTGGAAGTTGAATGAAATTGAGCTGGATGAAGAACTAAGGATTGAAAAGTGGGGAATAGAACAGCATTAAAGACTACTATATCCACATTACTTGTGAAGAAATTGGTTGCGATTGGGGCTATTCTTTTTAAATGGTGTTGATTCACGCTATTTACAATAATTATATACGCCACTAATTTCACTAAATTTTCATAAACTGGAGCAAAACACTCAGTTTACGCGTGCCACGAAATGCCGTTTTCTGCATTTTTGTAGTGTGATTTTTTTAGAGGTTTTCGTTCTGCAATGTTATAAGGGTATCCCTTATTGCTGGTTAAAGGGCTGTGACGGAACTGTATGTGACTGTCTGACATCAAAAATTGTTTATAGCTTATATAATAATTTATATATTACGTAATACTTGATTTTTACTTCTACGATATATTATATTATTTT
Source organism: Tubiluchus corallicola (assembly GCA_030141605.1). NCBI lineage: Eukaryota > Metazoa > Priapulida > Priapulimorpha > Priapulimorphida > Tubiluchidae > Tubiluchus > Tubiluchus corallicola. The sequence continues at coordinate 289,122 of JAQGDQ010000069.1, read as the reverse complement.
TTGCGGTATACGGTGGGTCGGCACATAGCACCATTGTACGCGGTGAGGCGGTATGTTGCACCACAATACACCGTGATACCAGCAAGCGAGAATGCTCCATATAGTGTTCTTTATTGATTTGCAATATAACTGCCTAATATAACACGATTTCCCTTTTCATTTTCAACTTGTGTGAAATGATGATGTTTTGATAATTACTTTGCAATCTGTACTGGTAGTGTGTCATAGTTTCGAAGGGTTAGTGCCATGAACAACCAATGGCATAGCTTAAGATTTGTTTGCCAATCTCTGCATTACAGTTCCCAAATTTCGCTAAGAAGCTTAACCATTCGCCGCTAAATAGCTATCGTCGTACGCATGTTAGCGAATTTTGTATTAAATAATTCCTCTCATTATTGGTGTGTAGCTCTATGCTTTTTAACGTTAATGTAAACAAAACTATGCAACTGAACACAAAATTTATATTTTGGCGATTGGTTCAAGTTATGGGTAGGTTTTTGCTCCATCTTTTTTTCCAGTAGATGGTAGTAGCTGCGAGCAATTTTGCTATATGGCAGCGTCTTTTACATTATATTGCTGGTACGACGATTTTCATACAGTTAACCACGCAGCTTCACCCACAACGTCATTATTAGTGGTTATGTCATTATTATCATGAAGTATAATACTAGTATTTCGTTATTTGTGCTTTCTTAATTACTTATTCAGAAATGGGCATTACTTTATAAATTTACCAACTATAGAATACGTGGAACAAACATTTCAAGCTTGTTTATGAGACTTTATCATTATAAATAGTTTTTCATGCACTTCATCAGAGCATCATAACTAAAGAGGCCTACCTGTTCACTATGATAGGTTTGAGACTTTTGCAACTCTTGTGCTGAAGGTGCTTGTTGCTGTGAAGGAATTAACTTCACAATAGCTTGCGATGTAGGATGTAGCTAGATAGATAGATGGGTAAGACAAAAAATATCCCGAGTGTTTATAATTTTTTACAACAAAATTTGGCAATAAGTAGTATGATTAGTGACTGCATGCATTTTCTGGCTTCATACATTATTAGGTGATTTTCCAACAATGATTGACAGAATGGTAACTTCGGCTAGTTGCCAGTAATGTGCTTATAGTATAGTCTGGAACCATGCAAATCCTTCTATGGCAATGTTATGTTTTTCAATCAGAAATTTGCTTACTCAAATTGAAGCAATGTTATTTGACAAATTAGAAAAATGTGACTATTTTAATATGATCAGGTGGTGAAGTCGCATGCCCATTACTCCATTATTGCACGTTAAATGTTTCAGTGCCTAGAATTTTCAGCAATACCGTTGCTAAGGTAAAAAATATGAAATCTTCTCGCATTACCTTTATTTTGTATTTTTTTGTCCTATTAAATTTTGTCTACTAATTTTTTGTCCATTATGCATTAAACAATTAAACAGGTCTTAACTATCTTATGAAATTGTTTCACCAACCATGCATGTTTTCAATTGTCTACAAAAGGTGATTGTTGCTGAAAGCATGTTTGTTCTCATCTTTTTCATGTTTTTAAATGATAGCAAGCACATATTTTTTTTAATACATTCAATGTCCATGTGTACATAATCTGTGCTTTGTAGTTGCAGTAAAAGCCAATGAAATGTTGTGTTTTGACTTGACATTTTCTTTCTTTGTTTATTAACTGGAGGTACTTTATAGCAGAAATAATTGTTGCATGGGTTTTTCATAATTTTTCAGTACTGAAGTATACTCAATATAATGTATCAAGTCATTATCCAGTAATACATTGATTTTTAAACTCCAATTATTTATTTTTATTAAATTGGTAAATTTTTTAAATTTTTTTAATGTTAAGATTTACCATTACTGGAGACCATTTTAACAGGTGCGTAGCTTTTATGCAGTGAAGCAGGATGAGCGTTCAAATTTGTTGCTCACATACTTGCGCATTCATGATTATTGGCGACTCATACGAAAATTTTGCACAAACTTTACTTTGCTGATGAACGGGCATTGGCAGTAAAGCATGACTATCTATTTGTAATGCATTTGTAAATTTGCAGTTATATCAACATGTTAGTAAAGTTGGTAATTATGAACAAGTACATCAGCAAAATGGGCTGATTAAACCTGAGTACCTGAAATATCCTATTAGCCGAGCATTGTCTGTATTCGTCCCAAATCTAGATTAGCATTATGAGTTTGATTACATTTTAAAGATTCCTCCAGGAGGACATGTTTATAAAGAGGTGATTTTGGCAAAGCTAGCTTACACTGTTTTCATGGGTGAAGAGGAGCCTAGAATATCTGATTTTAGTATCTTATCACATCCGTCCGTTGCACCACTTATGAACATGGACGAAGCATTTGCAAATTTTGAAAGAATGGACCTGGCTTCACTGTCATCATCATTGTCATCTACTGAACTGCAACAGAGGCTTCAGGAGGTGCTCGTTGAAAACCACCAGCTAAAAGGTGACGTACAAAATCCTTTCTTCATGTTAAGTGACAACTCACTGCAAATTTTGCAAATGTCTGAGTGTTCTGATTATTCTGTACTAAAACTGCAACACTTTTGCTTTCAATAGCATTATGCAATCTTTTTCACCCATGCCAAAAATTGCATGTATCTAATTAAATCTATTTTAATTTGTAACTGGTTGAACGTTAACAAGTTAAAAGCCTAATTGTCATTCTCCACTTCTAGGATTCCAACTTAGGTATTCTGTATTAGCATTACCAAAAAACTGTGTGCTGCTTTTCAGCATGGTGTTGGTTGAAACATAGCAAACCATGCACTAGAGTAGTGATTATGATCCAACTAAATTTTCCAAGGTTTCAATTTCCTAAGCATTTCTTGATCTTATAATTGCAGTTATTAGTTACAATTATCTAGGAGTCATGGACGACTTTTATGTTCTGTATAAATGTAACTGACTTAAATATAACTGAAATGCTAATACCTTAAAAAGATGGTTGGCATAATACTACTGTTGCATTATATATTTGTAAGCAAACAGCAACAAATATAACTTTATTTTAGCTAAATTGTTGTTATTTAAATGTTATACACTCGTAGAAGCTGTTATGGAGAACACTAAATTAATGCGACAGCAGATGGAGTCCTTGGTAACATGGAAAGACCAAACTTCTGCAAATTATGAACAAAACAAGAAAATGTTTGAACAAGCTAGGACTTGTGTGCTGAAGTAAGTCTTCTCATAAACAGTTTCAGTTTCTCTCATGATTTAAATTCAGTTGTTTCTTCTGCTTCATGAAATATAGATTTTAAGTTTATTTGTGGTGTTATGATATCTGCATGGACTGCATTTTAGTAGTTATGTAAAAGGAACCTCATTTTACAACTTTGCTAGTTGCAGTGATCATTGTATATTGTTTTTGTGAAACAGAGAGGCCTTGTGAGATTTTACTGGGGACTTATTAATATTCTTAACAGTTTAATACATTCTAAACAGTTCCAAGCTGTTTTCACATTGTAACGTTTTAGGAGTAGGGTGAGGTTTACAATGTGATCTGTACATTATACATTTGTAACATATATCATTTTATGGCTCTCAATAAGTAGATTGATTTTAACTATGTAAAATTAGTCATTCAAGTCATGGACAGCAGACTAGAGCCACAGCTTTGTGGATAACAATTTAAGACCATTTTCTTATTAACAAGGGCACCGTAGAAAAACTTTAAAATTTAAAAGATGTTTCAAGTTTAGGATAGCAGACTAGAGCCACAGGTTTGTGGATAACAATTCAAGGCCATTTTCTTATTAACAAGGGCACCGTAGAAAAACTTTAAAATTTAAAAGATGTTGTAAATGTAACTTTTGAGTGTTCATTCTGATTTCATGATATTTTGAATATGTTCATGATACAGTATACAGAGTCAGTAATTTCTATTGTCAGAAAAGGGACATTTCATGAATTACTCATGTTTGCTTACCCATTTTAGTTTAAAGACAGAAAACAAGAAATTATCCAGTCTTGTGCAAGAACGAGAAGCAGAGATAAAAGTGCTTCAGAGTCAAACTCGGGTATTTATGATGTAATCTGTTTGCCTTTATGATGAATATGGAACATTTTGTGCAGTGAAGATGTGAAACTTTTATTTGTAATTACCATTAAACTGAAAGCATTCAATTGCTATGTGAAGTGCAAGATTAAGATCAAGAGGAAAAACATTCACGTTTAGGCTTTTGGACATACTATATACTAATAACCGTGCTCGTTATTTTGTAATATTGTGCATATGTAAAAGGTACGATATGTATTACTACAGTCTTTGTTTACAAATATTAATTGCTATGGTAGAAATTGTCTCTAAGTGTTTACTTTAGTCACACATTTATTCATTTTTTTGTAAAGCCCTTTGAAGGTGCTCATGAGAAAGAGAACTTGGAGGAAGTGGAAAAACTAAAAGACACAGTCCTAGAACAACAAGTCACTATTGCAAGACTGACACGAGAGAGGCAAAAAGCCATCGTGGAAAATGCGAAACTGAATGATGCACTATGGAGAATAGAGGGAAAACAAAACAATGTGGAGGCACAGGCCCAAGGTTTCGAGGTTGTACAGTCTTTGCCTTTCAGTGGCCAAGCAGAAGTTCAAGATCCAGCTATGACGTCTGCCTCTCACATGGTATGACTCCATTGCACCCACATTTGGTCCACGTTTCTTTGTTTTATTTCTGTGTGAATGTCTGAATGTGTGTAAATGTATTTGACATTTTAGTGCAGATCCTCATGTTCCACTTCGCACAAAGGAGACATGCCTATTGTACTTCTACTTGTAATCCTCATTTTGCTGTCGTACTTGTTACCATAACAACCTTATTGGTATTTTCTTCCTCCTCCTTGACCAAGTAGTAATTTATCACCGTGTTTTTCAGGTATTGCATTTCTTTTAATTTTTTGTTTGTCAATTTAAGCATGAGCTTTATACCATTTTGTGTCACTAGCTTTTGCTTTACAAATCAATAATTGTCATAGTTGTTTTTGTAAAGATTTGTATTATTTGTAACTTACAGGTTATAACTTTCAAGATTTGTAGTATTTATAATTTACAATCTTTTTATCACAAGCTTTTGCTCTACAAACCAATAGTTTTTTTTGTAAAGATTTTTAGTATTTATAAACTTACTTATTTGCATGTTTAACTGACAAAATGCAAGCTCCTTAAAATTTAAACTCGATGTATTACAAAGTAATTAAAAATAATTCAAAAGTACCTTTTTGAATTATTAATAGGCTGTGCTTAGGTAAATTTTATTAGAGTTGTAACTTTTATGGATATTTTTTGGGTGCAGTTGAAAAAACTTTGTAATGGATGAACACTTTTAGCAAGCTTGTTTATTGCCTTGTGATTTGAGTATTTTGGTTTTGCCGTTTCAGGATGATGATCGTTCACGGTTGATGGCACAGATTACGTCACTTGTACAAGAAGTGAAGGATTTGGAAGAAAACAAAAAGAAGCTGCAGTTTGATGTGAAAGTCAGCATGACCAGGTAAACAAGTCAATACAATGAGCTTATAAATCTTAGCATACGTAGAGATGTCGAAATCAGTATGTGCAGAGTACACAGCTAGCAGGTGAGCATGCAGAAATTAGTCTACATTGGTACATACCAGTTATGCACGGTAGGGTTGAGCATTCTCTATTCTCTACCAGAAATCGAATCGAACCAAATTTCAGTATTTCAAATCCGAATCGAATTGAGTTTGAACGATTTTTGAACAAGTTTTCGAACCAGTAGTAAAAGATGGACTTACAAAGGTCATGCAGATTACTTGATTTTGTTCTGCAATTGAACTACTCTTAGTTTGTTAAAAACTTTGCACACAAACTGCAGCTAAATTGTGCCAATTTGCATGCTGTTTCAAACATTTTAATGATAAGAACGTATGTGGCTGAAGTGCTGAATTATTTGAATCTATGATTTTAGATTCGAATCATATTCAAACTAAAAACGTTCACGGTCGGAATATACTCATTGGCATGTGCAGATTAGCATTTCTAGATGAGTAATATATAAATTCCTGCATGCAAACAAGGATGATGGTGATGATGATGATAATGATGTTGACGATGATGATGATAATGATGTTGACGACGACGATGATGATGATGATGATGACGACGACGATGATGATGGTGATGATGATGTTGATGATGATGATAATGATGTTGATGATGATGATGATAATGACGATGGTGATGTAGTGGTAGTTGGTAGTATTGATGACCGGCCATAATACCTATCACTCTGAGTGTCTTTGGTAGCCACAATTTGAAAAAAGGTTTAATAAATTTATTTCTAGAAGACAATCTATTTGGCTTATTCGAAGTAGCTAGTTAGTTAAATATCTGGAATAACTAGTAGTTGAGGTCCCAAAGAAGCTGGTAGTTGTTGTTATTCATGTACAGACATTCAGTCTTTGCACTATTTTTCTAATGATTAACATAGGTGATTGAGGTTAATTGAATTATATTCAGAGAGGGAGAAGCAGAGGAAAAACTCATGCTGTGTAGAGAAGAGATGAGGAAATTACAACGTCATGATGATAACCTGATCGACTCGCTGCGGATTACTATCTCTGGTCTAGAAGCTGCACTTGATGCTGAACGCAAAGAAAACCAAGCGGAACAGTAAGCTTGTGCTAAACGAAATTAATCTAGGAGGCATGACTATGTCAAACAGCTTTTTTGGTTGTTTCAATTAATAATTTCAATTGAAATTAATCATATCAAATTTTTATAGAGCTGATGATTCAACATATCCTCATTAACTCACAGAACTATTTGAATCTAATGTAACACTGAACTGTGGTGAAGAGAATACCACACTCTGGTTTGTGAAAGCCATTCCTGCTAAGAAAACATACCTTGCTGTACAGTTATCCCTCTATTATGCATATGCCTATCAGCAAGTTTGTACATGGTCACATGACACTGCTCAAGATAATACAATGAGCTTTTTGCTGAAATAGTAATCCAGCTGCTTCCTGGTGTCAAGTTTAACGCCTTGTGATATGTGATTATCTCGTCAATTAACTGGCTGCAAAGTGAATAACTGCATAACTTGTCATTTTTTATGCCATGTAACACATTGTAAGCGGTAAGTCAGCATTCACCGATATAATGTACTCAATGTTGACAGTAATAGCTGTATTGGTGCTTGGCTCATAACGAAGGATAACTTTCTAAGGTGAGGCAATGAACTGGCACAGGTGTCTTAGCCACGTTCAGACATACGTACACCTCCCTCAACGAGGAAAACAACCAGAATCATTATGAGGAATGAAACTGTCCAGAGTAAATACTGAAGACGGTGACTGACTCACTTATACAGTGATTGACCTCTTGTGTTGCTCAACTTTGACTAAGTTAACTGTGTTGCTTAACTTAACTATGTGAAGCATGCGCACAGATCTTTAGGTTATGGCCTATTCACCCTGCCTGTAAACATGATAAAAGCATAAAACTACACATAGCTCGTTTCATCATTGTACCCATAGATTTATACCTATAAAGTTCGTGGAAGAAGTTTACAATTCCCCACACAATTTAAATACCGTAACCCTAACCCTCTCCCTGACCCTAACCCTAACTTTAGCCCTAATCCACTTCACAAACTAATTTCTTGTGTGTGGGGAATTGTAAACTTTTGCCAAGTTCGCAAAGTATCCATATATTTTAATAAATTTTTAGTAACTTTGCTTATTCTTTCCCATCAGCACTACTTTCCCATTAGATTTTATTGAAAATAGACAATTGACATGCAAGTACCTGAGGTGCGGAACAGTTCAGCACTGGCCCTGCTTACAACTCCAGTACGCTTATGGTTATGTTATTTGTCTCATTTGTAGTCGTAAGTTGGCGGAAACTAGAGCAAAGTACGACAACCTTTTACGTGACTTCGGAGATCAGAATGAGCTGCTAGAGACATTACAGAGTGCAGTGACCGGTGGCAGTAACGTGGTGGCGGAATCATCACGCATGCGCCAACAAGCGGAGGAGATAGATAGCCTGACAGCGAGGTTACTCTCTATGGAGGACACAATCCGTTGCAAGGAGCAAGAAACGAAACAAGTACAGATGAAGCTACATAAAGTACAAGAAGACCTGGAACTCATACCTGTGTTAAAAGCACAGGTAAGTTGTTGTATTGCTTCAGGTGAAGGTGTAAGTGCCATTCAGTATTACAGTTTTCAATCTTTTCATTAGCTAATTTAACAAAGCACTTACCAATTTGAATATAAGTCAACCTCCCCCCCCCTGCCACAAAATTAATTTGATACATCATGGGCATTGCACAATCTTAAAGTTGCAAAAATAAATGGTGTGAGACTGTTTTTAACTAGTAAGGTTCAAAATAATGCAATTTTTCAGTAAACACTTCTAAACACTTCTTTTATTATTACTAGGCCGACCTTTATCAGACTGATTTTAATGCGGAAAGACATGCTAAAGAAAGAAAGCACGAGGAAAATGATCAGCTGATGGAAGACATTCGACAACTACAGTTACAAAATCAGCAGCTACACGATGAAATAGCCGCCTTCTCGCAAAATCATCTGCAGGTATTGTTTACAGTGATGTAAGGACTATTTACGTACGAAATTCAATGCGTATTGCACAGTTTACTATCACAATAACTACTGAACCGACAATACTATGCTCTGTGTATAAAAGAGTCGCCATAGTATATTAGTGTGACGTAGCAGTACATTATTCTAATAGTAGAAAAAAATGGGGAGAGCCTGCCAGCTGCCATAGCACCACACAGTAGTCAAATTGGAATAACTGTTGTATCTGTTACAAACACTTCTTTAGAAATGAAACAATTAAAGTAAAGTTGAGCGCCTATAATAGGTTTATCTGACATAGTCTGGGCAATTCTTAACTTCAGGCATTTGTGGATTTGCTACTTTTCTTGGCTGAACACGAAAATATTCTTTTGTGTAAAAGGGCTGGGTGGAGTTTTCTATATTTATTTAGGGACAATGAACACCTGTGAGTCCTAAAGTGACATATAAGTGATAGCGTGAAGCTTTGGGATCTTTGGAATTAACTCTTTTCTATCCTATTAAATGCAAAAAGTGCCTTCCGTTTTTAAATATTCTATGATATCTTTATGGAGCATAACAATTACAAATATTAAATAAATTGAATATCAAACTGAAATTGTAAGGCAAGGGAATAATTGAGCTGTCGTGGTGCATGTTTCACTGTAAGACTGGTAACTGTTAACAAATGGATGGGTGCAGTTTGGGAAAGGCTACTTGTCTGGCATACTGCACCCAGCTGTTGGTGTCACAGAGTATCCATGTGTTTATGTCACAGAGTATATAATATACGATGTTAGCCACATTGATACATATATATATATGTATCAATGTGGCTAAGAGATCTCTGCTGATCCAATGCATCTTGTTAAAGAATATCCTTGATAATTAGCTAGGTTCTGGTCCTGAAACAGTCATAAATGTTACTAGCAGACTATGTGTTACTGAGTGTTACTGGCTTTAGATGTGCCAAACTGCATAAAGAAATAATATCACGACACAACACATTGGTTGATGCGTTTTTTTTCTGAACTCAGTTTCTGCAGCTTTACTTTTTATGTTCCCAGTTGACCGAATTACTGCTGATGTAAATCCTGACTGGTGCAACAAAAACTTTCCGCAAAATGGTGAAGCAAAACAAAGATACCCGTCAGAGATGCCAAGTGTTCAAAATTTTATTTTGTTAATTGCATTTTTGTAGGACATGAGACGGAATGATACGAGCCCCAGAAATAGGAATTTTTCCGGTGGAGATGGTGCCGGTTCTTGTACTTTTGTCCCCAGAGGCGTTCATTACGACTATCAGGCATCGTACGACGAAGCTGATTCGGATTTGTTTACCATCGTGTCTCCTGGAAACCAGCAGGTTTTTTTTGCAATCTTCTTGTCAGTCATGTTCCTTTTGTTTATGTGCTGAATTGGTAGCTTTCATCATAGCATTTCCAACAAATTAGCTGCATTGCCTGTGAAGCAAGTTCATTCAGTAGGCTCTAGGCCTATCTGTTATTAGTGGACAAATTATATTAAACAATGAACACTATTTGTTCAGCTCATGGTTATGTTTGAATAACATGCTATTTTTTAATTTAATAATTAGTTTTAGGTTTGTATCAGTTCTTTTATTTCAAGGTAAGCACAATTTAGCTTCAGCTTTTCACTTTATCTTACATTATTTTCCCTTGACAGGCGGCAGCAGGGACACAAAATCAAGACAGTGCTTGCTTGCAATGTCCACGATGTCACTGGCAGTTCACTGGTGTGGCGGAACTTGAGCAACATAAACGAGAATGCGTAGCTACTTGATTGTGCTAAGATTGTAAAAGTTTTCTAACAAATTGTTAATGTGTACAGATCGATTTATCAGATTGCTGAACAAAGTTGTATTCAATATTTGCTATTTAGGTGTCTTTGGTATCAAGCTTGAAAACACCTTGAAATTTTCATTGTCATCTTCATCATTATATTCAAATTATCATCTTCAATGTATAAATTTACATCAGTTATTAATAATTGGTATACAGGTAGATTTTGATTTACTACCACAATCAGTTCTAGCACATTCGTCATAAGATGACTTGGACACAAGTCTGACCTGTATGTTCAGGTGGTGCGTCCTTACACGTAAGATATTATATGTGTACTCGCACTAAGTATGGCGGTACCTACAAATTAATTTGTCACAACAGAGAGTAAAAAGAAGAAAGAAATATGAGTTATTATTAATTTCTTGTAATTAATTGATTAAGTTGTGGTCGGGTCGAACAGTCGCAGTGGCAGCTCATAGCTAAAATTAGTGGGAGTGCTGCACAATTAAAAAAATTTAGCCATTGTTTTAATACGGGGTAAAACAAAACAAACGTATGTAATTATAACGTTGTAATTGTAATTTTAAACGATCAAACTAATTCAAACGTAACCTTGATAATCTCTTAAACAAAAAGTATTGTTTTCTTACGAATAGCCTAAACTTTCGCAGTTGAAGAATATGCCGATACACGTGACAACTGACAACACGTACTGCAGTGAGTGACAGTACTCTTTCTACCTAAAGTACAGACGTGTGCATGGCCGCATGTGCACAGCAGCCAAACACCACGTTGCTTGGGCTGTGAAGCAAATTCTACTTCCCTCACGTGCTCTAGTTCCGCACAAGTATAAAGAAGGAACTAGAAAAAAGATTATTATGTTGAATATTATCGATAATAATGAGTGAAAACAAGGGGTGCTGCAGTACCACAGTACCTATACACGAGCTGCCACTGAAGGACAAATTGGATTCTGTGGCATCTGTAGCATTCTGATTTCAATAGATACCAAGTAGATAGTATACTGGAAAGCTATTTAGCATTACACGTATTCATATCAGAAACTGCTAATTAGGGATTAGTTTACAAAATTAGTCATAAACCTGCATGTTGCATTATAGTTGCAAATGCTATGGAAATATATTTTTTCAGAAACTTTTCCCTAAATAATATCATCTTAATAGCTCTTTGTGATGTATTTTTTATTGTCAAACTGCTGTGCATATTTACTGTACATTGTTTGCTGCTTTCTTTACCTTGCCAGACATTGGTGTATCCCATTCATCGAATAATCTGTTATTTTAATTACTGACTACGTAAAATAATGTTGTACGTCAGTTTAAATCCTGTAGCTACATTGTAAGAACTGAAATATATGGAGAATTCTGCTTCACTGACGGCTTGTTCTAACCCAAGCACTTGAGCCCATCAGTGGTAGGAAGGACTTACTTATTTGTTTGGAACATTAAAACATCTTGTTTGGAATGCACTAGTGACTAGTGCATGTTTTGCTGTGTAAAAGCAATTCTTATTGACAGTGTCTCAAAACATAGTACAGTACCCCATTATAATGCCAGCCAAGGTAAAGTACAATGAATTGTTGCTGAAAAACTGCCATTGTATTGTAAAAACAATGGCCTCTGGACAGAGAAACAATTATGGTGTTTAAATTAAGATTTACATCTTATTGTAAGTGACTGTATGAAAATGAATATTAAAGTTTTGAGCAAGAAACATGCATTTTAAGAATACAAGAGTTGCGTAGCTATTAAAGTTTCTGTACTGAACCGATGTGAATTTGGCGACTGTGAAAGCCGTTTGATTAAAGGTCAAGTTATATGCAGCAGTTATTTATAGTTTTAGTTATCTAGTAATGTTACCTTGGGAGTGTGGGTGGGCTGCATGGCTGCATGTTTCTCTTATCAGGAGAAAGCAGTATTTCACAAGATTGCTACTCCACATTGTATTTCCTAAAAGGTTTTCAACGCGCCGTCATAGAACTACACCTGCATTAACTTTGTTAATGCAACAAAAATGTACAGTATCACACATGTATTGTTAATATTATACTAAATTAACTAGGAAACAAAATAGAGGTTACAGATTGGAATGGCTTTGATATTTAACGAACCTCGCCTTACCGCTGATCCCGGTATAGCGCCATATTTAGTGTCGTCCCAGACGTGCGTTATAACAAGGTTTGACTGTAGTCGTATGTGATCCTACACGTACCTAGGCAGGATTTATGCACAGATGTAGACATGTTAAATTGTTTTAAATGTATATTTATATAGTGCTCAACTGCTTATAATTTTAGGTGAGAGTCTTCCTATTTCAGCTTTTTAACTCATAGTAGTAGTTAATATACACATAATGAAAAATTGTGAACGGAATAATTGTGTTTGTGCTATTAGAGTTACTCTGGTTGAGGTTTTCTTTAATACAAAATTATCAAATCAGTAATACACTAGTCATTAAATTTGCCAGTATGTAGCTAAAGGAAAACAATGTTGCCTTAGATACGCTTATTTTATTTGTATTGCATATGCAGACTGATTGATATTAGTTTATATTAAAGAACACTATCTGTGATAACAAGTAGACCAGCCCATTAGGCAGTTGTGTTGCTTTTTAAGCAGTTTTGGTATTTATAATGAACGTGTACAAAAATAAATTGAAAATTTTTAAACAGTCAGTAATTGTTCCTGAGAATTATGAACTTTGTTAAATTTGGTACTAATTATAAATTTATCAGGATTATGTTATTAACACCTCATAATTAAATCCTTAATTATGAGGATTACGAAAAAGATAAAGGTAGCTGACTCGATACCTTTTAGTCAATTCGCTACCCTATCTCGTTGACTTTATATTTACCTTATTAACACATTTATTACTCTAATAATGTTTGTATATTTTTATTACATGAATGTGCTGAAATGTTATAGAGAAAAATAAACTTGATTTGATTTTGACTTGAACTCTAAACCTGATGCTCGTAACCGAGCAATTTTTCTAACGCCGAAGGGCTACTGAAAAAATTGATTAAAACAACACTTCATACCAAAAATAAAACTTGCTATAGCAAACATAAACATTTAACAAAGGGATGGCTGTTGATAACTTCAAAGCCAAATAATAGTTTCAAAAAGTGCCACTTGGTACGGATTATGCAATACAAAAGCAAAGGAAATTCTGTAACTATGAAATTGAAAGATAACAGAGAACTTTATTATATATAAAACAATGATTATAACAAAACTTAAAACAATAATGAAAATAACATTATGAAATTTCAAATGGCTTATTTTTACAAAATTTACTTAGAATTAAGTAAATAAACCCACTTCTAACAGCAATATTTTCTCTTGTATATAAATTTATATATAACAATTTTAGAATAACAACTGCAAAATGAAGCTAAACAAAAACTAAAAAGGAGTTCAGTAATTTTAGACACAGTTCAAATCATCTGTACAACATTTGCATTTTCAAACAAAATTAGTAATGTTAAAATTATAACCATTTCTAATTTTAATTTTTTTTTAAACTGACAGGGCAAAATTAGTAAATGCCCAACTATCGTATACTCTTAACAGCAATGACCACAATGTTGAGCATACATAGTATCATCCACTTGACTATCTGACTAGATACAAAAGTTCGTCCCTATAGTTTTATATAGCATACTATCTGCACGAATTGCTTTTTAAACGGTTGCACTGCAAATCACATTAGGTGAGGATTTTTCATAAACTTTAAAATCTGCACAGCATCAAAATTTAGAAATGAAAGTTCAAAATCAAGTTACATTAATTATATAAAATGAATGTTGTGCAAAAATATTTGACGAATCTGTTTAACGATTTGCAATACTAGCCTCTGAAATTAACTCATTGCTTTAACGGCAAAAATTTCGGAACATCTTTGGTACTCGAAGAATCATTCTGCTCACAACAGTAAAAGCTGTCATTCTCAGAAATTAACCCAAACTACCCTATCACACTTTTTTCATACTTGAAGCACTAGTCTAATTCCATCAACACAATTTACTGCTCTTTTTAAAGTTGACTCTGGTTTCCCTCTAGGATACCTTTTGTCTCATTTGGTGGGTGCACTTTACTGCTATCAAAAGTAGACTTTGGTGATAGATGAACAACTGCCAAACCGAGACCAATTTCTTCAATTCCATTTGCAATACTGGGTCGCGTTTGGAATTCTCTACTTTCTCCGTGTTTCAACCACACAAATTCCCTATCGTTTATTTCTCCGTTGGCTATCCGCTCTTCTAGTTCAGTTATTGGTTCATCATATCTCTATAATAATCCATACCTTTTAAAACTGCATTAGCTCATGATTGATTAGCAGACTTGTAAAGAAAATGGAGAAAAATTAAGTGTGAATGTTTCATACAGTTTGCTAGTTAATTCTGAAATAATAACATTTTTTATTCTTAAAAAAGCACTTCATCTGAAGATTTAAATTAAGCCAATATTATTCAAAGATAAAAATATGTTACAATTTCTATGTCAGTACTGCTCAAAAATGTAATATGTAATGTACCCACTAAGTTACTCACTTTTATGCAAGATGCATAATCTTCAGAAAGAAAGACAGCATAACCACTGTCTTACACTGTAGAACGTTTTTGTATGTGTTAAGCAACAATGCTTAAAAGATAAGTAAACAGGTCGATATTCATGATTTCACAATTTCGTTTGATGAACAAAACACGAAGCAAACAACAGGTCTGCACAAAAAATGTTCAGTTATATATTCATCTATTTTTTTATACTTATATTTATTTATTTCATATTTATTTTATTTAGAAATATTATTTACTTTTTAGCAGGTTAAAGGGAATAGCAAAAAATCAAGATGTGGTCTGAAAAATTAATCAATGCTAAATCAAGTCTAGTTGGCAAACAAATGATTGACGACCAAGAAAACTAGTTATGAGCAGTTTCATCTGCAATGCTGTCAACTATTTCCCTACTTTAGATATCAAAACATGGCTAAGGACTTTTGCCTGTTTCTAATGTCAGAGAATTACCCTTAAAATGTGCCTGATGTGTGAGGTGTGATGCGCGATAAGTACATGACAGTTCACGGGGAAGTGTTTCCGTGTGTACGTAATGTTTAATGCCTGATGCGAGATCCGCATCCACTTGAACATGTTTGCTCTTACCTACACACGCATTACGCAGAGACGGGAAGCCGCTGTGGTCGAGATGATTTACCAAGCTTTCAAGTTTACGGAGACCATGTTTGAATGTTTCAATTTGACAGCTGTTCTTTGGACTGATTGGCTTCCTGGTTAAGGAAGTGTCGATCATTTTCAAATCCAGCACAATGATAATACTTATATATAACTTTTGAGAAGTGTGTAACATTACATTCTTCTGAATGTAGGTGATAACCACTCTTTATTGTTCTCTTCATTGCAAAATATTATGCACCCAAAACCTGTACTTTGTTTTCCACCTAACAGTCCAATAATAAGCTAATGCTGCCACTGCTGTCACTCTGAAATTCCGACAGAGGCGTCGTTTCTTTTTCAAAAATAACTAGTTCCAACTTTCATGAACACCACCAAAAATGGCAGGAGTGCCATCAGCTTTTTGCACAGTGTTGTCACAGAAGCTGTCAATACGAATTTCTCATTACGGATCACCATGCATACACAAGGAGTCCCAACTTAAAAACAAGAATGGTGGGCCTCTGGATGGCATAAATCAGTAAAAATAACTTATGCGATCCGTCTGTTTCTGCTTTCTATTTAAGAATGTAATGCTGGAGTTTTATCACCAGTACAGCAGTGCAAAACATTACTTATAGAAATAAAGCACCAGCAAAAATTAGCACCAAAGCTAGATTTGAAATAATATTTACCTCACAGCCAACATAAAAAGTACCCCAGTGTACAGCTAGAGAATGTTTCGCTTTGATATCTTTATGTATACGAATTGCATCTTCGGGTCCACAATGATGTCGTTTCATAAACCATCTGAAAGCAAAGATATGCACAATGATGTTGTTTCATAAACCATCTGAAAGCAAAGGTATACACAACGTTTACATTCCTTCTTGGGTAAATATCTCCAAATGTTTCAAATCAGCAATAATTTCATCAATAAACTAAATGTACATAAAAATAAAATATTCTTACAGTTCTGGTGGTTATAATGTGATCTTCACCTACAAACAAAACAACAAAAATAATCATACATCGGCTTATAAGCACCAATCGGTATGGCAGCAAGATCAATTGGACCGTATTCATCGCCGATTTGCTCAAAGCCTGGACAATGTCCTGTATCTCCTGCAAAGAAGAAACGATGTCGAGGTCCGACAACAGTCCAGCTGCCCCAAAGAGTCTAAAAACAACATAAGAAACATTTTACACTTAAAAACCTACAAAGAGTTAATACAAGAAATTCAAATTGAAACACAACACATTCATCAATCGTTCAACTTTTCCTCATGTATTTTACGTTTAAAAACATGCTGTAACAATCTGATAGCTTTTCTCCAAAACTGCTTCCATGTAGAACTACTTTTAAGAAAATTTGATTAATCAAACCAATGCACCATTAATAACATCACATTTTTCACATTAAACTATAAAAGCAATAGCAAAATGAAAAAATAAATTTTTTTTTGGTTGTTTGCCTATTTTTAAGATACACAGCTGAAATTCACTTCCCTTGGCGACAAAACTTTTTTTCAGCCCAGACCTTCGTCAGTAAGAGCCACCTACTGGATTTAAACATAACTTCAATGTGCTCTTGCAAAGTCCGTAGTAAACAATATTTGTGGGGTTGCTAAGTGTTTTCAAGAAACGCAATAAAAGGCAATGGCCAACTTTAACAGCAATTTTCTCAAGATTACGTTTTTCAGTGCATAGCTTGCACCTCAACTTCAACGTGGATTATCTCAGCTTAGAAACAACATAGAGTGATGAATGTGGTATCAAAATGATCCTCATAAAATGGAGATTCGGGATATGTAAATAATTAGAAAATCTTAGTTGCCGACTTGCTGGACAACTTTGCTATACAAGTGCACATATAGTATTAATTAGGGTGACATAGAGAATGTCACTGATACATTCTGATGCCCATAATGCAAGTTTAATGTCACGTCAACGTCAACGTCAACGGGATAAGTCACATGTTCACTTCTATAAATGTTTTTGACAAATTAGACCCTAAAAACCTCCTATATTGCATGTGTATTCCCAAATTGAGCATAAAAAATTAGCAATTAAACTTAACACATAACGTTAAATTTTATTCACTATCACACTGAAAGCCAATGCTCAGTAATTACTGTATTATCATCGAATGCACCACGTTTACTCCAATGCTGGGCAGGTGTCAGCACAAACTTCACTTCTGGATTACTGGGTAGCGACTCTTCCTGCCACCAATCGAACTCCTTGACATTCTCACAACCAGAGCTTCTCATCCAAGATTCTAAACCGAGGGGCACAAACCACCTAGACAATAAAAGTGATGATTTAAATGAAAAGAAATATAGGAGCATTATAGACCCAGCAATGACGCTTAATTTAAAAGCACACCTCTTCCAGTCTGTTTTCTGGAAGAGGTCTGGTTCTCTTGGTCAGTCAGCAAGCAAAAACTGAGTTCTCATGGCATGTGTTTGGCTGCAAAGGTAAATGGTAAATGGATCTCGTGTAAAACCTGCTTCTCGGCAAAAATGAAATTGATTTTGCTAACTTTATGGCATTGAAAAATTACATAATTAGTTATTTATTCTTAATGTTTTTTTTAAATGCACTTCAACAAGGCGTGACATTGTTAACATAAAATCATGCTCTACCCACAGCTGCTTCTCTCCTCAAGAAAGGATGTGAATGCAATCTATTCTGTGTCTCATCTCAGTTGAGTAGTCATGGTCCAGTCATTCACCACATATGGCACTGCCATTGGCTAGCTTTTAGTTCTACTTTAAACATTTACTACAAACAGTACGCTTATCCAGAGTAGCAGATTTGCTTTAAATCTGTCACCCGCTCGTTGTTGCAGTTAACCTCAAAGGTTCTGGAAGCTAAACATTTAATCACCTGCCTAGCGGTTTGCTTTTGAAGCTCCCTCAGTTTTTCATAGGGTAAACAAGGTAATCATACTGCAGTTCAAGCACTAGGTGACTAGGTGTTTTGGGCAAATATATGCGGCAAACAGCAACAGATTTTTAACATTTTTATCAGTATGAGAATTTCATAAATTAATTTCTTCGTGAAGAAATGAAACAATCGACCTTGAGCGAATTTTTGTAAATTTCCGTGGTAATGATCACATTTGCGCGATTATTTTATTTTATTTTTCATTAATTCAATTATATAAATTAGCATTCTTACATAATTGCACATAGTAATTTTGCATTAATTCATTTCTAAAATTCATTTAAAGCCTTTACAATGCATGCTAAAGTGGCGAGTGATGACTCATGCTTCTATAATGGTAATATGCTATACACGTTGGTTAATTGATTCAAACAATTAAATGGGTCACACACTTTCATCTCAAATTGAGTCTATTAAGCGGTGCCTACTGAATATAAAATTACAAAAAACACAACCATATACTATACTAAACAATTACTAATGCAGAGTAGAGTGAATATTTGGAATGATCACAGAACAGACTCAGAACAGAAACTCTTAACCCAAAAAATGTTTTAGGCAGAAATGACTAGAGTGTAGATAATTCATAATGTACGGAGACATTTTTTGTTTCAAAAAACAGTAAATGCTACAGTGCATCTGTAAATTCAGTGCAAAGAAACATTTAATTATAGGAACATTTGACGCTACTAATTTCTGTATAAAATAATGTTGTCTGCCATTTAAATGCTAAAACAAATTGGAATATTTTTATTTAAATAACAGTTTTCATCATTGCTCATTTGCAAAGAAAAACAGTCACAGAATTTCACACTCAAAAATCATATTTAACTAAACGAGTGTACTATTTCTTAGTGAACAAAGAAGTTAAAGCAGAACTCTGTAACTTTCTACAAGAAATGATTCAACATTTACATAAGTTATCTATTATATCTAAGAGCAAAGTTTCCGTGTTAGATATGATGATGTATCAACTGCACGACTGCAAAGCCGGTTTTGACAGTACAAAGATCAATTTTTTATGTAAACAAATTTGTCGATGAAAATAGTGCCAATAAATGTACAATCCAGGCCTTGAAAGGCAAACCTACAACCAAACTCTGCAAATATGACACATTAGCCATTTTACTTTCGTTAACTAGGCAAAAGCCAAAATTTTTTAAAATTTTTACAAAAAAAAAACAAAAATTAAAGAAAGCAAAAGGAAAGTAAACCAATGGAAAACATACCATAATTTTTCTCCATACTCATTGTTTAGAGCTACTACACTGTTATAGTCCAGGTGATCATAATGATTGTGGCTGATAACTACAGCATTTAACTCTGAAAATAAACAGATTATTTCACAGAAATAAGGTATATTGTTGTAAATGATAATGATAAATTGAGCACATTTATGTATAATACTCAAAATGACAACAATAAGGATTAAAAACACCCAAAAAAGGCAAATTTTAGCCAAACAAATTATTTGTGGGTAAAATGAATACTATAGATTGATAAAACTTGGCGTACAAGTACCAACTTGGGTCAAAAACATAATGTCTTCTGGCCATATGCCGGCTATATACCTAGACATAATAAACAAGAAAAACATAAGTGAAAAATGTAAATTGATAGATAATTAATCAGCTGATGCAACTTCATAATTGTATCACATGCAAATCAAGCATGAAGTACAAATATTAAAGCAGTCAGAAATCTAAATTTATCCCTATTTTGTTCCAGCAGATGGTGTTACTGATTTCAAAGTGGCACAACTCAACGACCACTACCGAATCCACCTAGTTATCAATAAACAAGTTTATTCCTACCTATGCCTTTTTTCTTCAGATTTTGTATGGTACACGGTACAGGTCTGTAACGCTTTGGTCCAAAACCTTGATGCATTGATGCACGTTCTGAAAATATAGGATCAGTCAATAAAGACACTCCATCGAACTGCACTAGCGTCGTAGCATGTCCTATCCATGTTGCTCGAATACCTTCGGGTTGACTTAAAATTTGATCATAATTAGGCTCCTTTACAGGAAATTGACTTTCTAGCACCTGAAACAAAAATAATGACAGAGATGATAATAATTTATTATCTATATTTTTAACCCGTCACGATTACAACTAATTTACAACAAAACATGCCATGGGATTATACGTAAGTCAACTTTTGTTCAATAATAGATTTACTGAATATGTTTATTGCTGTCTTGAAACTTATGATCCATAAAACAAGCATAAGAAGAGTCTGTACTTAATTAATTTTGTTAAATTATGAACAACTTGGTGACAAGCTCTTTTCCAAAATTTTCATGAACATCCCAGAGCATAGTGAGACACTCTGCTGTCTCATCCAACTAGATCAATATAAAGCTCTAAAAACAAGTAATCAACCTACAACCGTCATAATTGCTTTACATTAACATAATGTAACTAAGTTACTTCCACAACTAGTGATGCCTACTGTCTTCCAAAGAAGACATGCTACTATAGTGCAAAATATTGAAAAGTACTTAAACTACTTAAACTATTTGGTTAAAAACATTTCGTATGATAACAGCTTCTTGTTTCTAGTTTTACTTTTATCATTGTTATTAGTATGATAGAAAAAGCATCCCATTCAGTAACAAAAAAGTAATCAAGCACTATTGTTAACACTTTCACCTTACTTCAGCTTTGGATTTCACACTCAGTAATTTCTGGTATATCTCAATTCTCAATAATTTTTTGCATATATTACTAAACAAACTGATAAGAGTAACATTACTGCATAATGCAATATTTCAGATGTTAAATTAGAAATGAGAAATACACTGTATTTTAAGGAAGACCTCTTATTTGATAACTTAATTACAAATACATACAAAACACAGTTTTGCTAACAGACAAAATTTCACTGTCCTTGCTAGAGGCAGTAAAATAATAATGGATGGAGCTATTTATTTACTTAATAATCTTCATAAGAAATTACCTCTTTTGAAGGTAAAGCAGGTTTAGAAATATCGTCTTTGAAAAACAATAAGATGTCTTTCTTGTGCAAATGTGTCCAACCCCAAGGACACTCATATATCATACGTCTAAGTAGTCTGTTTCTCTTTAGTGGTTTTGAGCGTTCTCGGGCATTGGACAGTGTCTTGTCCTCAGAAAATGTTCTACCTTCTGATGACGCCATGGTTAGTGCACAGTAAGTCAACTTAGCAAAAATGTTTAAGTGATCTAAAATTAATAAAAACACATTATTAATCTTATATAGCGATGTTATTTTAAACTTACATAAAGTGCAGCTGCAGTTGTTGTAAACAAGCAGAATTCTAACTCATTATTCTAAGTCTATATCTTCTCGTCATTATTACTAGTTACGTAACTTTCAGCAACAATTTTAATGGAAAAGGACCTTAACTTGTAAATATTTTGCAATTGTACCTAGAACAATAACATCATTTTCCACAATGGATGTATTAAATTTAAGTGCAAAGTTTAAAAATTCCTATTAAATACTTATAGCCAACAACACCAATGTCTAATTTTCATTACAAATATGAGCTTTAACAATACAGTTGCATTTACCATGCAACATGCACATATGGTGTAATTAGTTTTTGTTACATGCGTTGCGGCGTGGGAGCGACCTTTGAGCGACAATCACTAACTGCATGCCACGCGTTAAAATTCTTAAAATATTTCTCATCACTTTCGTGCATCCTTACGATAACCCGAATGGGCTGGCAGGGTTGAGCTTCCCAAAATTCTAGTTTACTACTTCTCTTTGAGTTCACTTAGTAAGCCTCTTAGCTTCTAATCCTCAATAATTCTGTAATTTGGTATTAGGCCTTGTTGTTACTTTTATAAGTTTAACTAGTATCGCTTACCTGTTCTTCACTAATTGTTCATGTAATCTGTGTCAGCTAGTCTGTTTTGCATAAGGACATTTGTTTAGTTGACTATTTTGATTCTTCTGTTATTTTACGATACAGTCAGGTGTTAGGTTTACATATTGGTACATTACTAACTGCTATTTAGCTTTAACATCACTATCATTATCAATGCTCATCGGTACAGTTACAGTGATGTCTTGTTATGTTGTCTAATATCTATGTTAACTTAATATTTAGCTTTTATTTTAACAGCGGAAATCTAAAGCCACAAGATGTTAATTAACAGGCTTACCAGCTGCCATGTGTCATGTATTTTGCAGGACTTTTACAAAAATCGGGAGTATATCCCACATGACATGGTTACAGGATAATATTTGTCCCGAATTTTGCAATAAACAAACAGCAATCGCCAATGATGCACATTAAATGGCAAAATAGCTTGATCAGTGCTGACCCACTTACAACAGTCAAGCACCTAGCAAGTAGAATTGAAAATTCAAAGCACAAATAGGAAAATGGCGACTTAATCATTTTAACAACAAGTTAGTACTGCTACAATGCATGCAGAATGTTATTAACTAAACACAGTAAAGTGAGTAAACAGACACCATAGAGGTCTCCTCAATCGTCCAGAATGCACTGAGTGGGTAATTTCTCAGCACTAACTACACGATAAAGTGCAAGACAATCATCTTGCCCAATCTCCACTGATTGTCATCAGCTGCATAGCATTGCTAAACTTGCAGTGTCGTAGAACGATAAGCATGACATGGTGTTCGGCTATATATTTATGTATTAACATTGAAAAAGTAGCAATAATGAAAAGTCACATAAAAAGAATAAATCAGACTTCAGAAAATATTAAATTTGATAAATTCTTTCATCCATCCAAACTTCAAGCAGTACGTAAGGTAAAACCTATTCAAAGGAAAGTCACCAAGTTAGTACCACCAATCAAACATCTACCATATGTTGAGAGAAGACAGAGATTGAGTTTACCATCCCTATGTTTCAGAAGAAAAAGAGGCGGCCAAATTATGCTGTATCGTATATGCAACAACCTTGCAAGAATCGATAGCAGAAAATATTTTTCAGTTAATCCATGTGGAGCAGGATACAAGATTACAAAGCCGAGATGCAGATTTCTCGTGAAGAAATTTTTAGTTCAACAGCAACAGTTTCAGCTGTGACAGACAAAGGAATTAGTACAGGAAACAGACATGACTTGAGAATAATAGCCACACCACCGCAATTGACATCAGGAAAAACAGAGTGTCTATCACATGTAAAAATTGTCTCGCATAGGGTTTTAATGATTTCTTAGAGTGACGCGAGCACAAGATCACTCAAACTGATCACAGTAACTGTAATTATTTTTGAAAACAGACTATTTTATTAAAACAGCACAGTAAGTTTTACAGCAGTAGACTTATCAGCTTGAAATGGTAATGCTACAGCTGACTCCAACAGGGAAAACGCAGATTGGGCGGAGATTAACATTAAGTAACAAATAGTAAGGCTTACATCACAAGTGGGATGTTACAAATGTGATGGGGGCAGCTTCAAATAAATTCTCAAGGCTTTCGTTTCCCATCATTCGTTTTCTATATCTGTTGCACACCTACCGGCAATGCGTGTTAAAAATCAGAACTTTTCTATCTTAGAGATGCCATCTTAAACTTTTGAAGAAAACGAAAATATAAGATGCTAGAGAGAAAACTTGAGATAAAACGATCAATACAAGAATAACCAGAGAGAAAATTCCTATGGGCAAAAAACCTACATATACGATTCGCCCTGTGGATTTACGGTAAGGTTCGACATTTATTTTTAATATACTAATTTAATTATAAGACAGGGAAGGAGACGAGATGACCCTATGGTCCTTCCCTGCCCTGCTCCACGACTATAATTAAGTAATATTTAAAAAACTTGTCATGTCAAACAAATTGGAGAAAATAAATGTTCTATGTCTATGTCTAAGGTACAGTCAGTAATCTTATATATTTACTATCCATTATAGCCTACCTGAAACTAATTATCTAAGTAACTGTGACGCAAAAAGTAATTAAGCTGTAAGTCACCAAAAATCACTTACTCATCAAATCATATTTGCAGAATCGCGAAAGAGACACAACGAACATGAACTTTAATCAATTTCCGTTCGCAAATTTCCGTCAGCCAACGAAGTGCAACACCAGAAATCTTATCACTGTTTCGTTGTTTCGTTATGTCCTCGGTGTCCACTCTAACTGGTTAGATAGGCACAAATGAATGTCACTGTGCAAGACACAAGTAACGTCATCAACCTTGATGTTTATGACTACTATTATTTCGGCTAAATTTCCCCAGCACGACACGTCTTCTTTTTCTTGTTTCTATTGCTATTTGAATAAATTGCACTAACAGCTTTGCTGTTTGTGGATCTTCTGACTCAATCACATTTTGGAAATTTACTTCTTTAGTTGGTAACACATTTCTTATCACTGTACATTTGAATACATGCTCTGTCGTATCTTCTTCTTGGGCACCATAGCTCTCCTGTAAACTTGCTTCTATAATTACATTTTAGTGGTAGCATATTAAGCTTTATCTCTAAAACCCTTTTTGCCTGTTCTGGTGTTAACTCAGTTATATACTGATCATTTATCATGCTCATAAGTTAAGAACCTTAACTTAGTTTCTGAGTATATCTGGTAATGTGCAGTAACTTTAATAAATTTTCTTATGTTTTCTTTTAAATGTTTCTTCCAGGCTGACTTTTTAAGAGTCTTTATATGCCCAAAGTGTATCATATTTCTCACTAATACTTCTAACGTCTTCTGTCCACCTTCCTTCTATTTCTTTGCTCCACATACTTTGCATCATCTTTCGCACATCTTTGGACTCCCTTGAATTTATTAGGTTATGTAAAAACATCAGTCTCTTCTCTGTTCTCTAATATATTCACCTCATATATATTAATAATGAGGAATGCTGGTTGAACATAATATTATTTTGTCTAATGTAAAATATCTGTAAGCTTTTAATATAATTAGTCTTAATTAATTATTAATTAAATTTTTTTGTCATGTGTTAAAATATTGAAAGTACTTTGTGTAATAGTTATAATAAATCATAGCCCATTTTCCAATATTGTTTTTTCTCACATATTTGAGCAAATAAACTGAATTTAATTGAATTAAAATCTCTGAAGTATTCAAATGCTTAGAAGTTAAGAAAGTTTAAACACGTCTGTAGAATTATATATAGTTTATTAATTGTTTTTTTATTATATTTTTACAGGCTTTGTACTTCACGTATTCATAAGTTTGGATTGTAGTCCACATCAGTTCAAGAAACTTAAGTCGGCAACAACTTCTCCGATCTCCACAGAAGAAAAAAATCAGCATTATGGTAGCAAACTTTGATCATTTATAACTCATTCATTATTATTTTTTTTTATAAACTTTTATTCAAATAGCTGAAACAAATACTACTCAAGACATTTTTTCCTTTTCTTTCATTGCTGAAAAATACAACTTTTAACTATGATTTTGTATCAGTGTAATTCTATTTAATTAGTTAGCTAACTTATCTATGTAATACAAATTATGCCAAAAATGTTAATTATTGTTACTACTAACACTGAAAATGACCGTTTGCACAAAGCTTTTATGAATTCACTTTATATGAATGCACTATTTGACACGCATGTACTGTATTGTGTTTTGCCAATGTACATTATAATTATGCATTTGAGCAATAAATTGAAAATGAAAAAAAAATTGAAATTGCTCAATTGGTCACACATCTATTTCTATTAGCGTGCCCCAATAACTAGTTCACACCTCCTGTGATAAGTTTTTGTGACATATCCTTCTGAATTTTAGAAAGCTTTATTTAGCGGTTTCAGCTGTTTCACATCGGCCTCGCTTCCAGTCTGGAAGGCACTTATCTCTAACTACAAGCCTAATTTAGTTTTGTAATACTATCTTCTTTTTTATATCTTAAAATTCTTAAAATCAGCTCCCAACAACTTTCCTACTTTTAAGGCTTGGTAAATTCTGACATTTACTCCCTTCAGTTTATCTGTATTATCAATATAAATTATCATTGCAATATTACTTGCACTCATTCTTTCATTCAGTTTTTCACATGTTAATAAATGTTTTGTAGTGTCTTCACTGTTTCCACATAATGAGCATTTGATATCTCCTTTAAACTTATTTTTACAATTCGCTTTTGATCCAAGCCATAGATATGACAAACATTTTTTTAAATATATGCGTTCTTCTAATAAGGGCATTACAAGACGCTATTAAATATCAAATCCAAGGAGACTGTATTAGATTCGACAGGTGCTAAGATTTCCTCAGTAATCTCCTCTTCCCATAGCATGATGCGAAGCTTTTGAACCAATAACAACCCCAAAAGAAGAGGTGAGCTACTGATGGTGCATACAGACATAATGCCAAAGAGTTCAGCAAAACAACATCATGGGCAGGCAGGGTAGCAGCAGCGGACAGGGGTCTTTATAGTTAACAAGTACAATGTGCTATGTTTTAGGACGCATATTTAGAATGCAACAATTTAGAATAAAATCTAATTTTTTAATAATCATCATGCTTATCACCTACAAACACCTATAAGCCAAATTAATATTAGACGACAACAGTAACAGAATTACAGTAATAATTATCTTCTTCTTGTAACTCTCATTGAATGGGCAGCTCGTATTCCGTAATACACTTGGGTATTCCATCTTTTCGTGATCATCCTTATGTTTGTTAAACTTTGTTTTTGGGTACTATTTGTGTCTTTGTGTCTAATTTGTCGATTCATGTTCTAATCTTTGGCAACAGCGTCTTATAGAAATAGAAATAGCCAAAGCAATCAAAAGATAGAGAAGCCTTGACCATGCTCAAATTATTTGTATTATTACTCATTATTATTATATAATGAGCTATTATATAGCTCATTATGATCTATTTTAATATAACTCTTGAAATGAATAAACTCTTGATCTTATCACTACATTCGCTCTTTTCCAACCAAGTAATAGGAGGTGAGCAAACGAAATTATAGATTCGAATAATTTAACTACATACGTTCCTTATCATTAAAATGTTTGAAATTGATAGAATTTAGCTGTAATGCACAAATTAACTGTTTTACTGTAGAACAAAATCAAGTAAAATCCTAATCAATTCGAATTTGAAATGTTCAAATTTGGTTCAAATCAAATCCGAAGTCACACATTCGATTTGAATTCGCTTTCTGGTAGAGAATGCTCATGCCTACCAAGTAATCTCCAATTTCAACCAAATCTATGCTGGTGCTCTACCTGTTACCTTAACTGAAGTGACAGTCATTTTGTCAATCTGATCGGTTTACGCATCAACCCTGCAGTCTTTTGCTCATCAAACATCCATTGCTGCATGAAACAACCACTGAAGTTTCTCAACAATTTACTCAAAGTACCCATAATGCTCCTAAGTATAATATGTGTAATACTAATACATCTAATACTAGTATCAATACTAATACTTCTCCTCACATTTCTACGTAATTATGGAACAGCAGTTCCAATTTTGCATCTTATCTGTGGAATGTCTTGGAAAAACATTTTCCACTTAATGACAACCTCGCTTCAAGAAGGAAATCAACAAATTTTTCCTAGCAAATTTTTCCAACCTCTATTTTTCTGTACTAGTATACATATTTTCACTTTTAACTGTAGCGTCTTTCCTTCAGTATCAGTGGTTTTTATGGCAATTTATAAAAAAAGAAATAGCACAAGTATTTATAAATTCATTTTTATCACACTATTAGAAAACCTCCTTTGATTAATGATATGCAAACCACTACCACTCCCTCGATACAAAAATGATATGAACAATAACATACATATATAATTAACATAAATTAATTATGCACTTCAAGTTAACATCACTGCTATGCCAGATTAGCTTACAATAGTTCACCTATCACTACTAAATGATATTATAATAACTACATACCACCATATGTATAAAAACCATACTGCAACAGTAAATGAGCTACATGCATAAAATTAATAATTATACCTTTTTTTGCAAATTATGCCTCAATTCTAAATTCTAAATTCTAGCTACAGACATTTAATAGAGATTAGAAAATAATGTAAAAACAATTTTCATTGGTTGCTTCTCAAATATTGACTAGAATAATTAATAACTCAAGATCAGTACAGACACGATGCTTTAATTTTGCACTTGATTAAACAGTTTACCACAAATTGTCTTACCTACTTTATCAGAACATTACTGTAACTATGACAACTTTTAAAAAAGTCCGATACTGAGATCTACAATAATTATATGAACTTAAAGCAAGTAGGTATATGTACCCAATACCCATAATATTTAAAGACATATGACCATGCTGATAATTAGAACCAAAGCAAAAAAGTGCTCCCGGTAAATTTAGAATCTAGAAATATAATTCACACATCCTTACACAAACAATAGCCTCATGAAGCAATTCATGATGCTTACAAATTTCAAAATTACTTAAAATTACAAAAAAAACACAATAATTTTGACCTGTCTTAATAAAAAACATACTATTTTTATTATTATTAATGTTAAGAAAATTTATGACCAATGCAAACTTCACTGTTTAAGAATTTTCCCTGCAAACATTGTAAGGCACACTACGCTGATCACAATTACATACAACTAAAAGGCTAACATACAGCTGTATCCCAAAGATATTACTTTATGTCGTGTCAGTAAAGCAGGCATTAAAAAAGTCAGGATATCCAGAATGCAAATAATAAATACCCATAAAATCCTCATATTTACAGACACATTATACTATCGTTTTGAAAATACTTTTCTTTTCAGTATAAACTATAACAATATTATTCAATTCAAATTGTTTTATGCAAAAATGAACTATCTTTGCTTTTCAAGCAGAAAATAAAAAGACTATGCAGCGTCACATTGCCAGTTACATTCTAGTTTATGCGTATAGTAACCTTGAAATAATTTCTCATCATAGCAAATGCTCATAGCACTGTATACATGCATAAGAAGTCTTGGAAACCGAGAAGTGAAATAAAACACAAACTCTTCAGGAACACTACCCAACGTTTGCTGGACGTCAGGCATCAATTCTCGATAATGATGTTTTTTGTTTCGAATAGCACGCAACAGATCTCTCACAGACGACCCTTTGTAAGACCGAAACTTCCTCAGATCATTTTGTAATGGAATGCTAACGTGGTTTTTCCAATCCTGTCGCACAGTGTAATATGCATCGTGCTCGAGACGAGTGACCAAAACACCATCTAGTGGCTCCTTTTCAATTCGATCACTGACATCTTGAAAAAATGCTAACTGTTTGGCTCGGCTCCAGTAGAATGGATGTTTCAACACACTCTCTGCTATTGGTCTGGTTTCGGGGCATTTTTGTATCAACAATGAAACTAAATTCCGTGCAACACTGTGTTCCTCTCCATGAAGAAATTTGATATTGTATTCCCCAGTAAGGATGTTGCTCTGTCTTCTAAGTGTATCACCAAAAGGGTGATAACCTTGGGATATCACATAATACAAAACACAACCGTAAGAAAACATATCAACAGCACACGTTGTTCTTGAATCATCCTCAAGCATCTCAGGTGCTATCCATCCATCAGTTCCTGCCTGGCCAGACCGACGGGAAAATGACATTCGACCTAATGCCAGCTTTTTACACAAACCAAAATCAGATATCATTGCTTTTACATGGCCATGTGCATTAGGCTGTGATATCAATATATTAGAAGGCTTGATGTCTCTGTGTACTATATTCAGGGAATGTAAATGAGCAATACCAGACATCGCTTGAAAAAGTAGTTTTGTTGGGTTCAAACCATTGTCGCGAAAACATGGCTTTTTCACGTAATCTTCCACAGTTCCCATACATAATTCCAATGCAATGTAGCGGAACTGAAAGTCTTCTTCTGTGCAAAAATAACGAATCACATTAGGATGCTCATCAGATTCACGTAACAGTTCAACCTCACGATCGGCAAAGTTAAAACATTCGGGGAGTAGCCTTTTTACAGCTACTTCCCTGTTTTCAAATCGTCCTTTGTATACAAATGTTCCTTCACAACCATGGCCAATGACACTCTGAGGGTCAAAAAGAATTTTACCTACAGCAACATACCTTTCTAAACTAGATTCAGTATGTTTGTAATCACAGAGTGGCGAATATGAAGTCTGAGCTGAATATCTCACTTTATCATGATTAGAGGTTTGTGAAGAAGACTTTCGAATTTCATCTCGTATGATTTTGGGAATCATGTATACCATGAAACCACAAGCTGATAATATAAGAACAAGTATAGTGAACAACATTTTCTCATTAGCCACAAAAAAACTTGCACTAGTATTATCAGTTGTCGATTCTTGAGCACTGCTATCATTGTCATCATCATAGTCATCATAAATGTAATCAGTGTCATTTGCTGTAGAAGGAGGATTGACAACATAGCTGATTTTGTGATCAATTTGTGGGTGAATGGGAAGCAACTTATTAGCAGAATTTTCTGGTACTTCATGATACCCAAACACAATAACTGCTTTGGTTTCTGAATTTACGTCGATCTGCCTAGTCTGCGAAGTGACATCAAGCTCAGCTTTAGGACCATCAATTAAAAGCGGGAAATGTTTAGGTCTAATGGTGACTGTATTTTCATCCACTAGAGATGGTAAAGCATAAAAACCATGCTGATGTTCTCCAACGTATAATGTCGGGTATAGTGTAGTAGTGCCTTTGCCACGGAGAAAAACATTCATCATCCATTCAGGGGTAGACAGGTGACCAATCACATTTTTCAAAGTCTCTAAGCCCAGACTCGTAAATGGCACTTTTTGTATCCCATCAGGATGTTGAGAGTACAAGCCTACCACAGGAGACAAAAATTGTTTTTGCCACAAAACATTGCCAGATTCTTTTTCGACTGTAACCAAGTAACCGCCAGAAGTAGATGTAAAATGATGGATATCATGCTCCTCTTCCTCTTTACTAACATGAGCTGAATAGTCAGAGTAAGTCACATTCCACCGCCTGCCACCAGTCTTGTCAAACATAACAACAGAATATTCAGTTCTTCCAATGTAGAGTAGGTCTTCTTTTGACAATGGGCAAACCTCATCATCTCTTTCCATACTCAGTGACTGTTTTCTTTGTCCTGTCATCGGGTCAATCAATAACCATGTATCTAACTTACGACCAGAGTATAAAATGCCATCAGAACTTTTACAAGGCGCTGCTGATACCAGTTCTGGAATGGTAAATGGCAGCTTTCGCAAACCTGCCATATTACCACCAAAAGCATATAAGGATCCATCATTTGGATCAGGTAAAAAAGACCAGCCGCTATTCAGCTCGCTAGGGACTTTTAGCACGGGGTCCTCTTGAAAGGTCCATTTCACATCACCAGTGAGTTTGTTAACAGCGCTAAACTTACCATCTAAAGTAGAGACAAAGAATAACTGATCAGACGTCACTGGTATGTGAACACCACCTTGTAATTCATTTACGGTTGATGGGGGGAACTGTGTCGCTTTTGAATTTGGGACCAAAAAATCTTTGTTTCTTTTCTGATTCTCACTGTCTTGACTGGAATGAAGACTGTCAGCTTTACTTGAATAACTAGCAGCAAGCAGGAAATATAGCACAACAATGAGTGGCATCTCAACCATTTATAGTATTTGTATCTGAACATGTACTGTACCACGTAGCAATGAACTGTTTAAAAACACGAACGCACTGCAAAAGTAACTTTAAATGTTCTCCAACCAAATTTGTTATTATCCAGCGTTAGGGCTTTTTCCTGTCGCTGCGCGGATGCCTCTTGCTATCTAAGAAAAGTACGTAGTTACGAAATCATATTAATTACTATCAATAACATCAACTGTGATATGGCGCTAGGTCACTTGATTCTCCCATGTTGGAATTTGCGCGTGCTCATTACGCGACTAAAGAAGCCTCGAAATTATATTGCCAAAACATGTTAATCAGGTCTGTGTTCAGGTGAAAGATTAAAGCTGTTTTCAAAGTTATTTTATACAAAAAATCCACTTTCTGTTTACGTCAGAAACGGATCTCCATATTTGCAGTATGCAAAATCTTTCTTAATTTTCTAGTCGCTGTTAAGCCAGAGGCTCAACTTGATTTCAAGGCTGCCTAATGTGCCATACTTTCGCAGGCGTTAAGAAAACCAAGATGTTTCGACAATGGTAAGTCGGTGACATGATGACGTTAACTGATGCAAAATCAATTTTTGTTGATATCACATTATTTTGGTAAGATGCGAAATATTAAATAATTTTTTAAATTTGTTACTATCGCATTATGTGAATAATAATAAAGATATTTTCAAACTATGTGTACTTATAATTTACTTAAGTTTATACTATTGCTGTTATTTTGCTGCTGCTGCTGCTGTCTTATTGTTATTATTATGATT
This sequence comes from Tubiluchus corallicola, assembly GCA_030141605.1. Taxonomy (NCBI): domain Eukaryota; kingdom Metazoa; phylum Priapulida; class Priapulimorpha; order Priapulimorphida; family Tubiluchidae; genus Tubiluchus; species Tubiluchus corallicola. Next base: position 256,226 of record JAQGDQ010000069.1, on the reverse strand, counting down.
GTTTTTTGCCAATTGTCATAACACCATGGTTACTATAAGCAAGTATAAATTTTTAGGTCTTACTTGACACCAGCTCTTAATTTTTTTCACACACATTCTTAAAATCGACCGTCTTATTTGCAAAGATAATTCCTACTGCAAGGTAAAGACACGAAACAAAGTCTAAGTCACTATGCGGTCACCAGGTTGCCTTTTGCTTGCATTCATTTCCAAAACCGACAAATGTGATGTTTCTTTAAGACCCCAGAATGACACTGTTATTATGTATAGCCTAAATAAAACAGTGAATTGATTCTAATTTTAAGCCTGCATAACACTCGATTCTTGGCAATTAGGTGTTGAACTGGTGATTCAAATGTTATCAATATCTAATTTTTTCAGGAAAACAATGCAACACTTTATTCGGGTTCAAACAACATCAACTGATCAGCTTTGAGTTTGAGCAAAGAATTAACTTTTATACTTCAAAATCAGCAACTATAATAGCAGGTATGCCTAAGTCCATGCCACCATCTACAGATTTTTCTGGGATAGGGATACCACCTAGAGTTGTGAGGAGCAGGTCCAGAGATCTTCACTACTTGTAATTCTTGACGTTCTTTTAGCACCTCTTTTATAGCTTTTGCTTCAAGCAGTTCATGGAACATCGTGGTTCGCGAATCGCTATTCTCACTCGAATAATTATCAGATAAATCTAAGAGTTTTAAATTTTCTGTCGCTTTCAACGTTTCACATAAGCATGATGAAGATTCAAGTTTTGTGTTACTTAATTCAATAACATCAAGTGATTCCTTCAACTCATTAATGATACTTTTTACTTCTCTAGTATTATGAGAAAGATTATTATCATTTAAAGCCAGGTGTTTGAATGCCTTTCCACGTACCAACTGGCACAAGCTAATAATATCGCGCCAATTTATCTTTGTACTGGACAAGTTTAGGTGCATCAAATTTTGAGGAACTCTGCAAATTATTGTCTCGAGTTGTCCTTTTAAAAAATTTCTACTCAAATCTAGTGAGCTAAGCTTTTGGAACGAACATATGAATTCCCTAAGCTCAATAAGCTGTGTTGTCGCATTACTATCATCATCAAATGCACCTATGTCATTGAAGGATAAATCTAAGGACCTCAGCTCTGAAAGCATATGCAATGGCTTTTTCAGCTTGTTTACATCTAACTCACAACGTCTCAGGGTTAAGCTGGTAATTCGTGACATATCTAATGGTGCCAAAAAGCTAATTATTGCCTCTGCAGACAAAGACGTGGCCTTGAATTTACGAATGAGCAGACTAACTTCAGAGGATAAACGACAATGCATCAGAGTCCTTATCAGATACTCTTGTTTTCTCACTCGACATATTGATAAATCTAAATTGATGTGTAGACATTTAACGGGATGGCCATAACGTTTTGCTAAAACACTAACTTTGTCTATGTAGCGGGCAATGTCATCCAGTATTTGATCTCCCACATACTGCCCAGTTATATCCAAATACCTCAGTTCGCGAGACAATTCTCCCTGTAGAAGAGCTTTCCTAAAACTTTTCACGATTGACATAAAGCAGCTCCTCACATTGTCTAAGTATTCTCGACAACGATGCTGGCAAGGGGGCAACCAAGACTCCAGCTCAGACTGCTCATGTTCTGCTGCTGCGGGTATGACGTCACGGAGACAGAAAGTGGCTTCTGGCCATGCCGAAAATAGTTTTCGTGCAATGTAATTGTCTCGTTTCTGAAAAGCAGCTCTCATTAAGGGTGTGTAGACTGCTGCAGGTAAGATATCTGTATTTCTTATCACAAGACCAAAAATCGAGTGGTTTGCGACCAGACAACTTGAGCAAAGACTGATTAAAGATGGCATGGTTGGTTTGATGAGCTGCAATACCGCGTCAGCAATCGAAGTTGATGATGAAGCCATCGAACCTGAGGAAAACGTGCGTTCTTGAAAAAGTTTGAAGACCTAGAGAAACTTGTTAAAGTTAATTAGGCAAAAATGCATTACAGGCTAGCAATGTAGCTCATAGCCGGTTTCACAAAGTTGTTCGACTCGGCTGTAAAAAGTTTCTTGAATAATGGTTAGCCAGCTAGGTATATTTAATAAGTACCGTATTCAGGAACAAAGTAGGAAGTCGGAACTACCTGTTTGTTCAGTTCATTAATTCATATGGCGCGGATTCAGACTTCTTAGTCTTAAAATATTATCCTGTCCCAGTAAGGATTTGACCCTATATTAAAAGAGGAGCCGTTGATTCTTGAATTACTGTTATTAGGCAGACTCTAGTAGCAGGGAGTTATAATACATGAATATTACGTATGTCTAGTTACGTAATGCATAATCAGCTTGACATAACAAATTAAATGTGGCGCACCTTTTAGGGTCAAATTCCAGTCAAATAAACGCTACTGCAGGGCTTAGACACACCACCAATCCTACTGAATGACTTTCACTGACGTCACGAATTAATATTATGTTTACAGTGATATAACTTCTATGACGTAATCGAATATTGCCAAGTAACGCATTGTACATTATTTTTGTATAGGGTATATCGATGTATTTTATTTTTACGAAGAGTAAATGTTGCAAAATTTGATTCGTCATGATGCCTGTTAAGTAACAATTTTCTGGCTTTTCATTTATTTCAAACACGTACATACACAGATTGAAAAATATTTATAGAAATGGGATCACTCGCAGATTTACTCAGAAGAGTTATTAAGCACATGTATTTATTAACTGAAAAGTACACAAACTGATGATGAAGGAGTGTGATCCTGGTGACTCATTAGTATTGTTACGAGTTCAAGACATGCCTCATAACTGCAAGATAAGCGATCTGTATTTCCTTCCTCCTCGGGCTAACCAGATATGTGTTGAAACTCTTAATGTCGGCGGAAAGTTTCGTTGCGACTTCATCTCGTCACTGCCAGAAGCCTGGAATATGTCCGTGTTGATCTGGGTAACCCAGTAAAACGTGATAACCCATTACTCCCAATCAGTAGTAATCTTTTGATTTTGTCCACTTTAAACAGAAAATAAAATTACTCACTCTATTTTTTGCATAACTCTGACAATTTGTCCTTTTTGATGTAATATGGTGGTTACATTCCAATTGGCAGTCAAATGTTTCAGTCTTTCTGTTCCATAAACTCTGTGGGCATTCCATGCCAAGTAACTGCTGCCATGATCAGACTCTACGTTTAAAAAGAAATAACCACCCGGTTTCACCAAACACCATGCTTGTGCCATGGCCTCCAGGTCACCATTTGGATTTAGAGCATCGCCATAACGTCCCAATCCACTATGCTCCATAGAGGAGTAACTGACACCAAAATCAAACATTGGCTTCGGATGTCTCAGGTATCGCTGCGCCAGCTTTTGAGGCAGAATCGCAGTTATCTTGGGATGTGATGATACCAAGTCACTGTAATCCATTGTCGTCACGTGACCAACGTTGGCGTTGAGTAACAATGCTTCAACCCAAGGGTATTCCGTGCCTACAACAAAAGCATGTTTTCCAATGATTTCGTCAGTGTACATGTCAAAAGCCTCCTGGACAACTTCCATTGCATCGCGGCCATAAACCGAAATGTTTTGCCCATCCTGTGCTAGTTTCTGCAGATTGGTAATGAACGACTCGTTAAAAAAGTTTTCCTTCTTAGTCTTTGCATAGTTACTAGCAAAGTACCATTGTGACCTCAGAACTAGTGGCATCTTCCCATGCATAGTAAACTCATCCCGTAGTTCTTTTGGAGGTTCGCGGGGTGGTGGCCATTCTTTTGCTGGTTTCTCTAAAAACAGCCGTTGCATAATTGAAGGACAGTCAAAATCCTTATGTAGGATTGTATACTCCAATCCGGGTGACTGGCGGAAGTGGCGCCCAATTATATCACATGCTTGTCCACAATAAACGTCATCTACGGTTAAGTTTTTCTCACTTACAGACAATAAGAAATTATCGTCATTTTGCCTAAAAAATTTTCTAAGTTCCGGATTTTTTTGAGACTTGTCAAGTTTGTCGACACTTATCACAACACAAAGAAATACAAAGACGAATATTAGCCAAATACATTGCCAACTTCTCTGAAATCTGCAAAATAAATGTTAAACAATTGTTACCATCTAATCAACTGGAAATGTTTATAATGTGGAATCTGTTGCACGTCTTGTACTGTAACCAGCATTGTGTAAGAACGTGTCATTACCGTAATTTTATTGACAGATCTAAGTTTAATAATAAATGGCTCTAGAAGTAAAAAAGCTTGACGATGGTAAAATGCCTGTCCCACATTTGGCTTCCAATTAAACTAGATTTCTGACTGTAAGTAAACGTGAATTTTGTAAAGATTTCAGTAAAAATCAGTAAAACTAAAGTTTTCCCACATATCTAAATGAATAGCGAGTTCTAGCACCCACCCTTAAAACTGTAGCAGAACTAGGAAGAAGTTTTGGACGCACCTGTAGCATTTGAACATGAGTAATCTGGGTATGAAGTATCTCAGGCGATATTTGAAATAATTTTGGTTCATATTGCGATATCCGTCACTTGGGATAGTCTACAAATGCCAAATGCAACCTTTCACCTGTAACAGAATCTTCACTTTTCAAAAAAGCCAAACATTTGATTGATTCTAAACAGAAAGCAAGTTTAAGTTGCATTAAAAACTTGAGAACAAACATAAAGTTACACAATTATATACAAGCGAAAATGAGAGGAGTGGTGATAGCAGGAAGAAACGAGGAACCGGGAAGAAAACAAGAGAGCACCACGAAGAGAGAAGAGAAGAGAAAATATAACAGGAGAGAAATGAGAAGAAGAGACAAAACAAAAGTAGGGCAAGGAAGGGAGGGAAAAATAACAGTACAGAAAAGGAGAAAGAAGAGGACATAAGAAAATAGAACAAGGGTACGTAGAAGAACAAATAAATGGAGGGAGCCGAAAAAAGAGAAGAGAACGAGAGACATGAAAGGACATGAGAGGGGAGGAAAGAAGAAGTGCACAGAAAAAAAGAAGCAGAACACGAAAAAAGCCAATAATTTGGCGCCAAAGGTGAACTTTTGCATCTGACATTACATAGTTTAGAGATGTACTTACGTGACAGGTAAGGCATTCATTAGTACTACGCTGCGTAAAGACGTCCACGTCATTCCATTAGTTTCTGTGGTTGTCCTGAAAGTTCAATACGTAGCAAATTACTGTGCTAACTACATGTATGAACGCTTTTAACCTCCAATTTAACCTTTTCCTACGTAGTAATTACAATGTTCTAAAACGTGAATTTTTATTTTTATTTTAGGTAAACATATTATTCACGGTTTCTAAACTTTAGGTGTTTCTAAAGCAAAGTCGAACGCATAAATTGTCAGAAAATGCATAGCGCTTGCCATCTTCTTAGATTCTCAACTTACAAGATTATCCTGTTTGATTAGCTAGATTCAGTCGTTCCAGCCGCCTTGCCACAGTCATTTTCATTTGGTACATCTCACGCCTCCCCCCCCCCCAGTGCACCATGTAGAAATGATAATGTGCTTAGCATGCAATGCAGACCGGAAGCACAACTTGTAAGCACAACAATCATATAAATCATGAGAAATTGTGATTATGGTGATTACGAACATAATTTATAATTTACGAGTGCTATAATAACAATTACCACAATTTTGCACAAAACAAGAACGGAAAGTGTGGCTAGAATTTCGACAGTGAAATTACAAGATTTAACTGACTTGCATAGGTTAATAATTATAATGCCTATTATAAAATTATAACATAATCATACACCCAACAGAATCGAATATCGCAATTAATTTTCATGGACGCTCAAAGAAACAGACTGAATAGTTGTAACTTGTAACTACGCAAAAGAAAAAGTATTTTATAATCGTGTAGAAGAATGCGCTGTGACTTATGACTTAAGAAAAACAGCATGCTACACTTGAGACTGAAACTGGTCAAATATTCAAATTCAACTCAAGCCTTCGTGGGTGTCTCATCACGCAATTATAAAATCAAGCAACATATTTTGGTGACCGGTACTAAAATCACAGAAAAAAAGTCACGGAAAAAGTCACAATTTTTGACTCGGAAAAAAGTCTCAGGAAAAAAGTCGCATTTAATTTTGGCTAGGGTTACGGTTAGGGTTAGGGTTATTTCTTTTTCCTTGCGCTTTTTTCTTGTGAGTTTTTCTGTGACGTTTTTACCTGTGACTTTTTTACCTGGATTCTATATTTTTACATCTTAGTGAGGTAAACTTCCACCACAGCCAAAAATGAAGAGTTCTGAGGCTGAACTGCATACTCTGTGTAATCCTAGAATAATAAATCGGAAATATACGCACTAATTCGTGATCATTTAAATAGACGCAAAAAACCCGAAAAGGTTCCTAGACAAAATCGTTGGGACATGTGCACATTAATTTACATAGCATGGAAAGCTTGTGATTTGACGTTTGGCTGTTATCGTTTCAATGCACTGGCCTTCTTTAACGATATCTACAATATAACCAAGACTGCATAAAAATCAGAAAATACTTCACATGCACGAACTTAAGTGTTAACTTCGTGTAATTTATAAGTTATAGTTGTCACTAGTAACAAATACAGAAATTTTTCCAAACTGTTCACCTTTCACTACACTAATACACAAGTATTGAAATAATTTGCATTGTCAGACACTTCATTCTTAGTCTGATAACAAGTACTAGCGATCTCGTACCGTGCAGCGTTCTTCTTGCAAGCGGAAAAAAACTGGGGTACGTTATTGACAGTTCATGCCCTTTTTACTGCAGAAAGGCAGGTATTAGCTTCCAGTACACAATACCAGCCTTATCGACCTGCAGGTTTACTTCCTACATGTAACATGTTATTGTTTGTGTTATCGTGATCGTTAGAAACGCGTATCAAGCTATCCCTACCATGCTTCTAAAATAGCATGATTTTGTTGTAAAGGATAAAGTTTACACACAAAACGTAATTAAACGCGTACTAATAACCCGTGACTTATGTTCACCATATTTTCTGGCCCTGCTACTTATCAAGCTTCCATAAATGTTTATATTATACTGATTCGATGACCCGCTGTCTTTTGTGTCCCTGTCTCATACGAATTAATAAGTGTAAATTTTATTATAATAATTTTTCACTAATAATTTGAAATAACAATAGTCTATATCTATGTCCAAAAATCACAAATTTTAACTTTCCAAAAGTAGGATAATTGTAAGAGGTTTGCGAAGTTGGTTTTTTACATTTTACGTTCTGTTTTATAAACAGTTTTTTACGTTTTTCATTTGCCTCGAATAGATCACATGAATAAAAAGAAGCTGTTTTTGCGTTTATTTGGGCTGCTAAACCATCACTAGAAATTTTCTAAAGTGACACAACTTCTTCTATTCTTGGACATCCTTAAATTGATTGTTAATTAGGGAGCGTAATTAGAAATGTAAATATTTTACACTATATTGGGAAACAGTTTTTAGCCTGCGGCGCATCAGTTCTATTTTCCAGAAAAGGAGTTCGAACTCCATTAACACAGCTAGCATGTAGGCACAGAATTGCAGCCACGTTTTCTTCTTTTCGCTCTCCACAAATTCAGCCAGAGCGTCAGTTTCTGCAATATAAAAAGCTAAAATCACAATTAGCGTTCGTTGACTTTTATTGACATGATTTACCTGCATCCATGCGTGTATAGTTTACTGGATTTTATAGTCATTTAATTGCAATGCAACTAACTGAAGTGCAACTTGCTAAATGTTTACGAAATTCGGAAGTGACAATCCACTGGCAGAGTTTACACTATTGTTCGACGAATTAACTACTGTGTTTAGTTGTTTAAAAGTAGATTTCTTTTATTTTAGGATCTTCTGCGCAATATCTGTACGTCTTATGATATTGCCAACACTAGTACTGAATCACCTATGGTTTATGCGCCTGAAATTGAACAAGGTGCTCTTAGAAAAAACTTATGTCTTGAGGCTTTTGTGGCTCGTGTGAAATTTCTAGACAAAATCCTAGAACTTGCCCTGTTATTTTGTAACAGGTACACGAGTCTGCGGCTTACTTCGATAGTAACAGACAACCCTTGTATAAAAAACAACGAAACTAACTAAAGTTCGCTGGTGAATGCGCCATTTTTTGTGAATGAGAAACTCTGTTTTGGTTGCTAATAATTTTTAATAACGCTAAGCAGTTATTTCTTCACATTTTGCGTTGAAATTCGGGAAATGCAGCAACATAATTTAGATAAGTGCGCTAATGGATGATTTAATCGGTTTTTCTTGAATACACCTCAGATGGTATTCGGCGAAGCATAATGCAAAAACGCACACGTAGATTAATAACAATACCTAATACTAGGAAAACTCTTTCTGAAAATAAAATAATAGATTGAAAACTTTATAAATGGCGGGCGAGCCCAATTAGTTATACTGTACAACATTTAGTGTGATACACAAAACTATGCAAATTGTAATTTTAAAAATTTAAATTTAAAGCTTACTGCCATGTTCGTGCATGAGTGCGAATGATGGGACCATATCACAAGTGAACCACATCTAAACAGAAAGGTACAACGCCTGTTGTTCGTGCAACGCGTTTTTGAGGTGTATGTGCTAACTGGTGATTAGCAAAATACATGCAACAGCGAAAAACTAGCCGCGCGAATGCGAAATTATAGTTTTTGCCGTAATAAGTATTTACAAAATAGTATGTGTGTTTCAATATTTTTGTAAGTTGGATTGTTTAGAACTATAATTCAAAACCAGGTCCGTTTTTCATTTAACTTTGTAATTATTAAATTTTTTAAGTTAGCGGAGTTCATTTGTTTTCTTCAGAAAATTATAATATGTATGATTATCTACTGAATGCAAATCTGCAGATTCTCCTTACCGACAAATCGCACTTTATATATAAAAGTTGCCACTTTTTACTAGCGTTCCTGCTACAGTGTTATTAGTAACACTATGCTTTAGTGTTCTGCTGCATATGCTGCATATTTTGTAATTAATAATTGGTAATTGTCTTATCATTGTAAATAAAAAATATCAATGTTTAATAGCCTGTTGTGTTTATTTTTATTCTTTTTTTCTCTCTTAATAAATCTTGGGACAGGGAGCCGAAACCGCTTCTTTCTTTCCTTATTTGTTACCTCCGTCGAGGAGGTTATATGTTTCCATAGTCCTTGGTTTGTTAATTAATACGACTGAGCAAAAACTACTAAACTGATTTCCACAAAATTTTCTGGAGGGTGGGGCATATAAGCAAAGAAGAATATTTGGTAATGATCGATCATGACCTGTGAAAAAATATCAATTTTATCTTCTATAATCTTCGATAAGAAAATTCTACAGGCCGGACATCATAATAAAATTATACTTAAATAATGAAAAATGATGAATTATACATAATATTTTTCAATATATAGACTGTTTTGACGAAATATGGCTCAGGATGCACACTAAAACTGAAGCGAGACTAGGTTTTCATCTCACACTTGCAAATAAATGAAAGTACTATTGCAGTAAGTATTTCGCCTGTTGGTAAGTCTAAAGACATCAAACGTACTGAACCTGTAAGGCAGAGAACGATGTTTGGCAATTTATTGTGTTGTGTCGCATGCAGTTAACAGATTAAACAAGATTAAAAAAGTGCAAAGAGTAATACCTCAATACTTGAAAGAGAAGTGATGATACTGGGGGAGAAGGAAATTAAAATAACATAAGAAGTGATAATTATTGTAGAGAAGCTGAAAAAACCCCATACTAAGATCACTAAGAAAAAAAGATTGCCTACATTAAATGAAGTTATTAGTGAAGGTAAAGATGATAGTAAGACTCGAAATTACAAAAACTGTGATAGTTGGCTAAATAAACAAAATAACTATAAGTTGAAATATGAAAAGAAAAAAGAATAATATACATATATATATATATATATTATTCTTATATATATATATATATCTATGTGTGTGTGTGTGTGTGTGTGTGTGTGTGTGTGTAGATAAATAAGTTACAGTTTACAGCAACACAATAATACTAGAATGTCTAGTGCAGTAAAGCTAAGACTTTATGAATTTTTAGAAATACCATCCTTAGTATACAATTCTGAAACATCCAAAAGTTTCAATTAGACCAATTATTAGAAAAAGTCCAAGGAAGATCATTGAAAAGTCTACTGAGTTGTTGGTAAGTATGAATTACTGGGGGATTTTGTCTAAATTAGGTGTGTGGTCTATTAATCACAGAAAACTTATGTTTTACAGGAAGTTTCTTTTGCCAACTAATAAGAGATTGGCAATTTTTGGACCAGCAACTGAAATATCCGTGCAGTCGGTGCTATTGGCACAGTTAGTTGAGCGAGATTGCACATAAATACGGAACAAACATAGGCAACGAGTACAGACAGAATGGAAGAAAAAAAATTAAAAGACAATTCTGAATGGAATAGAAAATGAATGCAAGAACATAGCGGATCCAAACACAAAATTAAGATTTCTTAATGGGGCCTGAAGTAGTATGTAACAAAACCAATCCTAATGTCAGTCAATTACTCCGCAAACATTAGTGGAAGTCTGCGCTCTACTGATAGCGTCAGTAGTTTACTGTAGAAACTATTCTACTGTAGCAGCTTTACTGTGGGATTTTTTTTATTATTGAATTATTCAATTCTTGATATAGAAAATGTACATTTCCGTGGTATCAGTTAGAAAGAATTACTGTAAAAGTTTGAAAGTTAAGAAAAAAATGTGGCACCACCGGCCCCCAATATCATAAACATCGTTGTCGTCATCATCACCATCATCGTCATTATCATCATAATTATAAGAAATCGAAGTCGACGTCATAACATCTAGAAGCAAGAATTTGGCAAATAATGTAAAATATTGTAGTCTATACAGCGAGCCATATATTATTATCCCCAATTATACTTCAAAAAATAGCAGACCTAAGTTTTGAAAAACATGGATTTTCCTTATCCGTGAAGGCAATATTTGTTAACAAATTTGCTTATGGTGCTGTAAATTTGATGTAGTAAAATTTTATGTGCTCATCTGCTCTTACACATATAATGGCATCTAAACTGTAATAATCGAGGTATCAAATTGCTCAACGCATCCCATTTTCTCATTTCTTGTAAAATTATTCACTTTCCAACCTTCCATAAGAAAATCATGGGAAACGCTTGTTAACATTTGGCTTTCTAGAAACGGCGTTGTTTCAGGCAGATCCATTTAAACATTACAGAATCAAAGAAACGCCAGTAATGTAACAATGTATCGGGCGAATCCACTCAACAAGCGTGATCCACTTAATGGGCATATATTTAAGCGCAGATGCGGAAAAGTGAAAAATTAAAATGGTGAAGGTCTGCGGAATGGCATACCCAATCCATCTGTAGGGATCGTGCACTTCGTCCCCTAATCAAAAACGTGAAATCATGTTGTGAAAGTCGGGTTACTTTCTCATAGCCCTCTACATTATTAAAATCTAGCTAGACTTCGATTGTACCTTAACTAGAATATCGCTCAAAATTTTCTAAATTTCCTAATTTCCTATTAATTATTACCCTGCACGGTTCACGAGCATGGTGTCAATACAACGAATGCGGATCTCAAGCAGTGCAACAGGAGCACTCAGCTGACCTTAGTAAGTTTATTTGCTGTTTTTGCTCAAACTGTTCTATGTAAACAACTTGCATGGTTGGTTTTTACCGGTGTTTTAATCATTGCATAGGTTAGTGAACGGAAAAGGAACCACCGACTATGATTCACTTAGATCGTAAAATGACCGTTGTTCAGCACATGTTGTATGTTTCTGCTGCAGACCAACAGCTACAATCAGTATTGTTGTAGGTTACACTAAATTTATTTAGTACCCAAACACAGTGTAATGCTACTTCAGTGTAAATGTGTTCACTTATATTGCTCCATTTTACCTCACTTATACTTTCTCTCTCCTTCTCTCTCTCTCTCTCTCTCTCTCTCTCTCTCTCTCTCTCTCTCTCTCTCTCTCTCTCTCTCTCTCTCTCTCTCTCTCTCTCTCTTCCTCTCTCTCTCTCTCTCTCTCTCTCTCTCTCTCTCTCTCTCTCTCTCTCTCTCTTCTCTCTCTCTCTCTCTCTCTCTCTCTCTTTCTTTTTCTTTCTTTCTTTTTTCTTCTCTCTCTTTCTCTTCTCTTCTCTCTCTCTCCTCTCTCTCTCTCTCTCTCTCTCTCTCTCTCTCTCTCTCTCTTCTCTCTCTTCTCTCTCTCTTCTCTCTCTCTCTCTTCTCCCTCTCCCACTCTCTCTCTCTGTCTCTGTCTCTCTCTCTCTCTCTCTCTCTCTCTCTCTCTCTCTCTCTCTCTCTCTCTCTCTCTCTCTCTCTCTCTCTCTCTCTCTCTCTCTCTCTCCATGTCAATTACGAAGAACTTGGTTGAAAGTTAGCCCCTCAAGAGGACAAGACGACACTGCATTTTTATATTCTGAGCAAGAAGATTTTGTCATGGGACACAGCACTGAACACTACAATACTTCCTTTACGTTCTGTTGCCGTCGAAGATACGAGTTAGTCTCAAAGAATAACAGTATAGTATCATATTTAGTGATTTTCAGAAGGCATTTGATATCGTTTGAATAAACTGACTCATTTGGAAGCTTGTTCACTTTGGTTGCACCTGGTAAACACTACAGAAAAGTTTTTAATAAATCGTACGATTTCCATAATTTTAAAGTTAATGACTAACTTTACACCTTGGAGTATGTCTGCAAAACTGTTTTCTTTTTAAGTAGCTGATTTGTTTGAAGATATTGAATGTTGGTCCCGTCAAAATGAGATATGACCCGGACAGTAATAGTGAAAAGCGGACTTTTTGCACAAACACTCAGAATATATTCAAAATCCCCGAAATCCATTTTATGGGGAAAATGAGAAAACTAGTTAAGTTATGGAGCTTTCATTCAAAATGGCCGCTAATGGCTGCTTTGAAGTTAAAATAACTCAGTGACATTTAAGGTGGTATAAAAGTGCATATGACGTATCAGAAAAATAACGTATCAAAGTCAATTCAAAATGGCCGCCAATGCAGCTTTAGAAACATCTCTACTAGGATGCATGTAAGATCGCACAAATGCATAACCAACTGACATAAAGATGAATTGTCTATCAGAAAAATGGTCATTCAAAATGTTCGAAGAACTTTCTAGCCTGAGAAGTCAACTAGCAATCGAAATCGATGACGCACAACGATCTGTGACTATCGAAGCCTGCCAACAGTGACACCAGCAACAGTCGACTTTTTCTGTCACATTTGTCGCAAACAGTGCTGATCACGGATCGGTCCACATCCATCTCAGGGGCAAGAGAGGATTCATTAGGTCTTGACGGACAACTATAATCGTACATAAGCAAGCATATTCGTTTTTAGATCAGCTGTTGATACATTTATTACAGTTTACAATGCTTCTGAGTTATTTTGACTTTAATGGCGAGTCGGTGGCTACTTTGAATTACCTTAACCTAGAATAACCTTCAAACACTAATTTTCTGATAGACCATATTTACTTTTATGTCAGCTGTTAACATATTTATGCAGTACACAATGCTTCTTAGTTGAGTCATTTTGACTTTAATTCTGATCATTTGCCTTTTGAATGGCCTTGACTTTGAATGACCTTTAAACACTATTTTCGTGATAGGCCTTGTGCACTTTTATATTAGCCTACGATAACTATATGCCATTTTAAATTGAGCCATGTGAAGCAACGTTGGCAAGCCATTTAAAGAACCATAACTTTTCCCCCAAAGTGGTTTTCAGGGGTTTTTGAATAATTATGTTGTTCTGGACAACTTCCTGGGTACCTGGCCAGACATTCGAACGGCAGCCTGACACAATTTTTCTCGATTTCACACATTTTTTGAGCTAACTGGACTGGACTATAATATGTATCCAACAACTAATGGACAGGGCCATCAAGAGTTATTGCTGGACCCAGGGCAGCAAGAACTAAGGGCCCCAATTCACTTCAAGTGGCAAAACATTACAGCAAACTGAACTAAGTACAGAAATGACATTCTGTTAGAACCTGAGATGCTGATGCTGTCTATAAGCAAAACAAAAATTAGAAAATGAACATATTTTTGAATAAACTAAAGTTTAGTGCAACAGAGCTTCGTGTAATTTGATCGTGACAATTTCCAATTACTTCCAATGCTTCCACCATTCAAAAAAGTACTACTGATGAGGGAAAAGCTAGAGAAAAGACAAGAAGAAATGGCCAATCCATTTGGACGATTTTGTGAAGAAACAATTTAGCAGTTCTAGCTATATAAAACTTTGACTGCATCTTCAATCGTTTCGGGCCCCGGAACACTGGCCTCCTGTCCCCTCTTTTATCGGGCCTGCTGATAGTAATGCAAATTAAATTTTAAGTATGCAAATGATGGGTCTCTGTGGTGATACCCTGCAGAGTCCAAATATGAAACTTACTTACCATTCATAAGGATGCTGTGATAAAAATTTCCAATTGTATAAAGGATTGTTTAGGCAAATTAGCCACCTCTGTGTTGCTAAACTAATTTATTTTATTTCTAAATTTGCCTTAAAGCCAAATATCTTTCCACGATTAACATTAAGTCTAACATTTGGTATGCAGTATGCACTAGATAGTTTCTAAAATAAATGCATTATACAGCTTTGCAGCACATTGTGTATGTTTTATAATGGATATGACAAGTTGTCCTCTTCTCTGTGACGAATCCTAATGGATTATTATTAAGAGAAATTGCAGACTAAATTAAAGCGCCCCTAACTAGGATTTTTAATCTTTAGCTTGGTGCAGGAGTTTTACCACAAAAATGGAAAGAAGCCAGGATATTGTAATACAAAAATTGTAATAGAAAAATGGCAAATAACTATCGTCCTTTATCTCTAACAACTGTTGTTTGTAAGGTCATGTAGAATTTCTTAACTGGCCACATTCTGGAGTATCTGCTGATAAACTATTTTATTAGCAATAAGCAAAATTGGTTTTCGCCAGGACGATCAACAAGCCTACAGCCCTTACAAGTAATGGAGATGTGAACAGAAGCGTATATGGAATTTGAAAAAGCATTTGATAGAGTGCCCCTCAAAATGATATAGTGTAAGTTGAGAGCATACGGGATTGAGGAACCTATAGCTATGTGGATTGCAGATTTTTTTAGCAATAGGAAGCAAAAAGTCATCGTACAGGGATATAGCTCGAGCTGGCAAAATGTAAATCGTGGAATTCCACAGAGCAGCGTCCTCTGTCCCATATTATTTCTCATCTACATCAATGATCTTCCAGAAGAAATAGTGTCTGAGATCTTTCTGTTTGCAGATGATACAAAACTGTTCAATGTAATTGAATCACAGCAGGATAGGGAGACATTCAAGAAGCTGGTTGTTAGCTTTTCATCCTGGTAAATGTAAGGTGATGAGTATAACAATTAGGAAAGAAAATAATCCAACTTCTGATTACATACTGGTAAGAGATGAAATTAGTGACCAGATACCCTGGGTTGAGTCAGAGAAAGACGTTGGAGCTACTTTTGATAGATTGCTCACATTTAAACATCATATCCAGGAAAAGATAAGCAAAGTTAAGAAGATGGTGGGGATAATAACAAGAGCTTTTACCACTCTGACCCATAGTATGTTCATCTGCCTGTACAAAGTCCTTGTTAGGCCCCGTGGAGTTTTCAAGCTCAGTATGTCACTCATCAGTGGTCAAATATATGGATCAGCTGGAACAAGTACAAATACATGACAAGAAAGCTTAGTCACTTGAAAGAATTATCGTATATTGACCGGCTAAAGTTCCTTAAATTGCCAACACAGCTACAACTGACTAGCTTACAGGAGGCTGAAAGGTGACATGCTAGAGGCTTATAAGATTTTAATGAATATATATGATAAAGCTGTAAGCCCACAAAATCAACCAAAATCGCAGGTGGCCAGATCGATCACCAGAGGCCATGCACAAAGTTACACAAGATTAATTCAGATCTAATAAGTGTATAGGATTGAATGGGAAAGAAATACCTTCTTTAAAGATACGGATACGAACATATATACACGATTTGGCTAGAAGATTACTTTGCCAAAATAACATAAGGTAAGGTAGGATTTGCTGTTTTACGAAGTACTGCACTCTGTGAGAAGTTACTGTATTGTGACCGTGCCGCCGCGTCTAACTTTTTGTCAAAAGCATTATGCTAAAAGTATGGCGGACGATGGTAAAGCTTTACGAAAAATTGCTGTTTGTTCAGCTTTATTTGCCGGTGTTGCTTATGCTGGCTACAAGATTTATCAAGCTACGTTGTGCAGCTTTGACACTAATTCTTGGGATACAGGTATAAATGTGTGTCTTGATACATAAGTACTTGGGGTACTTTTTATAATGGTTGGCGTCCCGATATTTCTATTCTAAAAACTAAGGTTTTTGTTCATAGTTTTCATGATTCGCAGATTAAGGCTTTTCGAAATCCTAACCGAAAAACACTTGTAAGTTGTATATTATGCCAGTTCAAAATAGGTCCAGTATGCAGTAGTAACTATTGTCTGCGGAATAGTGCTAACTCTTATTAAAATTTAATGTTAATGAACTATTTTTGGTAATGTTAGCAAATAATTTGAAATTGTTAGGAAGAAAAGTCACTTATAAATTATATACAATACTTTCTAAGAGATTCATAGAGCTGTTACTTACCATGCGTCTTCTGGCTTGATGTCAATGTAGTCAGATTGTTTTTATTATGTTTGTCATTCTCACCGCAGTGATTGTTTTCAGAGGAAGTCATAGAAATGCATGTTTCTTCGTCTGCTCATCGTCTTATTGATGCTACTGCAGACAGCGATGGTGGTGTTGATGCTGCCACATCTGTAGTAAATACTAAAATTACCAAACCAACAAGTTTCAGGTAATTATGTAGTCAATGATGTGCATTTGTTTAGAAATGTTTTTTAGTTTTCATGTAGGTTTCACTTACTATGGAAACCAAAGGCACAAGTTGCACAAATAAATATTGTTACAATAGTTTTTATTTTATGCGTTTGTTGGTACAAAAAGTAAGTTTTTAAGAATGCATTACATTAAACTGTTAAAATAGACTAATAACAATTTCGCAAAGCAAAGCAGGTCACGAATGATGTTATTTGTTGTCTGCTTTCAGTTCTATGCAATACCAAAACAAGCATTAGATACAAGGCTTGGAGGGCAGAGTTTTAGTTTTTTAAACATTGTAAATACTAGCCAGCAAAAGTATAGTAACAATTGCAATTGTACAATAATTATCTTTGCCACTTATGTTATAATATAAGGACTGGTACTGTAGTTAGAGAATGCTTTTGTTACACACAAAACAGTCAGTAATTTATAATCAAGGCTTCTGACTTCAGTTCTCTTTAATTTTACTGTAAAGTATTGGTGCTGAATAAAATAATCCTACTATTTAATATTCTCCGCCATTCCCATTAAATTAATTATTATTATTATAAACTTTGCAGGCCTTCTGAGAGAAAAGACGTGATAAGAAATGGTTCGCCAGGAAAAAGTTTTTCACCAAAACATTCCTCACAAGGCTCTTATTCTGTGTCAGAAACCAATTCATCATTACGAGAATCCTCACTTAAATCACCAGAAACGATGAATGAAACACTGAGACTCCATGAAAATGACTCACCAGATGGAGCATATGACAAGAACAGTTTACATGACAACAGTCAGTTAGTGATGACAACATCACCTGCCTTGTCACGCAAAACTTATAGTTCAGACAAAACAACTTCAAATTCACCATTGACCGAACTCGCACAGAACTTCTTGTTAACAAATGGTTTAGGAAAATATCCTCCTGAGCGATCACCTGTAGAAAACGGTAACGATAGCTGTCAATTTTCACCTGGCAATAGAGAGAATGACACAGATGTCACAACTTCACGACAAAATTCTTTAAGAAAAAAGAAGGCACAGGTGTTTGCTACAAACAAAGCAGGAGAGCGGTCAAGCAGTTCCGGGTCTTTCCATTCTGCCAAATCTTTTGTGGAAGACAGTCCAAAGAAAGAGGCAGTTAGTGAGGCAACACCGGAGTCAGCTGCTTCTTACGATAGACTTCAAAGCCAGAATTCCACAGAAAAGCAGCCAGTAAAATTTTCCATCTCAGATGTAGATCTAAAGAAAAGCTTACAGACGAGTTTTTCAAACTCAAATAGGTAGGAAATGTTCACATACAATTTTGCAATGTCAAATGACTTTACTTTAATGTGTTTAAACTTATTTTATGTTTATTTTTGTCAAACATGTGTTAACTTATGACCTGTTAAACTGCCCTCTGTTTAAGTGTAATTTATTTTTATCTTGTAAACAACTAACTGTAGAAAATACAAAAATTATTAATTCAGTAAGGCTCGAAAAAGTAGTAGGCTAACAAATTCATGCAGAAGAACTAAAACATGGATTTCTGAAGCAAGCACATGTATGCAGCCCAAAATTTACAGTTATGGTGAGAAAGAATGGATTATCAGTTGCCAGAATTAATTTGAAGTACTTTTCACAGTAACTGGTTAGTAACAAGCAAAAACACAGCAAAACACAAAGTTCATTTGTCATCCTTAACTGTAATACACAAACTGCACTCAATTTTAGCCTTGTTAAATGGTATGTGATATGTGATATCACAGTTTGTGATATGTGGAGGTCTAATGTGAGCAAGAAGAAGACATCTTTCATTTACATTTCATTGACTTTTTTAGTCTTAAGTGTTGAGACTGACCAGCATTGAACTTTGAACTTTTTTACTGCCATAAGATGAACCGCAATACAAGTTACTACACAACACAGTAAATTACAACTGTTCAGTCTGTGAAGTTTTTCTTGGTGTATCTTTAATTTTATTTCATCATGCTTTGTGGAACAATAATGAATAGTAATTATTGTTCACATTTTCTATGATTTAAAACAACGTTTTACCGCTGACGTACATTACAGTATGCCACACACTTATAATTTTTGGTTAATTAGTCACTGTTCTGCTTTTAGGTTACTGTATCCTAGTGAAGCGCAGAACCTTGTTTCGTATCTTTGCACGAAAGATGACGCCCTCTTGTGCAGAACTTTGACGACGATTGCTAATGCAGCAGCTTTTACTGTGAATCAAGTGAGTTGTTGCCAATAAGATGAATCTTTAATTTCTAGTCATGTTTCATTTTGTCTGTATAAACAGTGTTTTTGGATTCAACACAAAGTGCATAAGGCTTTCTCATGTTGTTGTTGTTGGTGTTGTTGTCACATTTACCTTTAAAAGCTATCGCAAGCCACAGTTTTCATTGTAGAGGTCTGAAATTTTGCATGAAGATACTACGGACGACACATTGTCACATTCTTGGGCTTCTTTCAATCTAATGCATAAATGGATTGGCCCCAACATTCTGTATTGCTGCATTTTTTTATGAAAAGTGTGTTCTTCGGCAAATATTTCACACATGATTTTCTTATGGAAACCATTAACTTACAAAAAAAGAGCAATTGTCATGTGCCCAATTCAAGTACATTAGTGTCTGCATTCTAGTTCAAGTGATGCCTTGTCATAAGCATGAAACCACAGAGATGTAACAGTGACAACATAAGATTGCCAGTACTTTATTGTAATCAACTAATTACATTTCTGTCTTTCTTTTAATATGCTGTAGCTAACAGTTTTTCTAATGGCATGCTATAGTTATTACTTGTTTCAAAAAAAATCCTTTGAGGAACAGGACTAATTTTTATCTTTCACAAAATCTCTCTTGTTCATAAATTATATCTGTTCCGCCATTTTTTTATTGATCTTGCGGGGACCCAGAAAAAAAGCATTCGCTTTTAGCAATTATAAGTTGCATATTATTCTTACAATTTAATGAATTTACTATTTTGATGTAAATTGTGTGGTATTTCTTGTAGAATTACTTGCGCGATGCTGGATGTCTACCGATTTTGGTGGAGCTTCTGCAAAGGAACAACAGTCTTGTCCAAGCCGCCTGTGGGAATGCTATTGCTAATATGTCAGTGAATGATAAGAACCAATTACTTTTGAAGGTATATTCATCTTAACAGGTTAACAACTTGTCAATCTGGAAACTGGTACACTTTTAACTGTACCAGCCAAAAATATATGCAGACTATTAATTAGAATAGAATAGAATAGGATTGTTATACATGAAGCACATTAAATTGTATAGTCACTATTTCCATAATGGTTTCGCTTATTATAAATATAAATGATTCAATCTTATTTGTATTCGTGTATTCATTTTTTTCTTAAGGTTTACACTTACAAATATTTTTTATTTTATTTTTATTTTTTACTCACTAAAAGTTTTATACATTTTACTGGCTCGCTTGGCAGCTGTGTTGTGTGATTGTTGCAAGGTAATGTTCACTTGCTGTATTGCTATCTACATTCTTAATCATGTCATTTATTTAACAATAAGTGTCCCTGATGTAAATGCTAAAAATGGTGAGACTTTACCAAGGTTTTTTTTTGGTGTTATTCACCTAAACTCGTAATATGTGCCAAAAAAAATTTGAATGGTCTGGCAACTTTTGTTTAACATACCTTAGACTAAGAAAAAGCTTCTGAGCTGTATTAAATAGCTAAATACAATCAATGTAATTAGTTTATTCGCAACATGTTTGCTGTTACAATGCAGTATGTTAATGAATTGTTGATAAAAATTCCGACAGAATTCATTGCTGTTAGTGATTTAAAATGACGTGATTCTAAATTTCTAAGTTTTCTTCTCTTAGGAAGCACTGCCTGTGTTGTTTGATTTAGTTAGCGAAGAAGAAACTTCACACAGTGTTTTGTTAGTGTCCCTAAGATGTTTGACCAACCTGTCAGTAACTGACCAATGGCATGGCAGCTATGTCCATGGCTTGGAAAGCCTGTTTGGTTTTCTGGATTCTGATTTGCACGATGTCAAACTTCAAACAATGAAACTACTAGTCAACTTGTCATGTAATGTGGATATGGTGCACCACCTATTAGCACAAATGGTAATTATTTGTCATTTAATGAATGACACACTTATTTTGTAAAATTGTAATTTTATGCTGTGCTACATACATAGTATAATTAATTTTGCAGATACAAACACTCATTTATGTTTGAACTTGATAAATATTATTTATTGTTTTCCTTTTCTTCTTTCATTTCTTACCTGTGTTTCAGGCACCAAAGAATTTTGATACTTTTCTTCTTCCGGACGCAGACACTGATTTTCTTATCCGCTTTCTGTGTTTTCTTGGCAACTTAACTGACATGCTAAGTATATCTAGAGTCTCATCCGCCAAAGATTTGAATGATTTAATGTCGGTGACGGGAAATACACTCTATAATCGTTTATACGGCATGGAAACTGCGCCACAGCTATTTAAGCAGTTATACATCTTGTCCAAAAATGAAAATATTGAAGTTAGTGATCAGGCAAATAAAGTGTATAATAGCTTGTTACCTTAATGTAAATTGAAACACATCTTAGTTTAACAGCTGATGGAATAGACTGGAATCGACAAGTAAACCTGGTCTATATTTAGTAGTAGTAGGGTTTCGGCTGGATTTTCGAATGGATTAATTGCATACGAAATAAATTTGTCAATCGGTTGTAATCAGTTGTGATGCTGTGTTAGGAAAAAGAAAGAACATGTGAAAATGGAAAGTTCGTGGATATGAGAAACCTTCACTTCTAAGTGGCGATGTCATTGTTAAGTTATTACACAATGGTAGCTCTACAATGACAGCCATTTAATTTGTATCGTGTTATTTTTGTAAGACCAAAAAATAAGTTTATAATGGTATTCGTATTACATTGTTGGCTGAAAAATAACCAATTGTCGGAAGTAAAAGTAAATAGATCATGATGTATTAAATCATTCAACTGTAAAATCAGTCGGTCTCGCCACTACCAATTAGTGTCATGTAACTTCTATAGGAGAAATAAATGGATGTCTGTCTAGGATAATTTCAAGTTGCCGAACTAGTGTTGGAAATACATTATATTGTCTTACATTATAATATCTACATATATCTGTTTTGTATTAGCTTTTAACAGTATCTGCTTCTGTTGGTTTTTACTGAAAAATTTATCCATTAGAGAGCTGGGTGCTGTTTACGTGCAAAGAACTTTTTTACTACAGCACAATAGATTACTATAAGATTAAATTTACTTTACCATGCAGTTGTATATAGAGTGAAAAAACTGCCCAGAATTTGTCACTACATACAGGCTTCCAGTGTGCTAGCATTGTTTGTGATAATTATCTTTTTTGTTTAATTTCTATGCAGTTTTTATCAAAATGTAATGGTCATTTTTGCCTTAGTTCTGAAAAACATTTTAAATACTTTTCCTGGTTTCTTGACAAGTTTATCATGTTTTCCCAGTAAAGTTTTTCTTGTTCTACCGTACAGGAGCATTTTATGATAGAGGTGTCCTAAAAAGAGGGTGATACTAGTTTGCATATGCTAACCATGTATGAATTATTACTAAACTATTGTTAGAAAAAATAATTTTAGAAACAGATATTAGATAGAATGTGATATCTTTTAGTACGTGCTCTTAGTTGTAAATTTCCGTAGGCTGTTATTTGCTAAATGCTGGTATCATTTAGCATTCTTGGAACACTCTCTCAGATTGTGTAGAACACACTAACTAAATCCTTCTTTTTCAAGATTTCCCAATTAAGTTTCTTCCAAATTCATTGTTTTAGCATTTTTAATGTATATTTAGTTTTTATCAAGTGTTTTATAGTTAGAATAATTGTGATTAGAATAAAATGGTTAGAATAAAAGATTGCAGGCAATGGACGAGTGGTTTAATGCAACAGAAATTGAAATTTAGCATCTGTGGAATGATTGATAATGTATGTTTATAGCTCACTATATTACTTCAGTGCATTCCGATTGGGATTAAGTTTGGAAATTAATCTTCTTGCTGAAATGGCTAATAATTATACAGAAAGATCGCGCTACATTCCATTAAGTTAACAAGGAAATGTGATACAAATACACTTCAGATAAACTGCTTTAGAAATTAGAAGGCAAAATAGAACTGCTAAATTTGTTTTACATGCCACAAATCATTTGTATTTTGCCATCTAGAAATAGGCTGGTTTGTTTACTACTAAAGCTGTTTACCGCCTTTGTTTGTTCAACTACGGGTGTTAGCATGTCTACTACAAGTACAAGTTTATGAAATTATCGAAAAGTGATATGTTTCCAAAATGAAATTGGGAAGAGTTAGTTGTCATTTGAAAGAAATTCTGCATATTCCTTCCTAAAAATATACTATTTATAACAGTTATATATATATATATATATATAAATTATAATGTACCTTTACATTCATGAACTGTGCTTAATTAAAGTTTTACTGTATAAATACAATCATCTTGTTTGAATACCTTCAAACTGACAGGTTGCTGTGTCATAATAATTATTATTAGTAAGGATGGCTGTCAGAAAATGTCAGTTTTTGTGAATACATGTAATACGTAGACTACTAAACATGGGATGTATAAAATAACCTGAAATTACCAAGAAACATGTTGGTATTCGTTTTGAATTTTGTGTATCAAGTAAAAATTCTGTGGTTACAATAATGTTAATAAAGAAACTATCACAATAAAAAACATAAACCAGAATTTTATGTATTATATTCCAGGGAAAATATTTGTTGTCAATCAGTCATTCAAAACGTTTATTGTCTTGCAGTGTGTCAGCTTTTTTTGAATAAGCGCAGTTAACCAGAAATAAATATTAACTGACTTAGTGACGTTGATATAAATAATTGTTGAAAATAATTTTATGCACAGAAAAAGTTTACTGCACAAAGCCCAAGCACAAAATTTGTAAAGTTGCACTACACTGCATGTTTACGACCAAATTTAGATTTCTGAAATGTGCTGAATTTAAAAAGTAAAATTACATTTCTGAATTAGGTGTGAATCATTACAGTGAATGAGATGAGTCAGTACTGAAAATTAATTCAAATCCACATATGTTAGTTTAAACATATTTTTATTGAATACAAGTTTAGCAACTGATAAATGTTCTCCCCAGTGAAACGTAACATAACATTATGACTACTAGCAATATAGACACAAGCATACCGTAATGTTGAGAATAACATTACTATGTAATCAATAAAAACTAATACAATGGTTAGAAGCGCTTAATAAGATATACAAATTTCTGTACAAGTTGAAATACTTGAACATTAACAGCTACATTTAAGTGTTGATTACCACGAAGAAACAGATAAACGAGTTCATTTGTTGACTATAAATTCTAATAGTATGAGGAATAAACAAAGGAGAGAGTTTGCTTAGCAATATAATTTCGAGCCTAGCGATATAACGGGCAGCTAATTGACGTCAAACATATTGGTCTATCGTTCCTCCCCGCTGCAACGTAAGCAGGCTCAGAAGCATTCGGGACAACAGCTCACCCTGGACAACTGTCTAAGCTAAACTAAACAACGTGACAGTCACTACTAATGTCTAATTAGCAGATAAACTGATTGCTCTTTTTCATAAACACAAATTTGCAGAGCAGCAGCTATTTTAGCACTAAATTATCACTTCAAGTAGCCAAAAAATCTTCATTTGAAATAGAATATAGAGACAAAGTTTCGAAGAACTATAAAATACAGAGACATAAATATAATAAAGAAATTAAGCCAGTCACCCTTGCTTTAGAATAAATTACATGTAGTAACAAAAATATTAAGTCTCTCTTGCCTTTAAACATACGCAAATCAAACCTGCTATGTATTTCTATATTAACTGATCATGTGCTCGTCTGCAAGATTTATTCAGTTTTTGTATTTTTCCGTTTGTTAGGCTAAGGAAATGAAATAAATTTGACTGTGAACGATCCTTAATTGAGTGCCCGAGTCACACAAGTCCCAATGGCATCTTTTAACCATGATTATAACCAGAAAAATAGTGTAAAATAGCTAATACTACATTGACGTATAATATAGGTTTTGACCACATTTGAATTAATTTTGACTGTGGAGATCTCATTGGGGTTGATAAAAACTGGTCAGAAAAGAAAACATTTTGTTTTGTCCTTATTTAAAGTTAACCAAAAAGGTTTTTTTGTCTAACTTGCAAAGCCATAAACTAAAGTAAGCTGCATATTTTCTTGATTGCAAAATGGTTTAATCGGCAACTCATAGACGTAAGCGTTGTGCATTTCTTGCTATGAGCGAAACTAGACTATACAGTTCCACTAATTCACTTGCAATTTTAATTGACAATAATAAAATCTTGAACCAGGCTAACTAATGTAAATTTGAGCATTTTTCGTAGCAGTATTAGACGGAGCTATAGCTAAATGTTCCGAACTTACCTGCTTTAATTATGCTCTGCAGTTGTGTGAAATAACTTGCACGCTGATTGGGCAGCCAACGAAAATGATTGACATTATGTTGACGTCAATTACAAAATGATAATGGTTTCAAATGGGAACATCCACAGAATTATGTTTGAATGGACATGCAAATTTAGAAGTGGATATAAAAGTAAATTGACGTGCCCCATGTGTAATGCCCATTAAAACAAAACTGAACATCTGTTTGCAGTTGTTTAAGTCAAGTAATTGTTCAGGAAATGATGCCGAGATCATTTTCATCATTCATTTCTGGATTCACACGTCTGGCATGACCCTTGCAGTCATTTCAGACCATCCTACTCAGTCTGCCCTGCCCTGTCACCTGGATGAAATTAATGTAAGTCAGCAGCTTATCTCCATGTGGTTTCTTTTCTTTCTGCAGTGCATCTTTGAAAGCTGTTTTAATCGGCTGTCATTTGGTAGACGTATAACATATCCTATCCATATTATGATGCTGGAGACTTATATGCAATACGAATGTTGTAGTTAAGGGGTCTGCAGTGCCCATCATAGAATTTTGAAAAATGTGAAGCTGCATAATTATAGTGTATAGATCCTGCAGTCGTTCCTACTGAGTGATCGGCACTGCGGCAAGGATCAAGACTGAATTACCCACTGTGTCGTGTTTTGCAATGATTCAAAAATCTTTAAAGCCGACCTTAAAGATACTTCATTGTATAATAACGGTGATTTATTTACTCCCCAAAATTTTACATTGAACTGAATAAAAAAAAATGCTAGAAGGACCGCCTCCAAAGGCGCGAACATAGTTTTAATACTGTAGTTCACTTGTGCGGTTGCTGAATGATTCTTTAGTCGGCTGAAAGAGATAAAGTTATACCTTTATTCTGCAGCGGGCGAGACTAGATTGCCTGGGTTAGCTTTGCTCTCCATTGAGCATGGCTACTGAGGTGGATTATAGTAAGATTACTTTGGCTGGAATAAGGCCTAGATGAAAGAGACTCTTGTAGTTCCTTCATAACACATTTTTTAGTGATTTTTCGCAATGCTTCATTTTGTTTTCATTTTTATTTTGAAATAAAAATAATTAAATTACGTTTATAATGCCTTGAGATTTATGAGCTTACCATAAAACATTGATTGTGTTAATTTTCAATACAAAATGACAATTATGTACTTCCTTCTATCTTCCTCATGTTTTGAGTTTGTGCATTATGCTTCTCACATAAGCAACTGTAAATCTAAAACAGAGACGGCTGGGACTGAACTGTATCAGCCTAGAGCATGGTAGTGTCTTGATAGTTGATAGCAGTCCTATGTTCGGAATTTCCCCGCCTATTTTTAATTATATAGTGAAACAGTTGATATGGTACCTGAGAGTGGTTTCTCACGATGCAAATATGATGCCGCGTTCAGACGTAGAGACTTCTTTCGCAACTTGTGCAACTTTTGTCGGAAAGAAGTTGCCAAGGTATTCACACGTTGCAACTTTACTCTCTACATCTGAACACGCCATTAGACCTTTCGTTTTTCAGCATTTAAGATGTTGCCAAAGAAGCAACGAGCAACGTAGCAACATATGAATAATTGTATCGTTGGTAACATAACAGCCATATTCTGAGTAGCATTTTCATTTATACTGGCAGTTTTGTGACGCTTTCAGGGCTTGAGCTATTTATTCTCAACTAGGAAAGTCGAGCTCTTCTGACACGACTTTTCAAGTGTAACAGCATAATAATGTTGCAAAACTTTTACGCTGCAAAACTTGGCGTCATATTCATTACGTTAACAACACCTGGTCTTTGCAGAGAAGGTGACCCTTTCATTCAATCCTGTTCAATAAAGAGGTCCAAGCCAATCAGAGGTATTCAGAATTTTGCCATACATTGTGGTGATCTTTTCCAAATGACTAACAAACCGATTATGGAGGAACTGAAGAGAGCAATAATATCTAATATTAGCGCGAAGGTAATGGTTATTTCTGTGTCGAATTACGTAGATGATGCTCTGCCTTTGGACTTTCTACAAGGCACAGATGTTTCACAAATCGAGATATGGCATGCTAACAGTCTGCTCAAAATTGAGAAAAACTTTCTCAGTGCTATGGGTGTCGAAAGTTTTAAAATATTTAACGCTAAAAATTTGGCATTTATTCACCACCAGGCTTTCAGTAACTTGAACAATTTGAATACAATTGTGCTCCACTATTGTGAAAACTTGAAAAAGCTGCATCTAGATTTGAATGACTGTCCAAGGTTTCGCTCATTGGGGATAGTCGAAACAGGCATCACTACAATGGATATGCCAAAATTTCATGCAGAAAATGATCCATTCGAGAACTTGATGATTAAAATTGTTGAAAATCCTTTAACCTGTGACTGTAAAACAGCCTGGATGAAGATTATCGAAATGAGGAATCGTCACAGTATACTAGAATGTAGACACCAACCTAATATGGGAATTGATTTTCTGAAAAAGACAACAAATCATACCTTAATGGATATTTGTCCTTCAGCTGTCGTCACTACAACCGAAACAACCACAAAAAACGAGCTTTACAAAACAGCTGAAAGTTATGGTTGTGCTTTTATGGTCGACACCCTGACATGTGGTAGCAACCGAATGGATCTGGGTTTCACAACACTAGATATCATTTCAAAATCGTTGCCAGACACTGCTGATATCATATTAGAGATACAGTTTTACAAAGATTCACAGTTGCCACAAGCGTTTCTGAAAGGAAAACATGTGGAAACGTTGCTGATAATGAATAGTCTACTGAATTTTGTCGGAAGAGATGACATACAAGGTTCTATTGTAAACTTACGAATGGAAAACATGACACGATTACAATTAATCCATAAAGAAGCATTTCACCACATAGAGAGTTTGCAGACAATAGCCTTTATTGACTGTGAAAAACTGATGATAGCTAACTTGGATCTCTCCAAAAATCCTTCAATTCACTCCATCAGTTTTAATGGAACAAAAATACGCAACATGATGGCACCTGTCCTGCACCAAAGGGTTAATCCCAGCACAGTGATTTTTAAATTATTGCGAAGTCGACTAAATTGCGATTGCACTGCAGTTTGGACAAAGAAAATGAAATGGAGCAAATCATCTGTAGACTGTTGGGAACCTCGCATATCCAATGAGCAGTTAAAGCTTTCGGATTTTAACTGTGACGGAACGCGTCACTCCCTACATGTCCCTGTACGAAGTGCAAGTACAGCCACCATCAGTAACGCAGGAAGTTTATTGTTCAAACTCCTGTTCCTCAAACTTTTACTTACACATTATAAAAACACGATCCAGGCATATGATTATTTTGGAGCACAGTCATTTTAACGGAAATTTGTAGCAGCAAATTGAGATGATGGAAATCATATTTTACAATCTACCTTAATGTGCTTACTGGCATTTCTGTTTACAACTACCAAGAACCTATGCAAACAAACAAGCTCAGAAACCAAACAAATCCTAATCTAAAACAATGAACAAAGAAAAACAAACACGCCATGCACTGTATTTCTCGGAGTTTTCCCTTTCAAATGTAGATCGAGGACAAGCATTTGTCTCGTAACATAAATACATTATGCGCTATTGGTACTGTTGTCACTGCGTTTATTACTCGAAACATACAAACATTTCACAACAGCAGCAATGGAATAACAAATTTCCACTTTCGAATTTAAGAGCAAGACACACTTAGCAACACATAGTTAAGTTCACAAATGATACCATAGATAAACATTTATGTACAAACAATTTTCGTAAGGAAACAGTGAAATAATGTTGTTTCACATGTCTTTTAGTACTTCCTCAACCTCCTCCGTGCTGTACACGTGAAAAAGTTGCTCCGGAGTAACAGTGGCCAGCTGAAAAAAAAGTCAACATTCAGTTAAATGTTTAATGCACAAGAAAACCCTTTACTTATAAAGCTAAAAATATTGACCTTGAAATTTTGTATCACCTGCATTCTCCCTTATTGAACACAGACCTTATATTAGCAGCAGCACTGCATAAAACTTGTAAATTTAAAGTCCTGCAATAGCTTATAGGTGCACCCATTTTTACAGTATGTCATTTGAAACAAGTTTTGATAACACTGTATAAAGTTTGAAAAAATAATCTGAGCATTTGTAGCACACACTTCACTAACTAAGCAACAGTATAAATTACTGTACAGTATACATATTGTCAATAAGATTAAAAATCTATTTTTGTTAAGCCAGTGGTGCACACCGGGAAGACGAACCAGTGACATTTTACCAATTAGCTCAAACATATTATATTACTAAGAGGTTTCTTTTCTAGTTATATAAGCCTTTCAAGCAGGTAAATACAAACGCGTATTAACCAGTAGGCTAACTAGGCTATAACCAAGGGTGCCAAAGTTTGAAGGCGTCAAATTTTAGAAGCAATTCTTATTCTCCTCGGAAAATGTGTATACTTTCATATTCATGTAAAGGGCAAATTTTATAACACGCCACTGCAGTTACAGACCGCAGCTTTAATATAAGTGCTATATAACGAACAGGTGCAAATTAGTACACAACAAGCAGTTGTGCAGCCTGCTCGAATATAAGCGCTATGCAAACAAATGTAATTAATATTTCTAGTGCACCACAAGTAATCTGCTCATTACATAAACAACCATAAATTCAAAATAGAGATGGGTGGGACAGAATTGTCAACCCAAGGGTGTCGTAAAGTCTTGGTACACACCTGGGCAAGTATTATACTAGGTAATATAACTTTGCCTGAAAAGATTTTTTGTGAACATACTAATGGCATTTTCTTTCCTTTCGAGCAACAAATATTGTTACTGTTATAGAATCAATGAGAGCAGGGCGGTTACATTACAGTAGACACAGAACCATAGGAACAATACAACAGTAAATCTTGACACTTTCACTGTTTGCATGCTTGCTGCAGTTTAATAAACCCACACTTTTAAATTATATCAACAACGAAAATTAAAAAATATTGACTACCGTACACCACTATATTCCAAAATATGTAATATCATGCTTTACAGAATGCAAGTGAAAATCTGCGTGACCAACACTAGAATTACACAGTTCTTTAATTTACAGGTGAGTTTCAATTTATCACTGATGGTTTTTCTATGGCTTATAAGTGTAAGGTTTTTCAACTTAATCAAATCAATAATAAAAAATGAAATTGCACAATAGTTACTACACACATGTCAAAATCAAATTGAACAGAAATAATGATATACTGCAGAAAGACGATCAAGCCAATGACAGCAGATGATGAATGTGACCCTGAGTGTGACAAAGTGAGTTATGTGGTTTTCAACTGGTTATTATTAGTGCTGGTTTTTATTAATTATTAATTTTTGTAAAATGAATTTTTTTAAGTTCTTGTCTGCAAAAGGTACACAATTTACAAAATATTCTGGAATGGTGAACTGCTCTTGCCTCAATATCGTTAATAAGGATGCGACTATGAAGAAAAAGAGGATTTACCTTGTAAGTATGGTATTTTCTGCATTATAACGTGTTATACATGTTAATAATATAAAATTAAACAAGATTGCATTTAGTAAATTACCTTTTTTTATTTAATCCAAAGCTTATTATTTCACCTAAAGTTAATCTACTGCTAATCTGACTGGAATGGTTTTCTTATTTTCGTCATGATTATAGGATTTTTTGATAATTTATTACCGAAGCCAAAATGCCAGCTAACCACAATCTTTAAACATTCAGAATCAGACCTAACTTGCAAAGCTTGAGCTCAAAGCAGGAGAAAAGAGGAGGAGCATTCTTCCTACAACAAAAGGGAAAGTAGATCGCAATGACCTGCAGATTCGTGGTTTGTACACCCTCCGGTAGCCGTAATAACTTTTCCACATCAGGATTATATATAACAATCTTTCGGTTCATACAAATCTAGGGTTATAAACAGTTGTATGAATTGTATCTAGTATGGCTCTCTAAAATAATAATACATTATACTGTGTTTTAGAATAGTCAGCTACTTCTGGACTCCACCATTGCAACTAAAGCTGTTGTTTCTCAGCATATAGGGCTGATTACCTATAAGTCACCTTGTTCAGATGGAAAATAAGTTCGAGCGACAGGAGCTTAATTTTTTGCCTCTGTTCTTGCAGCAAATTTAAAGAAACTGTCTTTTTACAAGAGAAACTGGTACCTCAAGAAAACTGCAATTAAACCCCAAGACAACTTTATCCGCATTACTACATTGCTAGTCAAATACTTTGCACATTATATTCCCCTAACACTGTTTTGTAAAACTGAAGTGACTGACCTAAAGTTCTTTTTACAGTGAACTGCCACTGCTTTGTTTACGTTATGACATGTTAGCATTTGCTTTCTTGAAAATATGTAATTTCTCTGCTAATGCAGGTTCTGCCTATATATATATATATATATATATATATATACATATATACTATATTATATATAATTGGTTATTATTTTTAATTTTCTCACACTTAATACGATTGTTGGATATTACAGTCAAAATGCATGTCAAGTTTCTAATCATAAAGCAATGACTGCTTTCAAAATATCTGTACAGATTCTCAAAAACCTTGCTCAAGGAGAAATAAGTGTCGAAATCCACAAAGACAATGATTTTTCCAACTTTTGCTCCACCATCTATAGAAATGGCTCTATTTAAAATGAGCTAAAGCAATTAGGAATGTGAATTTGTACAGAAGTTCAGACAGAAGTGCATGCCCTGTTTAATCCGAGTTTTACAACTCCGTGGTTTTACGTAGACCAGGGGTGTGCAAATTATCTGACTAGCCGGGCCACATGAAACTTTCCCACAGGCAGTTTGATCAAGGAGCCAAGTACAGAAAGGCCTAACAACAATTTTTTTGCAACCGACCTGCGTACATCATTACTACTGCACTACTACACTCAAAAAACTATTTTAGAAGTTATTAAAATTTATATTACAAACCATATATTTCTACTTTCAGGACAGATAGTGGTAATTTCATTACAATGCATATTAGTAATGTGTATCACACAGTGTGTGTAGTACAGTGACATTAAGCTACAACCGTCTTGTAAGGGTTAATGGCTAAGCTACAGCCATCTTGTAAGGCTTAATGGCATCCGATCTAGTAGAAAAAACTACCCGCACTATCTTTGGGATCGTGGCACGGACTTCAGCAGGATACACTCAATTAATCGCCCGGGCCGCACTTTCATTAAGTTGACAATCTCTTCGCGGGCCGCACAAATTCTCTCGGCGGGCCGCAATTTGCACACCCCTGACATAGACCATTCATGACACAATACCTTGCACACATGGTAACTGAAACTCAGAGAATAACCTAGTAACAAGCTTGACATCACTGTATTGTCAGAACTTAACTCTTTGAGCAAATATCCCAGGGTTAAGTGCAGGAGCACGAGTGGGAGCATGTCCTACAGCAGCTGGCAGCACCAGCTTATGCCGCGTAAGTCTTCTCAAGCCAACTTTATAGTATGAGCTCGCGCGAGTGTAAACTCAGCATCTACCTACTCGTTGGTGTTGTTACCTGGATAGTTCCCAAACTAACCCAAAATATACCCGATGAGAAGGACAGAGCGTGTTGGCGCACTGACCCCCGGTATCCTGAATGTCGTTATCAGAACTATCAGAATAATGAGTCGTTTTGCCACATCTGGACCAGTGGAAAACCTCCCTATGATAAAAATTTAGTTCAAGATATCTTGAATTCTTTGTACAAGGACAACGTTTATGTATGGGATATTTCGTTCTTCGGCTTTCAAGGCCCACGAGTATTAACAAAAGACATTTTTGCTAACCCAAAGGCTAATCTGGTATACCAGTTGGAAATACATTCATACTTAACAACAATTACAGCAGAAGCTCTAAGCATGTTCTCAAGTCTGGAACGCTTGATTTTGGGTGTAAACCATAAGTTGCAGTTTATCGACGACAGAGCATTTTCAGGCCTACCCAAGTTAACACATTTAGAAATAGCAAATGCGAAAAATTTGACATCCCTTGGCAGCCTAGACCTCAGAGCAAGCACAATGTTGCACAAAATAGTAGTTAGAGGGACTCAAGTGAAAGAAATGAAAGAACCAAATATATCTGTGCCTTTTGCAGCTGTTTCTATTGTCATAATAAAAGGTATACCATTAGACTGACTTATATGATAACTCATACTACTGTATTAAACTCAAATAATCGATGCAGTGAATAATGAGTAATATGAATTACATCAGATTGAACTGCCCATATTGGATATGAGAAGAAACACAAGCAGTCTGGTGTTAAACCTCAAATACCAAGTATGTGAACTTACATATAAATAGTCTACTTTCTGTTTAACACAAAAAACTGTGCAAAAACTGTGAACAAAAGTTGAGGTTTTGAATTCTACAAATTCAAGAATAAATTAACTAATCAAAGGGACTTAATTATCTCAAAAAATTTTAAAGCCAAATTTTAATGAAAACTTAGAGCCCTTTCAGTTTAAATTAAGTAATGATCTATCGATATCATATACTTTTGTTCATTACAGTTTTTATTTATGCCAATGCCAAAAGAAAAATAGGTAAAAAAAAACTGTAATAGTTTGGGACCACGTGGGACAAATTGCCACATTATTTATATATTTATTACATTATTCATATTTTCGTTGTTTTTTCATTTAAAAGTTTTTCATCAGCCACCTACCACAAGAAAGAATTTAAGATAAAGGAAAAAGAATGAAAGAAAAAAGGAAATGGGAGCAAAGAAAGAGAAAAATCACAAGAAAAAACTAAAAAGAGACAAAAATATAATGAAAAGTTAAAGAATGCAGGAAATGTGAAAAAAACCTAGAAAATAGCACTAAAGAAAGAAAATAAAGAAGGAATTAAAAAAGACAGCGAGAGAAGAAAAAGAACAAAGAATGATGGCCAAAAAGAAAGATACAAGAAAGGAAAGCAATTGTATGTTGACTTATTCTATTACCGTTAGTGGTTCACATACAAA
Source organism: Tubiluchus corallicola (assembly GCA_030141605.1). NCBI lineage: Eukaryota > Metazoa > Priapulida > Priapulimorpha > Priapulimorphida > Tubiluchidae > Tubiluchus > Tubiluchus corallicola. The sequence goes on along the minus strand of JAQGDQ010000069.1, from coordinate 221,837 downwards.
AACAACAAGTACTACAAAGTTTGCAGGCAATCAGCATAAAACAACACACTTTAACCAAAATGAAAACTTTCTCATGAATTCGATTAATTCATCGCTTTCTTAATTTATTTTAGAATCGCCATGGGGTACCAATCTTGACTGCAACTGTAGCATGGAATGGCTAATAACACGACCATGGAATTCGACATGGGCTACATGTAGCCTAGGCAATTACACCGTTGATGTTCAAGCGTGGGACTTTAACTGCAGTACAATAATCCCTACAATAAATTCACAACCGCAATTACGCCATAACACGATCCTGACAGCTTTGGCTGTACTTATTGCGGTATTATTATCACTAGTAGTAACTGAATATAAACAAAAATCAATGCATTGGTGCAAACGACTGGCATGAACCACGTTAAAAAGCAAAGGACCATAACTAGTATAATTTACAATTTGAAACTAGATGAACATTGACGTTGTCAACTTTTTGAACCCATTATCCAATTCCGACAACAAAATAAATCAATTTCATGCCATTCTTTGGATTTGAGCTTTACTCTGCAAGGCCTAACAATGTTCTTCTTGTTTAATGAGGGGTGAATAATTTATTCTCAATCAAGCTATCAGGCTAATATATTGAATAACTTAACTCTGATGCAGGGTTAAATGAAGTGAGAATGATGAAAATAGATAACGGTTACAGTGACGGTTTGTAGCTAAAATTACTAGGGGTGCTGCTTCAAAACTAACAATTAATTGGGTTTTGAATTTCTTAGTTAGCACGATGATGGGACACATTACTATTAAAGAAATGAAGCAGCCGCTGATGGAACAACCAAACTAGACAGAGGGTTATGAATCGGTTTTTCCTTTACTAAAAAGCAAGTAGACATCTAACTTAGAGTAACTTAATTATTATTGCCTTTTTGAGTAAAATGGTATAAGTCATTATACCTTGTGCAGTGATTAGGTGTCGCAACTAAGTAAAACTAGTAAAAACTACCATTTTTTCGTTGCTAACTTAACAGGCCTGCAACAGCTAAATTTAGCATAAAGACATTTTATTATCCAAAATCCTACACTTCTCATTTTACACATTTACTTTAAAGCAAGACTTTTTAAGCAAGCATATTGTGCAGTAATTTCGGTACTTTTAATTGTACATTAAAATGCACTGATGGCAGTTTTACTTTTTCCTTTAAAAAAAACCATTAATGAAATTTTTAGTCAGCGCTCATTCATAAAAATATCGTTCTTTGATAAATCAGGTTATGTATTAAATATTAATGAATTAATAATGTTCTGAAAAAGATTCTTAAAAAAACATGAAGCTGCATTAGTATCATAAAAGGTTTCATACCTCTACATTAGTGGAGCTCAGCTTCTCTTCCATCACTTGTTTTAGTATTGTTAATGCATGTTTGATGGCTTCTTTCAGAGTCATTGACTGAAATTTGGAAAATTTATCAATTCTTTGAAATTACAGCTACAATACTCTCCTAGATAATTCTCCAAGCGGAAAAATGAAAAAGTTAGAAGTAACAGAGAAGAAATAGCGGGACACACGAGGTTCTGCAAATTACATTTTACGATGGCAAAAAATTAAGATAAATTTGGCCTAAATGCTCCTTTAACCATCAGAGACGTTTGGCATCAGAACATAGCGTATCGGATCCCTAATTATGATAGCTATCACTGCAAACTAACTAAACTTACTACAGATATCAAATAAATTCAAATGAACAGATCAGCCAAAAAATTATGAAATTTTAGTATTGTGCTGTAGTTGACAGTGTGACAGTAAGCTTCAAATTAACTATTATATATTATATTAGTTTGAAATAAAAAAAGTTAAACATCAAATATTAACTAAGCACAATGTCAAATACCTTCCTGTGTTATTTAAAGACCAATGAAACTAAATAATTTATTTTGATGTTCTCAGTGCATCGTTGATTATGGACTTACAAATTTATTTTGCACAGTTTTTTTTGTCGTGCAGCTGACTTTTATGTAACTAATCAAAACGCCGCATAAATCCACAACCCTCATATCACACAATGTACACTACCCATGTCACCTCACCCTCATCACACCACAACACCCATACCGTGTCACCCCAAAATACTACACTCATCATGCCACACCACACTACTCACACCACATCATGACAGCAACAACAAAAGCAGCAGCAGCAGCAATAATAATATAGCACATATTAAGCAGTGGCAGATGACAATACATGGAACAGCCACACATTCAGTGCAGGAGAAATACAGTTAAACTAGCCACTCAAACATAATCAGTAAACAATAGCATAACAAAGTACCTTGTGGTAAACTTCTTGCAGAGATTGCTGAGCACCTTCTGACCCAGATCCTATCGCTTTTGCGTCATATTGGATATACGTGCCAGATGGATCCATGTGGAACAATTTAGGGCCGGTTGAATCTATACCAGCAAATAAAAGAGCAACTCCAAACGGTCGACTCTGAAACAATAATTAAAATTTATTTTGAATTTTCGACCGTCATTTATATCCATCAAAGAAAACATACACAATGAACCTTCATTAGCAATAGAAAGGTAGAATGCAAACTTCTCTGTGAGCAACAGGATATACTGACTTCAAAGGGGTAGCCTATGACATATTCCAACATATTCGATAATGGCATTTCTATAGCTAAGCTGAAGTTTATAGCGACCAACTTGAGCCACAATGATTTTTCTGTGTGGCCCCTGCTACTCAAACTGTTTCTTTCCTATTGAATAAACACATCTTTGTCTTCATATGAAAAACTAACAAAGAACTGATGACAGAATAGTGGCAACAGATTATTACCCAGATTTCACTCTCACTATACTGTATGCTGGCAGAAAAACCGCAGGTGTCGGTTTTAAAGTCATACCAGGGCTAGACAATAGAATATAAACAGCGAATATACCATGGATTGCTACGGTAAGATAATAAAAAATAAATACATGTGCATTTTATTTGCATGAAGAACCTTTCTGAAGTTCTTATACAATGCTAACCAAGCAGCACAGCACGACTCTACCAGTGCTTTTAGGTCTTCAAACATTTTCTCTCAACTTGACTACAATTTAGCAATTGCTCATTTAAGAAATAAGAGCAAAAAAGCATGTGAATGTTTAACTGGTACTAAGCTGATAAAAATGCTAGTTTCCTTGGTTACTAGGGCAGAAAAATTATGGAAGCATCTGATTGAAAAATCATTACCATAGTATGGGCTTCTGCATCATCATCACCAAACTGTATTGCAAGATTAGAAACTGCCTGTGTTACAGATTCCGTGTCCATCCGCTCATTATAAGTAAACCAGTGATTCTGCGCTTCAACCCGTGCATGATCTACCATTGTCTTAGAATCGGCTATTAAACCACTCATAGCACAGCCTGAACAAAAATACAAGTTGAGAATTAATGCACTCACTAAACTAACAAGCTATCCAGTGATACTGTAATAAATTCTAAAAAAAGGAAACTACCAATTTATTTCAAATCATTTGCTTGATATTGACATAAAGGACAAATTTAAAAACTGTGGTGAGGATTTTCTGTGACATTTCAAGCAAGGCTGAGACAGTTAAGTGTTTAATCGTTTAACTGATCGCTAACTCGCATAACCGTTTAGAAAATCACTAACCATTTAACCATTACTTAGCCAAGTTTTCTACTTATCCGTAATAATAAAACCTTGTATATTTACTGAGTTGGTGTATGCAGTTAACAATGTCCCACTTACATAAAATTGTACTATGTACACTCTAATTTTAAGAAAACTTGTGTTGTGACAAACCAGCTTGTGAGCTATAAATGTAAATGTTTTCTTCCATTTTGACTGGGCTAACATAACAATCATTTTTACAGTACCATTACTTCAGTTGTATACCTATGTGCTTGTCTATTTCTGTAATTTTTTCTATGCTTGTCGGCTCCATAAGCGTCGATGTAATGCGCTTTTCTACAGCCAACACAATCCCTTCCGAGGTCTGAATTCCGATGGCTGTAGAACCAAGCTGTAAAATAAAGATAAGGGAGGATAAAAATGGCAGTTGGTAATACAACATTTTGCTCTTTGTTAATATGAACAGTGGTAAATGCGTCACCCAACAGACAACCAGGGATGTGCCGATCTGATAAATAATATAATCGGAGATCTGCATGCAAATTAGCATATCGAAACAAATCGGATACAGGGGCGATAGCAATAGCAACACCGATATTTTGTCCTAAAATTAATTTTCGCTTTGAATAAACCTGAAGTAAACTTTGATTAAGCCTTTTGTTATTAGTACCTAATGAATGCGATCGTGATAAACACTTACGATCATTAATCTGAGCAGTTTCTTCAGAAATCCTATTTCACTTTCACAATGCCGTTTACGTACAAGTGATGCCATTTTTAAGTGGGGATGGTGATTATGGTGATTACCCTTCACCGTAATCCCCGAGTTGATTTTATGTGCAATTAAAAACCCAATTACTAGCAGGAGTGAAATATGTTGCTGAGTAAACTATACAACATGACTGACCCTAACAAAGATAAACTAAAGATATTGATAATAAAAAAGTAGCTATAAACACAAAACTAGTACACTATTAGTGCTTTACAGAAGGACAAAAATGTTATAATTATAACCGTAAAACAAGTGAATAGTCATCTTACTATTCTCAAGCTAAAGTCATAATTATATTTATTTTGACTTTCCACAAGCGCGACACAAACAGAAGTTACTGTTACAGCAATTATAATAACATCATATCATGTCAGGTCTGATAACGGATCAGATCGGATCAGCCAACAGCAGTAGGTAAAAATAATCTGTATTGGATCGGGACACAGGTCAGAGGGCATATCGGCCGATCCCTGCAGACAACATCAAAACAGCCTTTCATTTCATTTCAGGTTCAAATTGGTAACGTTCAGATCTATAACACTCAAAATGACAAGTTATTCGTTCATGTGCCAAGTTGTTTACTTAAACTAAAGCAAGTTGTTCACAATGCCCGCAGGTATAGGATTGAAGTCAGTTGCTGCGAAAAAACAAAAATAAAGTGAAAGTTGTAAGAAAAAGCTTAATTCTACCTAATTTTCTCTGGGTAGAGTGCAAAAAATGCCGAACTGATGATCTCAAGAAAATATATCTAGATTTTAGACACTAAATGATCCTACATGAAATCTGAATTAAAACGATAATGGAAAAATTAGCTTGCAAGACCGACCACAACATCTGCAGTGACGTTTTGAATGCAGAGATAAGAATAATATGATAAAAGGGGCAGAAGTTTAAATAAAATGATTTTAGGATGGTCGTGGCAATTTAAACTGTACGTCGTAACATGTATATCTATACATGTGTAGTGGACGTAGTAACTAGTACAACTTATGAATTAAGATGTTAAGAACCATATAGCAGAGGGACACAGAGCAGAAATCAGGCTAATTGGAACTAGAATCATCAAACTGTTTAATCAAATGTTTAATAAGTGTTTGAATATTACAAATGCTTAATTGTTTGATATTTCATCATAGTAATGATCGCACGACGATAACCGTAAAACAACAACACGACAGTGTACAACACAACAAACTCAAAAGATTCTACATATTATAGTTAAATATTGCAGTTAGTTGATTATAATGGAAATCTTTTCATCTGGTTAGTTCAGCAACACTCACAGTAAGTACATTCTAATTAGTATATGTCTAAGCTGTTTTATGAAACAAAGTGTAACCACCACTGCAAGTTTACAATTCATTTAAACTTGACTCGTTTAAAACCAAAAAAATGTTCAAATTTTACCTTTATTGCTTCAATGGCATATTCTATCTGGAAAAGTCGACCCTCTGGTGAGAAGGTATTGACGCCTCTATCATACTCTGATCTTGTCAGGAACATTTCAGTTTATGTATCGATTTCTATCTTTAAGTACAAGTCTGTGTGAAGCTGAAAAATAATATTAATCACTATTTTGTGACGAGTAAAACAAAACAATTGTAATATCACCTACATAACTGCTAGCTAATCTATTTTAAATTGTAATAACACCTATCTAATTACCCCTTAATCTATTTTAAACTGAATCAATTTAAAATATATGCTAAAAATCTGATAGAGCTGACTAGGGCCTAGACTGTCCAGTAGAGCTGAGATGGATGCTACTAATTTTGAGTAAAACTGAAAGTTCAAAAATACTTATTAGACCTAGTCTTAAAGGGCATGGTTACTAGTACGAGCCATTGAAGAGATGTATCAAGGGTGAAATATTTTAAACTGCGGTTAATTTTTTTTTTAAAATTCACTGTGACCTCATGAGTGTCTATCACTTGCTATACACCACAGATTCCAACATTTCTATGCTTTCCCTTGAGCAACCAAATGGGTCACATAACACATAGACAAGTGACTGTTTCTCTTTGTTTTAACTAGTTGTGTTCATTGGCTTCGAGTGATTATCAATTTTTTGATTAGATCTTAGGTCGTACTGATACTCACTTTTGTCAGATTTGCTAGGGCCTTGTGGTTTTTTTCTCATTGATGGTTCACTGATTTCATCTGGCTGTACTAATTTGTTGCAAACTTGTTTGGGTATCACCAGTTTTTTAATTAAGCTCCGGATTTTTGAGGTTCATTGTCAGTTGCTTGTCTGTTGTTTATCAGTCTGATGTCAGATAGCTAGTTTATATTTGTTAGCATGTTTTTGGTACGATATATGTGGCTAATTATTCCTTTTGTATTTTTGGTTATTTTGATGTATTTTCAGTTTTTGGGCTGTAAATTGCATATTGCAGGCTAACAGCGATTTTTCAATCTAACTTATCATCATCGCTCGTTGTAAGTTTGTAATGTTTTGTGGTGTAAAGTCATATATGTAATAAATGCTAGTTATCAATGTAGGAAGAGCAGTGGCAGAGCTGCTAACAGCCAAAATTGACAAATTAACTGATTACCTAATACCTATTAAGGCTATAATAACTGATGTAAAGCCGCCGTGCTAGCTGAATACAAGGATTTAAATCTATGCTTTTCTAGTGATGGAAGAGATTTTAAATCGATGCAGCTGGTAATCTCAAATGATACATCAGCATGCTAGGCCACAATTTACAAGCTTGACCATGGAGATAGGTAAACGTGATATATTTTAGTAATTGCGACACCTATTACCTTAATACCTAAATGCTACCTACAGTGTTACCCATCAAGTGTGAAATGTTTCACCAAATTTACCAGTTTGTTGGTCAACTAATGATGACTAATTTATGAATAATAATTGATTGAAATTAACGTTGTGTACTTGGTTTATCTATCTATCAGCATCGAACAGTGACGAATACACCTCTAAACAAATACGCCTGCACCCATTGGTAGGTAGTATGTTGTAACGGTACTTTTTGATTATATATCGGTTTAGTGATGTATAAGGAGAAATCTGATTTAGAATTACTACCCAAAAATTCTTGAATGATAAATGTGCACTACGCAAGACGTTTGCTCTACCTTGACATCCCAATATCCTGCGACACTGTGTACCACCTCTCCTTCTGCTGTGGCTCAATATATCACAAGCGTGAGCATCCCACACGTATTACTTTTCAAATATTAGTGTTTTATTTTACCAGCAATGTTGAGACCACAGAGGAATACAAACCTCCCTTGCTATTGATAAGATGAATGCAATCGTCACCTATCAAGTCAGTCTCTCCCCCTTTCACCATCCGATCTAAGCTATAATTCAAAAGCCTTAACACCAATCTTCTCACACTATTCCACCTAAGCTGTATTCCTGTGATCCCACTAGATCCACTTCATCAATAGATGAACAAACTGTTTTTAATTTGTGAGATCAAATTTTACTGTATTTTGACATTGTGCTTTCATGTTTCTTCTTTCTGAATTGACAACTTCATTTTTAATTCAACTCTTCACCACTTTGTTTGCATTTCATCGCACTTATTTCAACATAATTATTTAGCCACACTTTGAAGTTTTTATAGTTACTACACATATTGCCTGCTGACACTCATCAGATAAACCTCACTTGTTCACCTCATATTCAAATAAGTGTTCAGTAGTGTCATTTTCTCTTTTGCACAACGGGCATAATATTAATTAATAATAATAATATCCTCGTACTGGATACTTATTACTATAATTACTTATCTGACTTCTGTCATGTTCAACCTCATATGCAGTAGGTCTGTTATTATTTATTGGCTACCCTGCTGAATAGACGTTTTACCTGTCCATTGTGTATTGTGCAGATATTTTACTTTTAGTTTCGTACTATCTAGTGTTTGTATTACTTTTAACTCACTTAAGTTAAGCTGACTAATTACTATCTTTAACGGCCCGAATTAAGTCGCCGACGTCACATTCACTAATTACACAACCACAACAAAAATAAAATAACACAAATTTCAGGTAATTACATTCATTCAAATCAGTAAACTGCCATACAACGTGACTTCAGATATGACTTGACAATTTTGCCCGGTCCACCGCAGGCTTAAACCAATATGGTTTTTCTCTATCTGGAAAAAAAACTGAAAAAGTTACATTCAAGTTGTTTTCTTTTGAGGACTTACCACATCAATTTCATTAAATTCTCTACTCAAATCGTCATTATTACCATTTTGCTAATAAATGTGCTATAAACTAACACTTCTTACCAACGAAAATTGTAAATGAAAATATTAATTTTTATACTTTCATTTTTTATTAGAAGATGCGCCCACAACAACTTCTCTTACGATCAATTATCACTTACGTCATTGAAACTAGGGACGCTTACGTCTGTGATATCGTGTAAACATAACTTGTTTGCTGCAAATTGTTGGCTTTCTTTGTATGCAGTGAATTTTTTAGCTTATATTGTTTCGCATTTTGAGTTATTGGTTTAATTTATGGGCTCTTATCGCTGCACCCAATAATCAATTAAAGAAGAAGAAAAATAGATATAACTTAGAGCTACTCTCAGACTTGAAAAATATGCCCCCGAAAAAGAAAAAGGGTGGTGGAGGTGGTGGTAAGAAGAAAGCTGGCAAGGTAGGAAGTCGTGGGGCAGGTGGCACTGCCATTATAGATGGTGTTGCAACAACTGAGATGACTAAAGAAGAATTAGAAGCCCACATTCATCGACTGTGTGAGGAACTAGACAGAGAACGCGAAGAACGAAACTTCTTTCAGTTGGAACGTGATAAAATCAACACATTTTGGGAAATAACAAAACGGCAATTAGAAGAAAAAAATGCAGATCTGCGCTGCAAAGATCGAGAAATGGAGGATGCAGAAGAGCATCACCAGGTTGAAATTAAAGTTTATAAACAGAAGATCAAGCACTTATTATTTGAACACCAAAATAGTGTCAGTGAATTAAGAGCTGAAGAAGCCATTAAACTTAAACTAGCAGAGGATGAACATCGATTAAATGAAACAGAATTGCTAAATGAAAAACGAGATCTCAAACATAGTCTCAAGGAACAAGAACTTTCACAGGCAGATATCATGAAAACCCTAAAGCTAAAGCACGACTCATCTGTGACTGATCTTCGTAAACAAGTTGAGACCCAAGTTCATGATATTGAAGTAAAGTACGAGAAAAAAATGAGAGATCTGCGTGATGAACTGGAATTAAGACGAAGAACTGAAATCCACGAAATAGAAGAACGCAAGAATAGCCAAATTAGCACACTAATGAAGAACCATGAAAAAGCTTTTGGTGACATAAAGAATTATTATAATGACATAACTTTGAATAATCTAGCCTTGATCAACACGCTTAAAGAAACAGTTGAAGACCTGAAACGACGTGAAGAAAGAATGGAGAAGCAAGTCGCTGACACAAATCTAGAAAATAAACGTTTAAAAGAGCCGTTGGCACAATCGCAATCTCAAGTGCAAGAGCTGACAAGGCAGTTGGGTAACTATGACAAAGATAAAGTCTCATTAGCAAGTTATAAAGCAAGGCTGAAAACTACCACTGAAGAATTCAAAAATTTGCAATGGGAGCATGAAGTTTTAGAACAAAGATTTAGCAAGCTAAGCGAAGAGAGGAATGACCTTCGTCAGAAGTTTATATCTGCTGTTAATGAAGTACAACAAAAGTGCAGTCTGAAGAACTTAGTGTTAGAAAAGAAGCTTGCAACTCTCACTGAAAGCTTAGAGAAAAATGAAGCCCAGTTGAATGAGGTTCTGGCAGCATCTAACCTGGATCCTCAAGCACTGAGTATAGTTACAAAACGATTAGAAGACGTACTTGATGCCAAAAATACAACTATCAGGGATTTGCAGTATGAGGTTGCTAGGGTTTGTAAGGCTCACAATGACATACTGAAAGCTTACGAAGCTAAGCTGCAAGGTTTTGGTATCCCACCAAGTGAAGTTGCTTTTAAACCTAAAGTCGTTCCAGGACAAAGTATTGGCAAGGGACCAGCTGGCCTTGTTTCTACTGCACCATAATAATTATCTTATACAAGAACATATAAAATAGCAATATACAATGTAATGTGATGCTTTATTGATAATGCTATTTATTACATATTGTAATATATTACTTGACAACCAGTCTTTTGTGAAATTTAGCTGTACTAACATTTGTAATTTCCTCAACAGATTATTATAATTTAGAGTTATTATTGTAATTTATTATTATAATTCTAATAGATGTACCACGCACCAGTGTTCACTTACGTAGGGTGAGAATTTTGTTTTAATATAACACAAACGATGTATACGTCTATACGATACATATATTCCTCCTCTATAGCTATCACACTATGTGTATGCAAAACTCGTATGTCTATCAAGTGTCAGCATAATGTAATTGCCCTATTTTACATTAAGTATTGAGTTTTTATCTTATTGTTTTATTTCTCATGGTCTGCAGAATAATTATTTTGGCACAATACTAGAGAAATGCTAATAAAAATTTCTATTGATGTAAGCAAATAAATAAGTGATCAAATATTATAACTACTATATTTGGTTAAAGAGTATTGACAAGTCCTGCTGACTGGCAAGCTTTCCTGAAAGCATAGTACATTTCTCAGTTTGTTGTTAATTATTTGTGGTGTGCTAATACAGTATCCAAAATTATAATGATATTTATCAATTATTATGTTAGTAAGATTTCTACAATTTATGTTACAAAGTGAGAGAATAAAAATTGTCTAATTAGGAGTTAATTTCATAAAGTACTTAGTATACAATATCAGTTTTAAAAAAGCAGAATGTCCCATATTTGTTGTTTTATCAGATGCTAGCTCATTCTAATTCCAGCTTATTATTTCTACTTCCTCCTGAAAATATTTGTGTTTATGTATTTTTTTATCACATGTCTTGTGACACGCTATAAATATCTTGTTTTCTTATACACCGGTCAGGCACTATTATATTTAATGCCACTTGAAACGATAATTTAAAACAGTACATTGAAACAAGCACTCAAATTAATTATGCAGCTCTATTTAAAAAAAATAATTTAAAACTAGACTCAAACGGAGCCATCTCACATAAGTCTTATGTGGATAATATTATCATGTCTATACACAGAATCATAAAACTGAGACACTAACTAATACATACTTCTAAGTTGATTGTCGATTTTTTTCTGATATAGTTTTGTAGCAAATCTGCATGTTGGGGCAAAGCAAACAGCATTTGGTGGATTGTTATAATTAATTTTACCTATTTGGTGTGTCAGCTATTAGCTTTTGTGTTCAACTTGATTTTGTTGCTGCTCACTTTACTTGCTCTCTCTCTCTCTCTCCCCTTCCTCTTCCACTCAACAACGGTTATTGTTTAAGCACTGTTCACTGAGAAGGGCTTAGCAATAAAGCCACAGTGAATTGACTTTTCCTGTGTATGGATTTTACTGGAGGAGTTGGCCAATCACATTTAATCTTACATAGTGTTCTTGCCGATAAACATGGATACTGCAAAATTGTCTCAGGTACTCCCTTGCATTTATTTTTTAATTTTAACAAATAATGCAAGTATTTGATTCTAGACTAGGATTTATAAAGTTGTTTAGTGTTTAATCTGAAGCATGTACAACGTAATGCTGCCTGCTGCTTTACCTGTTTTATGCTACACTACGCTAGATCTAATTATTTTCATGGCATTATATAACTTAAATGACTTAATATAAGTTACTATAACTATATAACTAGAATTAGTAATTTAGTAGGTCGTAAGTTAACGTTGATGCAAAATTTGAAAATAGTGTTTATTTTTAATGCAATGAATGAGCTTTTATGGAGGTTTACAGAATCTAATCTGTACCATTGAATTGGTATAATTATGTCCATTTACATATACATTGGCTTACTTGCCAGTTTAACTATGATATTATGTTTTGAGCTTGCTTTTTAAAGTGGTTGTAATTCACAATATAAGGCTTAAAGGTGGACCCAGAAGGTTGCATCAGCTGTTATTCGCTCGAACACCAAACAAAATAAGCACAGTTTTTCTACTATAGAATTGGACCTATGGAATTGACTACAGGAAAAAGGGCGCTATTACACTTTCGCACCTCCTAGTTTTTTCTAGGTTATTACTAGTTTCTGGGCTCGTAGGTCATTATACTATTATTCTCACGTCATCAGTGAATGTTTCCGCTAATCTCGCGGTAATTTATTCACAGTTGTACACTATACAGTTCGTATCGCCATCATGTTTGTGTGTAGTCACGTGACAAAATTCGTAGTAGTTTATGCATTATCAGGGCCTAGCTTAAAAGGCACGTGACACACTTTTATCTTAACCGCATTTACGAAATAAAGAAAAAACCTTTTACTTTTATAATCTAATAATACTACAGTAATAAATAAAATTAATGATATATACTCATTATCACCACCATTATTGCAGTGTTATTTTTATCGTTATTGTCATCACTACCACTATTCTGATGCCATCGAAACAGCGAAGATACCGCGATAAATATTTCACATAAATATTTTTGAAGTAGCGAGGGAACACTGTAATACGATACAAACTCCCGTGGCTGCAACCTTAATAATCATAAATTATGCAAAGAAACTAAAAATACAGGTTAAGGGCCACATACGTCACTGCGCAAGAGCGATTGCGCATTAGTGGTGTAAACACAGTTATTAACGTGGAGCTTCTTGCGTGTTGGTGACGGTAAGTAATGTATGACTTTAACCTGGAATTGTAAGGCTTAAAAACCAATAATATTATGGGAATATGGTGTATATTACACCTGTTGGTCTGCTTTCTGGCCTGCAGGCGTGAAAACAAACAGTAGGCCGGAAAAAACTAGGAGGTGCGAAAGTGTAATAGTGCCGGAAAAAGTTACGTAATAAAGACTTCAAATGATTGATGGTTTCAAAAATGTGTTAGACAAATATTCGTGTGCCAAAGGTCTCCTGTTTTGGGAACCCAATCTGAAATAAGTTTTTACACTGTAATAGGTTATCTCGACAAGTTCACCTATCAGTTCACTGTGATAAAGACTTATCTATAATTACTTGTCTGGTTTATTTTGTGCTTCTGAATGTGATGAATTTTGTTTTAATCTTGTACTGTATTTTTTTCTTTTACTTTTAATGTATTTTTGAGAAATGTTGTATGTTATTACCTATTTACCTAGAAAATAAACCAATCATGAAATCAATATATCAATACCTCAATATATCAATTGAAGTACGACTGGATTCAAATCACATTTTCCAAAAATGCATTAACAAAGGGCACAGTGAATCTCCTGCTATGTTGATAAATGCAAATTGAAATACATTCATACAACTTTATGGCAAACAATATGCACTTGTGGTAAACACATCATTGGTGATGGCCGTAATGGAGTGCAGTGACTTGTGAAGCAACATATGCAGTCAGCTTTTTGGCTAAATATTATAGATTGTCCATGGAACTGCAGTAGGTTGCTGTGAGGTGAAGTTGTGCCTGCCGATGCATTTTTCCATTTTTCTGTATGTGAATGTCTTTAAAATACCTGCAGTGAGGTCTAAATATGTTGCACTGATCTTCTCGTATGTCAGAAAAACTGCTCAGATGTAACCCACATAATAAGCCTGTTGTATGTAAACCTTCTTAAGTAATGGTATTACAGACAAAAAGGTGATGTTATTATGGCTTTGCCCAGGTTATAAATATTCATTGCATGAAGGAAGCTTGTGCTGTTTTTTGGACTCCAGTCTATCTACGACACATTAATAGAGAGTCTGGCAAGTGCGCCAAAAATGCTCCTTGCTAGTAAATTCAATAGTCGCTCCTAAGTTTTGAGGCTCATCATGTGCATGGAATGATATCTTTAAGTTGTCTTCCTGTATAGCACACTACAGTCAACCCTTGTTAAACCGGACTAATTGGGGGGGGTCCGGTTTAGCCGATTGTCTGATTTATCCGATATGCCTATGTATAGTCTATATTACACAGGAATAATCACCTTAATAAGGCCTATATACATTGCACTATATACTGTGCACTATATTCTATACTGTATATTACTTTAAAATAGTTAACCAGTGAAGATAAAGAAATTAGTGAGTGCTTTCGATGGGGTAAGCAAACTGAATTTTAGCGGGAATCGTAGCAGCCTGGGCGGCACCGCGAGCCACTTCGGCCCGTCAGTAGCTCGTGGTGAATTGGTAGGCCGTGTTGTGTTTAGCACTCCGGCTCAGTCGGAAATTGGTCAGTTTCCTTTACCACGGATGACGTCCGTCTTATCCGATATCCAGACTAACGGGGTCCGGTTTAACGAGGGTCGACTGTATTTGAAAATTGAGAACTCAAAATTTGCGTTTGTCCTTGTAGGTGGGTCTTTTATTTATCAAATTTCAAATCAGTTTGAGCCTGCAAAAATGTTTTCATTTGAATGCAGGTGGAAGGAATAAGTAGCTAAATGTGGAGGTTGACTCCTATAAGTCCTGTAAGTCCACCTATTCAGCTCTGGGGTAGCACCATGAAAACAAACACATCTGGTGAATGAACACATATTTGAGTTTATGTAATTTTTTATATTAAAATTAGTATAAAATGATACTGATCTACATTAGAGTAACTAGTCTATACTCTTTCAGTTTTAGAATGTACCTGTATATTTTTTTGGAAATCTTATAATAATGATCTAGAACAACATGAATCACAGTATTTGTCCCAGTATCGGTTTACCGAGAATTCTTAAAATTAAGGTTTCATAAACTTAAAAAAATTATTTAACTCATCAAGGCTTTAATCATGATGCCTTTCTGATTACATTTTTACAATTTTCTGAAGATTCGCGTGTAGCTCGGCAACATGCTGAACTTTCGGTTGCAAGCAATAAACACCAGTGACAGCAGAGCGAATCATGGCTCATTAGCAAGGTATCGGATTCAAATAACAAACACAATTAGCAACACATTTTAATATAAACTCGCACAATATGATGATCGTGTTAATGCGTAAAACTTTAAATACACAATTATCCTGTACTGTATGTGATACGTGGTACTTGTGTTTTTTATAGGCTTAGTATAATTTTTAGTAAAAATTGCAATCCGTGACAATGTCGGTCTCATTGGGCAGCCCTGTCCCTCTATAGAGAGCAGTCTAGTTTACTTGTTTCTAAAATAAATTTAGGTCAAAACACCACAGACTTGTTAAGATGGCACACCCTCTCCAGACCGCGAGCATGTGCACGATATCTGAATGATCAGGTGCAAACTGACCAGGACACAGGCTACAGTTTCTTCTTAAACCTGGCTAGGCGCTTCCAGATGTACAACTTCGCTAGAATGATAATAAAACAAAAGTTGGACACCATTCCTACAATACTCCAGTCAAACAAACTCACTGTACTACCCACTTAAATAAAATGCATATAAAATGCAAAAAATATGTAGAAAAAGGGAAAAAAGAAAGAAAGAGAAAGAGAAGAAAAATGAAGAGGAAGAAGAAAAAAGAAAAACACCAAACTCCATTCATAACTACCTTACCTGCTGCAACATACAAAGTAACGACATACAAACATCCATACTTGGTCTTACATTTCGTGAAACTTGCATGCATGTCTTTTTAGTTGGTTTTCCTCTATTTAAAGTATAATATAATCTACTCTACTTTCAGTCTATGATACACTAATAATTTGTCCATAATTGTTGTCCTTATAATGTAAACTAGAGCTGTCATTTTCTTGCAAAATATTTTTGTATTACCACTTTTTTTTCATAAACTATCACTGCTTTTTCAGTTGTGAGTTCTAAGGTCATTCCTGGAAAGATGTGGAATTATGTCTTTTATAGCTAAGGATAGAAATGACTAACTATGCCTATGATGTTTGTTGCAGTCCTTTGATTTAAACTTTCTGTACTGCCAATAGCTGGTTGTTTTAAAGTTTTCTTTTTGTTTTTTTAGGTTGTAACGGGTGTGAGCTGGAGGCCGCTAAAAGAACCTCGTGGGTTTATACGAATAGTAGAATGGGTGAGTATCTTCATAATTTATGCAGGTTGAATAATTAATAAAGTCTGTGCTTAACGATCGAAGAGATGTGTGTTCGTGTTACATTGCGTTGTATCTTTTATTATGTAATAAATTAATTAATATTGTATGATAGTGTCAAGTGTAGATGTAATCAATAATAATTCTGTGCTTTGAAGCCTTGAACTCATTGCAGTGATTTCAGTAAAGATATTGTTAGCTTGCACAGTTTCCCCCCTTCAAACCACTAGAGATTTATTTTTCAAAGAATCGCTCTGAGCTAGTATGGGCTGAGAGTTAAGGATTGCTGACAATTTTTTCTTGTATTTTACTGATTTCTGGTAGTGCTAAAACTCTTAAGAAATGCTGCTTTTATGAGCTTTTTTCTCAAAACCCTTCTTGCAAATTTGCTTATTAAATTCTGAAAACAAATGTTTCATTAAACTTCAATTTGATGTCTGCCCATGTCATAATGGTAGAGTAATGGAGAGGGACTAAGAGTTTTTAGGCTGCACATTAGTAGGCATTTGAAGATAGTAAAGTAAAAGTTAATTTTTAAAAATTCTCGTAATTGGTGAAAAGCAAATTTAGTAGATTTTTGGATACAAATACCTATTTTACTTTTTTTGTTTTGGGTTTTCCTGATTATAGCTTCTGAATTTGCAAAACTTGTTTGAAGACTTATTTATTTAAATTTGTTTCACTTTACAGTACTTTCACGAAAACAATAGCTGCTGTGCTGCACATACTGCCCTTCAGTTTCATCTGATGTGGTTTCATTTATTCCAGATTTTAGCAATTTTTGCATTTGCGACAGCTAGTGGCTTTAGCTCATACACTTCATTTACGATAGCTTGCCCCGAAGGTAGCAAAACTGTGAAGTATTCCTACAGTTATCCATTTAGGTAAGTATAAATTATAAGATTAAATTATTGTTTCTATAACCAAGAAGTTGTTTTTCACTAGCTGATTGGTATAATTTGGCACTTATCGATTTTACTACTGATTTTTCCGAAGGAATGGGGTACAATGCTACAGTCAGTAATTGCTTAGCCGTTATTTCGATGTATGATCGCTAAGCATAAAAAACTGCTGCTTGGTTAAAATGCAACACTGTTTAAGTAATGCACCTGTTTTTCCATATTTCACAACTCCGCTAAAAACACATAAAATATAAAAGCAACATCAAATCAAATGCAGCAAATTGTTGCTAACAAATCTACAGTGCAAACTACGCTTAAGTCTTCGCTTAGTGACTCCCCATCTAGCAACCTTTCATTTTAATGACGCTGAACATTTGACATCTTTTTCTCACTTAACAAGTTTTTCATTTTACCTACGATTTTTTTACTTTGCTTGCAGCCATTTTTTATTTTGTCAACAAGTTTTTTACTTAATTTGAAGCACTAAAATAGTGCATATCGCATTAGTCTGCTCTAAAAACATAATGTTTTACTAATGTAAAACAGTACAAACATTACATATTGTTACATCCTAACTGACTATGTACTAAATGCTAACCCTTTGTATCAGGGAAGATCTGTTTGGGATTTATATGTCACCAGACACCTAAGTTCAAACTTCATCCTAAGGAATTTTGTCTGCAATCTGTTGCTGTAGCAACCAGATTAGTACTACATGATGTTGTCCTAAGGTCACTTCTTGGCTTAGCTTTCACTATGCAGCGTTTAACCACTAACTACCTATATATATATAACACTTTAGTGTTAAAAAAGAGAAAACACTAAAAAAAATCTAGCTAGATACTGGTAAGAAAGACAGCTGGTTCAAGCAAACAGAAAGAAATTAATCAGTAAAAATATGAATAAAACTCATAAAAACATTTAATTTATATGGTTTAAGCAGCATTGATTTTTGCCTTTGGACGCATATCAATTCTTTTACATTACCAGCTGTGGAAATTTTGGTTTCATTTAATGATGTTTCGCTTAATGTCGCACTTTGCTTGAGTGCAAAAGAAAAGCGTCGTTAAGCGAGGACTTATTTTATTATAAACTGCGTTCACACCTTAACAAAATAATTTTTGGTGATAGTATTCTTTAATATTTGTTTTAATTCTGTAAAGAATATTTTAAAATAAGTGGCATAGAGCTAACTAATTTTAAACCATTTTATAAATGCGAACATATTCGTTCAGCTGTTGATTAAAGCATTTTTATTGGATCTTGTGGGCAACCAGAAAATATTATGTTGGAAATTGAACAGTATATTGAAAGTTATACAGAAAAAAATATTGAAGTTATATCTCTAGATTTGAGCATAACAGTATGGTAGTAAAATGAGGTAGTAGCCAATGGTAGTTCATTGTGCACGTTTATCCCTGTTCGTGTCTGTTTTTTCTCAGTGTTGCTTATGCAGTTGTGTAATGCAAGTTGTTTATTAACTAACAATGTTTGTAACAATTTTTCATGCAGGTTATACGATACTCGCGTTGAAGACTGCTACTGCGATAGCAAACCTGGTGAAGATGGCTACACAATAAATGTCAGTTGTGCTGGGTCATCACAGTTCTTTGTCGCCATTGGTGTGCTGGCTTTTCTCTACTGTATGGCTATACTGGTTGTGTACTTGTTCTTTAATCCGACATACAAGAACAATGCAATGATTCCCAACATCGTAAGTACAACTATTGATAAGAAAATAAACAATGTTTATGTTTTGTTAGTTACATCTGTGCTTATTATACTTGATTTCACATCAGCACACACAACGTATTCATGTTATCAAGTCAACGATGTTGTTAATTAGCGATTTTGCTGCAGCTGATAGCAAACTTGAAAGTAAATAACTTGTACTTACATCAAATTTCATCAGTAATACGGGAACATTTTGCGTTCTATGCCAGTTAACAGCTGTGACTCGAAATTAAACGCTATCTAATTGGCAGTTATACTACAAAAAATCGTCAACATCATAATAATGATCCGTCTTTTATCATTTTCTAAGCAGCAATTTTAAGCAAAACAGTGTTAAAATGGGACACAACTACATAATCACTGATGCATAAATTCAACTGCAGTTACAGTTACAAGTTTCGTAAAGGCTTTGTTAAAAGCAAGCCCTGTTAATGTTTTAGCCTAATTTTGCTCTTTTCAAAAAAAAATGTGGAACTTCATTTAAGACCGTCGTCACAAAGTACCATGTAAGCATTATTTGCTTAAAATGGGCAGATCTGTCCAAACTTGGATGTAGAGTCATGAACCTGGGTCTTAAGCATTTTCTTTCAAAGCTGTAGACAGAACACTAACATCACACCATTCCCTGGCATAACTTGATTAGTTGATTATCCCTGTTAATGAACCGAAGAAAAATATATGCTATATTAGATGTTTCATCCAACAGCTGTCCATTACAGAGTGAGTAAGTGACAGTGAAGCAGAAAAACGTTTTATCAAGTATGAGCTATCTATGGATGCAACAGCTGTAGAAAGAATCCAAAACTAAAACAACCATTATTCATGTGTAAATAGAGTGCATCAGATATGTGCAGAGTACACAAGAATCTTGTTTGCTGAATTTATTGACAAAAATCAACAATAGCTCTAGTTCAGTTTATTTATTCATTCTGTTAGCGCAGTGTCATTATTTCATATCATCATACAGTGTCGTTATTTCATATCATCATTACTTAATATGAAATCATTTTGTATTATGTTTTTTGTAGATGTCATCAGAAAACCTTGCCTATTAATAATTCCAGCAAACTGTCTGCAATGTTCAATGCTTAGTGTATAGCAAAGCAATTAGCATGTACAATAAACATGCACCACTGAATACATGTATTATTGCAGAAACATAGGAAACGACTAACGAGTAGGAAAAATAATTTTTACTACTGATAAATCTATTCTGTAGGATCTGGTCTGCACTGCAGTATTTGCCGTGTTTTGGCTCATATCAGCAGCTGCTTGGGCTAAAGCATTGTCAGATCTGAAGTACTCTACAAGCCCCAATGAGGTGATGAAGCAATGTACTGTCTGTACAAATAATGTCAAATGTGAGAAAAGCTTTGAAGGCAACTACGCCAGCCTTAATGTTTCAGTGGTAAGTCTACTTTCCAGTGGTAATCCCTTTCTCCTGGTGCTAGCGTAAAGTACATTAAAATGCTCACATTATTTGTAATATGATAACCGTTATTAGAGAATTTAAAATTTAAATGCCACCTTCTGCTGTGCGCTTCTACAGTAGATACCTGCTAGTAGATTATAAAGCATTACAGGCTGTGTTAGCAATGCGCCAAGCCAGTAGGAAGATGGCAGATGAAATCATTTTTGCTGTAGGGGTGACTACCAGAAAGAAACTATGATTTATTTACCAAGTGGTTAATTATCCGAACAAAATTGTTTAATAACCTTTAAAAAGCTATTTCAGGCCATTAACAAAGATAAAAATAAAGGGATTGTTAAGTTTATCAGCACACAAAAAGGATAATATAGATTATTTTGTTCCTCTAATTCCTACGCTGTATTAATAGTGCTCAATGTCAGTACCTAGTAAGCTGGTGTAGCTGACTCATTGATAATGCGTGCAATTAACTAATTAAGAAGTCTGGCAGATAAAAACTCAGCCAAATACTTTACTTTGAAAAACACTAACTTTTGCGACTCATAGCTCGTGTATTCAGTCTCTCGGTGTAATAACTGAATTCTTGTTGTTAACATACCAGTGCTGTTAGTTAAAATGTATCGGTGATCATTTCTTTTGAACATAAATCATTACAACTTCACTGGCGTTGAATCTTAACAATCGGGTACCCGGGCATCTGACGGGTGTAAGGAAAAAGGTACCCAAGTCTGATTTTTTCTACCTGTGTAAGCATTAGGATACACCCAGTATTCGAATCACGGAATGTTTTTTCCCCCGGTATCAGTATAAAAATGCGGTCCAGTAGTAAACTTTGTTTGAACAATCATTCAGTGAACCTTCGGTATACCGAAGTTAGTTTTTTACTAGTTGTAAAATTGGACGAAAATTGTGTTAAACAAACCGAATATTTCCCCAGAATGCTTACGAAAGTTTATACTAAAAAAGCTGACATGTCACAACCTCCGACACGCAGCGATCGTGGCACAACAGCCGATATTTTGCTTTCTGTCTCGAAGAATGTGATGCACCATCGGTGCACCAGTTGTGACAATGAGCAATAGCATGGCAGTGCTGTATTCGCTGATAAACGACGAAATAAATCAATGAGAACCGAGCTAGTAAACAATTATACTATTACAGTTTTGCTTAAATACTGTTTTTGTCGACTATACAAAACATTTGAACAGCTTTTGAAAGAATTGGGACTGCTTTTAGAATAGCTTATAATCTACATAACATTAACCTTTAAATACAAACCCAGACTTAGTAATCAGAACATTTTTACAAAAAAATTGGTTCAGTTTTGGTAAAAAAATTCGGTTCGGCCTCGGTTCGTATTCCAATTTAACTTGATATTTTATTTGGTTCGACAATACGGCCAATCATTCAGTTAAGCTTTGGTTCGGTAACACCAGAGAAAAAAAATCGGCTTCGTTTCGGTTGATGAAAATGTGCAGTCGATGCACCCTTAAGCACATATACGAAGAATCTCTATTGAAATCTTTTTTATTCTTTTAAAGCCACCGGGTATGCTCCTGGATGTTGTCTATGCATTTACTGTGCACTTGTGCTGTTTGATCACTTGTATGTGTATTGATTATGATATTAAATGAAATCTATGGGGGCGTGTTAATATTTTAGCCTCAATTCATCTGTTGCGTCAATTTTTTCCACTCTTTCATATATAAAAAAGGTCAATAAATAAATCACTATAGAATGTTTCTGCACTGTCTTAGCAGACTTTGTTTTACTGTTAAAAAGCCTTGTGTTACGACTTACAAATGTGATCATGGAAAATGATTGTACATTTATACATTAACTTCCAACATATGTATGTGATATAACATTAAGAACTAAACAAATGATGAAATTATAACCAGTGAGAAAAATAGTTATTTAACAAATCTTGGTGCACTATGTTACTGATCTTTTATTTCAATGTCTTAACAGATATTAATTATTTTTAGTTTAACTAATTATTTATTATACATGTAAATTTATTAGTTACACAGAGTACATGATATTGTAGCTTTGCACTTTTTGCGCCACATGGTATGCCTATTAAATTACTTTTTACAGATGTTTGGCTTCCTAAACTGGCTGGTTTGGACTAGTAACATTTGGTTCCTCTACAAGGAGAGCACATGGTTTAAAGCACGGCAACCACAAGCCGGTGCTCCGGACGCTGTGCAGTCACCCCCAGGCATTGGCAGTCCTACTGGCTACCCTGCTGGAACTGGCGGAGTGGGTGGATACCCTGCAGGTGGAGGATACCCGGCAAGTATGCCTCCTGCTGGTGGACAGATGTAATCGTCAGACTTGTAATGCATTTATCATCATCTCTCTAATGCGATGCCCTTTCAAGGTAACGCTTGACATTTAACTAGTTTTAAAGTTATTCCAGATTGTAGGAAACGTGGATGCCAGTACTGCCTCGGCTTGCTAACTGAAGAATGTTTCTTTTCTAGAGAAGTGTTCACCTCTGGGCATATGAAGCTTTTTAATACAAATGTAGAAACGTTATACATATAAACTAAGACTAACAGTTTTGTCAGCAGCGGTATAGAAAATCCATATTTTCAAATAAATCGGCTAAATTAGCCAGTAGATAATGCATGTAATTGTTGCTCTGTAATTATCAACTATGTCTGGAAAATCTTGAGACTGAGTTTTTGGGCATTATTTGCCGGAAGCTTTTGGTGACTATGTGAGTAACATTGTTAGAAGCATTTCATTATAATACATCGACGTTTATTACTTTAACAGTAAAGTTAATTAGCAGAAAGCAAGATTTTCGAAGATAATGTATCTGATGAGTAAATTTTTACTTTATAATAGAAGGTCTGTATCTTTCAAGTTTAAAAATCTATCTATTCTGATTACATGCAAATTTTTGCAATGATTATGTAATGCAAACTTAGTGTAGAATATCTTCAGCTGTTTAATGATATGTTATACTTCACTCTAGAGAAAAATATTTGTTCTTTGAAGTAATTAATTTTGGTTTCAAAATAACGGCTGTGACAGTACGATTTTTAAAAAAGTATCGTTGCTGCTTCGGCTAATAAACTTTCTTTTTTTTTTGGTCAGTATCTAGCGAGAGACATTATTTGCATAGTACACCACTTGGCAGATATGTCTCTATCTACAAAATTGTTATTAAAACTGGTGTATATTTAAGCAACTGTTGTGTTAAACCACTGACACTTCATGAAATTTAATAATGTAGGTACAAATTTAGTGTAGAAATATAAGTATATACATGTTGCTTGTATCTTTTTTAATTATTTTTTTGTTTCATGGCCTATATTTATTATTTAAATTTCTTTGTTAATACACAGTTTACTGAGTTTAGCTGATTTTTTTTCTTTACTAATTTGTTGGGTCTTAATAATTATGCAGTGTGTGAAAATTTGCAATGTTTGTGTCTAGCATAGATTAGCATAGTGTGTGTGTGATACTGTACGTAATTGTGATTATTATTCGTGATAGTTTAGTAATCAGAAGTTGTTGTTTTTTAATTTTTCATCCATTTGTGTAATAATTATTGTTATGTTAGAGTATTCAATATTGGTTATTGCATGTGCATGTAGATAGAGTGTGTTATTGACTACATAGGTAACTAAGAAAAAAAGAAGGTCAAACCATGGAACCTATTTAAAGTCCATTTAATCTATGGAGGTGGGTCCATAGTGAAACTAAAAAGCATGCTTTAAAAATCGTGTAATCATTAATCATGCGTAAAATAAAACATTCCTAAAGGGTTTATGAAGGGTGATATATGAGACTGAGGAAATTTGTATCGTTAATAAAATAAACTACAAGCCCATTAAGGCATTATCATTTATATCATACTTGTGCAACTACACTCGGAGTCGTCTGGAGGAACCTGACCAGGGTCTGGATTAAGTCAAATGATTATGATGAAGTTCTGTAGATAAAAGCCACGTGGAATCAATAGAAACAATCTATGTATAATCATGACATCTTAAACTGATAAGTATTTAGAGTTAAACTGGTTAACATACTAATGTCTATTTTATTCACTTCCAGTTGAAGGTAACTTGGTTATAGCAAATTTCTTACATACTTTGTGTTAGTTTTTAGCCAGTCCCATAATAATAATAATACTAATAGCTCTAATACTAATACATAATTCTAATACCAGTAGTCATAGATTACTTTTATTATGTAAAAGCAGTTCATTGAAACAAGTATGTAGCTAGCTTATCCATTTTGTTGTATTAACTGAAGTAAATGACTAATTAAACAACATTACAAAATTACTGTTTACATTACTGCACTGGTATATGACATTCTTGTACTGGTATTGATATTTATGACTTGTTTGTGCTTGTATCCATGATATACCAGTACTTGTATTTATGACTTACTTGAACTTGTGTTTATCATATGCTTGTAGTTGCATTATCCATTTTCCTGTTTTATTGTTTTATGTTGTTCATGTGTTCAACATTAGGTTCTTCATATTTCAAGTGTATGTTGCATCTAGAAGGTACATTATAATTATAATCATCGAATCATTCCATGTTTCATAGGCTAGCGGTTAACTTGTCAGTTAACAGATGGCAATGCATGTTAATCTGTTGGCTGTAAAGAACTTTCTTCATCTCTTCAGAATACTAGTAAATTATTAGTAAGTTTATACTTGTGAAAGATCATTGATAGATAATTAATTGGCCATTTCAAGTGAACTACACTTGCAACAGTGTCTGTTACTTTGTAAATTTCTGCTTACAGATCGCTGTTTTGTGAACCATTCATGTTTGTCATTTTAACGTATATTGCAAAAATTGTTCCATATCTCACTGTTTTTCTTACAGAATACTTCATATCATTCGTCTCACTGTATTAAATTGATAATCTTTGTTGCAATGTTTTATGGTATTCTTAATTTAGTAATGGTTTTCAGCAATAATAATTAGTTCTTAGTTAGTTCTAATCAAAAGTTGCATTTGATTATAATTATTAAATAATAGTGTGTAGATTGCAGCCTAGATTATTCCTATACCTGACAAATACCTGGCCAGTCGTATTGTTTACTGAGCAACTGAAATTATGTTTCATTGTGCCTGATTAGTTTATCAATGGATGATTTACCTGACTACCCATGAAAACTACTACTGGGCACACGGTCTCTGGCTATTAATCTAGTTCAGGGAGAGTGTGTATACATTTGAACTTGATTAAGCTAATCTCCTTGATCAGTATCTCATTAGATGTTTATAATGACTAGGTTCCAACCCTGCTACACTACAATGCAGGTACTCATGCCATCAAGTTCTGGATATTGGCTTGCAGTAAACCAAACTATTAAAAGAAATTTGCGCACTCTCTCTGAAGTTGTCACAACAAACTCATCGTGATAAAAGTGTAATATAAATGTTAAACTGCTGCAATAAGCCCTCCTTGATTGTGAGTATTTAGAAACATTGATTATGTGGCTTGCAGTATGATATGAATTTTCTTCTGCTCTATAGAAAAGATACTCAATAGACAGCTGTAGTGTGTGTGTTAGTTTACATCAGTCAATATAATTTTCATTATCTTGCAAGATTACTGTTTAATATAAAAGTTACTGCATTTGATTGTATGTTGCATTTTAATTACACTGTAGACTTATTCACGTAAATAGTAAATAGTGTGAACTTGTTAAAAGGCCTGTGTCGGTTGCATTATAATATTATCAGTGTAATATATTATTACCTTAATACGTACTATTATATACTATTGTAGTTCATATAACTAAATGCATTAAATAGCCCTCTTTATGCACCAATCTCAAAAAACTGTATTGTGTTAGCAGTGGCAAATCAAAATGTAATGCATAAATCTTTTGTGATCATTGTAGATTCGTGTAATTATAAATGTTGGTGTTGTTTTTGCTGTTGTTGTTGTGCTGAGGCAACACTCTGTTTTTTCTTTCAACAATAAACCACAGTTTGTTGTCGTGTACATACAAAGAATAGTTTTGCATTTATTGCTTTTTAATAGATACAAGCAATGTCATAGCTGTTTTTTGACTCTAATGAAATATCAAATTCTGTTGGTAATAGTGATGGTGACAATATTGATGATGATGTCATTGTTGACGATGTTGTTGTTATTGATGATGATGATGAATGATATGGTAATGGTACAGTACTGATTATATTGAAGGTAAGCATATGATAATGACAGCCGCCTTTTTACTTTACCTGGAAAGTGCAAAACTTCTGCATTGGGTTTGTGATTTTGACAGAATAATCGAAATATGGTACAATTAAGTCAAAACAAGACTTGGGAAACAAATCATCACTGCAAAGAAATTTAGTAATTGGTAAATATTCAGTTGATAGCTCTTAGGTTTAGGTTTTTGCAAACGTTAACTAGCAATTAGTACGGTAATTATTATAGTTGACAATGCAGTATAATTTTAACTAAAAGTACTGCCATTAGGTGGCAGCACAATCCAGGCGTCTTTAACTTGGACTGTCATTAACTAAAACACAGGTTTAAATGTGGGCGCTCTTGAAAAGCAACAGGATGCACATATAGCTTTGGGTTGATAAAAAAAATGTACCCCTCACGTTATATGTTACAGAAAACACGCTAAGTTTTTATTTTTAGCGGTTTGCTGTTTTGTTGTTTTTTATCCAATCGACGTCCTCACTGAACAATAGGGTTTATTTCATGTAGATGGTGGTGACGCTATCGCAACATAGTTAATTATCCTTGATGATGAGAAGTTGAATTCGCGAAATGGCGTAAACCCCGTGTGCGTATAATCTACACTTTCTTTAACGAGGTTAATCATTTTTAGTATATCCTGGAACAGTACATGTATACCTAAAGCAGTTTCCATGGTAGTCAGTCGTCAGGCAGTCACTAACGTTTTAATCAATCTTAATTTTGATTTTGTTAAAGACATAGTTGTTAAGGACCACTCGGGTAAAGTTATCGTCAACATCTACCCAATTTCGTAACCAACAGTATAATGGCTATTGTCATCCTTCCAATAGGTTCTGTAACTTGGGTTCCGCAGGAGTCTTGTGCAAGTCAACCAGCTGAACAGCCAGTTTCCCAATTCCCAGTTAAAATTTTATTAAACTAAGATTACTCTATTTGGCATTTGTCAGCATCCAATGGCTTCTTTAACTGAATAGTTAATTAATGTCAAGTAATTAATTTCAGTTTAGAGCTCAGACGAAAACAAGCGCCATTTTTCAATTGTTACAACACCAATAGTCTAACACAAAAAATAACCTAGATTCAGTTCTACTAATATCAATAATGCCTAACTTGATAACTTACAATTCCGGCGAAAGTTAATATGCATTCTCATGTCTTTGTTTTCTAAAATAGGTATAATTTTTTGCTGGACTGCGTACGAGTTTTGCGTCGTATTCGTTTCAGCCGGATGTTCTATTTTCAGCCTGGTAAACATGTTTAAGTTACGTCAGTCTGAAAGTATAAGCCGCAATCCGTGTTTATTTTAGAGCCGTCAGTTAACTGGGCCTGAATAACATGCGTGCTTAAACAGTAAACAATCTGGGGTGAACGTTTCCTTCGCCTGGTAGATGTTAGCTGCAGAAATTTGCGAGATAACGAAGCCAACTTCTTTTCCTCCCTCCCACAACTTAACCTAAATGCTAACCGCTTGTATAAGTTACGTACGTGGGCTTCTAAGCGAGCACCTAAAAAACGGGTTTCCTGTATTTATTTATTTTTTAACAAAATAAAAAACGCGCATTTATTTTTTTAGTAAGCAAGCAATTGATGACGACTATGCAATTTATGAGAATTTTGTTTGTGTCAGTGGGCTCTGGGTTCTGGTCAGTTCACATCAGAATAGTGATAATATGTATAGTACGTGATAAGTTCGCGTAAACTTGTCACCAGGATTCACGTAACAATTAAACAAAAAATCGCTTATGACATTCTCTCTCATTTGTGACTGGTTTTTGCTTGCTTTAACTTGATTTCAAGAAATGCCTTGTGATTGTACTTGTGATTATAGCGATATCAAGACTTAAATGTAGCTTTGGACTACATTCGCATCTTCGCATCAGCAGCTTCGTATTTTTGATGTTTGATTTCGCATCATACTCCCCTTTGACGTTTGTTGGCAAGAAACTGCAGCCGCTTACTGCATGAAGCTCCATCCACAGTTGAGATCTGTGAAGCAACTCTGGAAATTTAGAATTGTCAAAGATCTACAATCCAGTCTGCTTAAAAAGAAAACAACAATAATAATAATTATTATTATTATTCCCTGCTCAAAACCGCCTATATAACTCCTTTTTTTTGTTTTGGCAATAAAATCGAGCAAATTCATCTATCGTACAGCATTCCCGCTGAAATGAAGTTGAACGGTAGCCTTTTAATCGTTCATACGTATACTGCTTTCGCAAACTACAAATTAACTAAGCCCGTTTTCCAGCTAATGTAGAGCCTATTCAAAGACCAATTGCAAAACATGTCTCGGTTTCAATATATTACATCCGGCCCGCACGGTTTATCACATTTAACACAATTCTTTCTTAACAACGATAAACAAGAATATTACAATTTCATATATGTACTATATAATGGGAATCTTCATTATTTAATATAATAATGACGTATATTAATTTGCTTTCTTAAACCTTCGATTTATAGTGTCAAACAAAATATTTCACTTCATAACTTTCCTAAAAAAATCTGCAATTATAACAGAAACCTGCGCAATGTTCATCAATTTTAATCGCTGAAATACAAGTAAGAAATACTGAACTAGTCAGCTTACGGTGATTTCAGTTTGGTTTTCTGACATACATGATTATATTAACGATAATATCGTTTGGCAAAGCATCTTCATGGTCGAATAACGAGGAAAACTTGAAAAAAATCCTATGTTTCTGTTTCCCATATTTTATATTCACGTTGAGTGACTATGACTGTAAATTTATTTTCACACATCAAAAATACGCCATCAGATACATCAATAAATTCAAAATAAAACAATTGAGTAGTGCGAGGAGAGTGTACGACCGTTTGGTCAGTAGTAGGAAGAATTATTATAATTATACATGCTTCTGTAGAAGTGTACAGAAAACTTAATAATGTACCTAAGGGGATGTAATAACAGCAATGGCACAAGAGCAATAAAACTGTGAAAGTTGAAAAGGGAAAACATAATTATGTAAATACAATTCTGAGTGATCCATGAAGAGTGAAACAATTTAAATGCGAATTTGAATTATCTGATTATTTGTCAGCACAGCAACAAGTGGTAATAACTACATATTTGTATGTAGATACATAGTACATGTGTATACTGATAATTGCACGTAATAGTGCAGATGAAAAGAAAGGTGGATTTTCTCGTTTGGTTTCAAACTCTCAGGTCTCGATCAACCTCATATAATTTCTCCATGTATTGACGCTGCTTGAGGGTAATTCACGGTAATTCATCACCAGACCCAATGAACTCACTGCAAAATGACTTCATAGTATGACGCATGTGTAGGCATTCCAAATAAGGGTGAGTAAATAATTAATGAGCTGCGTACGCGTTTTCATTGGTTGAAGTTGGTGACGTACATTTAACACGGCGATATTTTCCCAGAATGCTCTGCTAGGTGGTCGATATTAGCCAAAGAGATTTGTGGCGTCTTCATTTTTCGTTTAAAATTCAGTTAAAACGGATCGAAGCAAGAAAAATTTCAGAAGTTATACTTGATCGAGTTCAAGCTAAAGATCTACTAATTACGAAAATATACGTTCAGAGAGAATATCTGGTTTAGTGGTTGAATAATACAGCAGATTGGAGACAAAGAAATTCGCTTTGGTGATTGAGCAATACCGCAGTAGAAAGATTTTGACGAGTTATACTACAACATTTTCACGTTTATTTACAACAGCTGCAAATCCTCGAACGTAAAAATGATGGCATTAATGAGAAACGAAGTGATATCAGCCGTGGACTTTGTGAAAAAACTTTTGAAAGCTGGAAATCCGTCGATATCAGTGGAAACGTTAGATAAGTTCGGCGCAAATCTACGGGACGTAATGATGTCACATTATAAGACTCATTGGTTTCCTGAAGCACCTTTTAAGGGAAGCGGATACCGTTGTGTTCGTCTTTATCACAAGGTTGATCCACTTATAATCAAAGCTGGTTCAGCGAGTGGACTAGACGAAGATCTCTTATACACTTCCCTTCCCAAAGAGTTGACGATGTGGGTGGATCCAGGCGAGGTTTCATATAGAATTGGAGAAAATGGTAGCATCTGTGTCTTGTATGAGTTCAAACCTCAGAAGTCAAAGCGATCAAAGAAATCTTGTAATAAAAGTCATGGAATGTCCTTTTTAGAATTTCAAAAACTTGGACAAATAGCAACATTTGTAAGCAGCTAAACTTTTAACTGTGACCAACCTGGATTTTATCTTGCACAGAGAATTTAAGATCTCACTTGTGAATGGACTTGAGCTTTCAGGGACTATGATTTTGATATCGTCTATCTAATAAGCTAGCATTTTGAAAAGTATTACGACATCATCAATTGGTCTTTCATTGTTGGGCTATTAAACTGTGATTGTACAGGACAGCGTCCTCAGGGCTAGCTTAAAAGCTTTTGTAGGAGAATTGTACTATTTCTGTGATATCAGAAAGTGTTAATTCTACCTGCCCATGTTTTGATACATCAACACATTAATATTATATTTTTGTCTAGTCTAGATGTTAGAATCTTGCTAGATGTATCTTGTCAATAGTCATCTTGTCAATCATCATCATTAGTCTGTACTGAAATTTTTAGCAGATGACTGTAAATTTTATGACCCAAGCCAACCTAGATTCTGTGATGTGTAGTATATTTGCATTTTAATAATATCCAATAATATCTGTCATTCTTGAAGTTTTAGATGTTTGCGTAAGGTGATAAGGTCAATTTAGTGAAGGTATGTGATTCACTGTAGCTGCTTGTAAGTCATAATCATAACAATGATGGCCTGACTGATTAACCCTTTAATGACCGAAATTGCTCAGTTAAATTGTACAATGTTTTAAATGTGTTTGGTGACTTTACTTCTGTGATGTGACATTTTAGTCTCACTACTGATGCCATATCCTATAATTTGTGCTTTAAAAACATACCAATATTTTTAGATTTAACCCATTCAAGTTATTGAGAGTTAACTTAATACATGTATGCTGCATTTTGTTTTTAATGACTGCTTAATATTGTTTGCCATTTATAATTCTTCAGTTTCCATGTTATGGTGTCATGTCTTCTAATTTATGGTTTTAAAATGTACTAATATTTTTATGTTTTAAATGTCAGTTCTGTGCAATTTTGATGCTATTTCTGTCATTGGGGTTAAGTTATCTAAATATGTGATGTACATTGCGTCGTATGTTAATGATTGCTTAATATTCTTGTTTGTATTAATTTTTTTATCTTTTATTTTCGGCAGACCTGTATAATAGTAAGTTATACTGGAGGTTAAAAGGGTCATCCAATTATTATGCATGCTTTCTTGTAAATTTAGTTTTATTGTATAGTCATTTATTCATTTATTTTTCCATTACTGTACATACGAGATAACATTCTTAAAGCATTGTACATAAGTTGTAAAAATAGTGAGTAAGAAGTCAGCTTTTTAAGTGGCTTCGACTATTTTTTTTTGTGTACCATACGACATGTACAGGTGGAATAAAGTTTATTTTGATATTAATTAATTCAGCAGCACCAAAGTCTATAGAGTTTTTTTTATTGTAAACAAGGTGAAAATTGCAGCTATTTTATTGCATAGTGCTGTTTTTATGCCTGAAGCAAGTAAGTTTAGAAGTCGTGTCTTAACGTTTCGTCCCTGGTGAGTATTGAAAGTATCAAGAGGTCAAATGCACTTTAGACGTAATCACCAAGCCTTGTTTTATTCATGTGGCAATCCTACTTAGATGAATTGAACGTTACTTAGTTGAATTAAGCATCAAGGCTGTGCTTGATTGAACGACCTTTCACATTGCTGCGGACAAGATAGCAGAATTATGCAAGCGTACTAATTTAACAACGTGCTTGATATCTGACCTCGCTAAGTCAGGTATTGATAATTATGTCGTTGTAAGTGCGTGGATTTGTGTAAATAGTCTAATTTACTAGGCAAGTAGTCACGTCCTGTTCCACAATGCTGAGTGAACGTTGGAATGATGATGAAATAATGCGAAGCGATGTGCAAACGTTTCACACAATGATGTTGAATTATTACATAACGCTGATTGCGAATGTGCAACGGGACACAGCACATGTAAAGATATGAGTGTGTTGCAAAACGAAAATTAGTGTAACAAAAATGATAGAAAGGACTGAAAATTTTTAGAGAAGAAACAGCAAAATAGTAGATTTACTTATAAATGCAAACACTTCCATTAAACGAAGTCATGATTTTAAAATTTTATTAATACCATACATGATTGTTATCATACGCCCTATTTTATATAGCTTGGCACATTACGATCGGTGTCCAGCACTCTACAACTAGAAGGTATGCTAGCTGTGTTAGGTGTTTATCAATCTTCCCTCGACGAGATAAATAGTAGGACAGTGTGGCAGCCAAAAAACAGCCTAGAAGCAATGTTTCTTGTGGTCATCCATTCATTTGCTAATCTTGCCAAACGTTTCTTCATTTAGGCTGCTGTTGTAAGTACGCAGTGAGCCTGTTAAGGATCAGTTATTGTTCACACGTATTCATTCAGTCGCCGTAAGTCTTGTCTATGGAATGCGCGCACATAGAGAATAATTTGTTATTGGTTGATCTATTTACCCCTTATGACACATTTTTCATAAATAATTAATGTGTTTTTTCGTTTTTATTATTTCCATAACAATCTTTCGCATTTAGTGTGCGATCGAGTTTCGGTTTTAGATTGTAGTTTGTTCATAGACGCGTATGCAGTACCGCATTAATTTTATTCTGTTACTTGTAATTCAGTAATACAGTAAGAGTACTGTTTATGTTCATGATGCAAAGCACGTTCCAGGAACTCGTAATTTACTTGTCCGTGACAACAGTCAAAATTTTCCATTATTTTGTTTCGCATCGTGAGGCGCTTCGCAAAAACTTATTGCTCAAAAAAGTAAACAAGTTAGTGTAGACGCCTACAGGTAAAATGAATTCCTTGTAGACGATGTCATTATTCCCAGCCCCGGTGAAACAAATTCATGTGCTGCCTCGGACCGGTTCAACCTGACCAACTCGTTTCGTAAAGATATTAGTTAAAGCTGTTAGTGACTATGTTACTTCACGGAAATCATGGTTCTCGTGGTGTCTTAAACTCCTAATTAATGCAAAGTAACAGTAGTTATTAAGGGAAAGGCCTCTTTAAATAATGCGCAGTACTAGAAATCTAGAGATGAACATTCCGTTGTCATATCTACTTCTTGTATTTGCGATAATTAATGCGGTACCTGTGACTGTACCTGTTACGCTATTACACATCATTTTGGGTTTCTCTTCAGTTGCACAATAACCAGTTACTGTTACTGCGTGTACTGTATTTTTGACTCTATCAAACGGTCCAAAAAAAGAAAACATGCACTACTCCATAAATCTAAAAATACTTTAAAAGGCCCTCAATGGTTAGAATTAACATTACGTTTGCAAATGGTAGAATGAGTGTGACGTCACCGCTGCAGCTTCTGAGTGGGTAAGGACCCTGGCACGTGATTGAACATCTTCAGCCAGGCCCACAGGTGTGCTTTTTTAGTAACGCCTGTAGCTTGACCTTCTGTTCCATCTTACGGGTGCAAACACTAAAAAAAACGTTATTCTTTTATTTTGACAAATTACACCTATATGTGTAGCCATAAATTCATAATATGCAATATTGATTTATTGCCTTGTATGCATTTACAGCTTTTTAGCAAGGTTACTGTAAACTTTTTAGTTCTCCATTTTTATCGTTATGCAATGTCAAAAATAAAATAGGACGAAACAATTAATGTTGATTCAAAAATTACTGGCGTGTGGAATGATAATATACCATGTATGTTATAGGTAAGCAGCCAACGTGCTCTTACCTCTTAACATTAACGCATTTCTCTTTTAAAAGGCTTTCAGTAACATTTTTGCCATAATACGAGTAACAAACTAGATAAGTTACTAGCAGTAAAAGATCATCATTGTCATCATTACGCCCATCATGTCTATTACTAAGCAAGCATAATTCTAAAATAAAAGAAAGCTGCCCTCAAGACAGGTAAGCACATGGCAGTAATCCAGTAAAAAAATAGACAATGCCATATCAGTGAGCAGTGGCTTGTCAGCATCACTTCCAATACTGTCGTGAGATACACTGAATTCATATCAGTTGGAAGAATGCCTGATTTATAATTTTTTTCTTTTTTGGTAAAATTCTGGCAAAATTTACAAAGTACCACGAATACTGCAGCCAACTTATTTCTAGAAACCATTCTCCTGTTTTGAGTTTTTACATTTTACGTGACTTGGACACTGGGTATTCACTAGGGGTGAGCATTCTCTGTCAGAAAGCGAATTCGAATCGAACCGAATTTGTGACTTTCGAATCGAACCAAACTTCAGTGTTTCGAATTCGAATTGAGATTGAACGATTTTCGAACAAGTTTTCGAACCACCAGTAAAAATTAGTCTTACAAAGATCATGCATATCACTAGATTTTGTTCTGCAATAAAACGACTAGTAATTTGTTTACAGTTGTGCGCAGAAATCACAGCCAAATTATGCTAATTGCATGATGTTTCAATCGTTTTAGTGATCAGGAACATATGCGATTGAAGTGCTGAATTGTTCGAATCTATAGTTTTGGATTCGAATCGAGTTTGAACTAAAAAAACTCGTTCGAATCGAATTCGAGCGTTCGAATTCGATTCGAATGTTCGAACTCGAACGTTCGATGCTCATCCCTAGTATTCACTATTCAGTGGGCAGTAAACAGTGAGGTTCGTTGGAAGAAGCACACTGCACTGACACTGCAATGAGCAATTGAAAGATGTGCCACATTGTGAATATGACAGATGTATTTTTCAAACGTTGTTTTTAAGCAATTTTGTGCATTTTTCTTTTAGTTCATTCGTTAGTTTCAACAAATAAGTTAATAGTGGAATAGTAGTTTGCTTTATTCCCAGTGCTAAATTTTTATGTCACACCTACGAAGACTTTAGGGAAAAGCCATTTTCACGAGCATTTTAGTTTTGTTTCGTTATTTGCTAGTTTATTGATTCATGAACGCCGCATATCATTCTTTAATAATAATGAAGAATAATAATTCTTTAATGAACTTATGAAGAATAGAATAAAAGCTGCATTAAAGGTTTGACTTAAATCTCAATGTTCTTACTTTTCAATCTTATCTTTCGTATTTACAGAAACATAATATCTTGCTTGCGGTGTCTTAGGTACGATTTCAAAATTTAGTTGACGTGTGCCACTCGTTGCCATTTGACAGTTTGTTGCAAAAGTTGACAATGCCAGAGAAAATACTGAACAGTTACCTACAGACTTTAAGGGTCAAGTATTTCATTGACCATACGTATTTGAAAGTTTGGATGCACGATGGCTTGTTGAAACAGTAATTAAGCGTGACTTCATAAAAATTAAAATTTCAATTATGTTACTTCTTTTCATTTTGGTCAATTAAATTGTGTAACTTTGTTGCAAATGTGTGTCTTTATACTCTAGTAAGCTATATATTATAGGCCAATTGATCTGAGTTGTTAGATATACTTTATTTTTTTAGGAACTTCATTGTCCATTCATTGATCTGAATGGTGATGATGCTGAATTTCTTGAGACACTAATTTATCAACAGGGGGAGACACGAGTTAAATTTTTGCAGTGGCTTTTGACTCAGTAAGTCGTCATTACTGGCAACCGCTTCCTGCAATGCCTGGCATTTTTTGTGCTGTTGTGCAATATAGTTATTTTTCCTAATCACGGTTTGGTCTTATTTTCAAATATTTCAGTGATCTATCTGTTTCTAAATATTTCTGTTGCATCATGGTCCATTGTATTATGGCTATTTTTAAATTTCTTCGCAACAACTATTAATTATTGCAATTAAGTTATAATTACCTGCAGTTTACTGGTTTTTCAGTCTTAATTTATTTTAGGCTGGATCCTATCCTTGAAGAGCAATTGAACACTGCTCCAGTTCCACCGCGATCTAAGAATGATCCACGTATAGAACGTAAGGACTAAAGAGCTGCATAATATATTTTCCTCACTTCCTCAAATTATACGCAAAAAAATAATCGAAGAAACTCATTCATTTTTAGTTATCATTACAATTTTAACTACTATGGCAAGACAGAAGTTTTGTAGATTTTATTAGTGCAGTTTTGACTTGTATATTTAACCCATCTTACAAATGTTTTGTCAAACTAAACTCCATTTGTGATTCAAGTGCATAATTTTTATCTGTGTAATTTATGGAAGATGATTATTCTTTTATCAAACTGTTCCCCAATTTTTTATTCAACTATTACAGATAAGTACGTTCTAATACAAGAAATAGTTTTTAGTAGTTGACGTTCACAGTTTTATAATTAAAAGTGATTTTTGTACAACATTCCAGCTCTCATTTAACTGGCATTGTTCTGCTTTATTGTAATCACTACAGCCTTACAGAGTAATATAATTACAGGTATACTGAGTGTCACTGCCTCTCTTGGACTCTGTACAGTTGATGATATTGATATTATTAGAGGTGGTGACAAGAGTGACGAGGCTAAATATAAACAACAAGAATTCACAAACGACCTTATCCTGCTAGCAAATGCTGTTGTGTCTAATTCTATGCTAAGCAATGCTAAAGGGTAAATTTTCTTTTGCTTCTGATTCGTACCTGCAAAAAGGTACGTGATCGTAAAACGGCTGAACGGGATGGAGATGAGAGATGGTAGTACGGAACGCCTACATGTAAAACTTTTATAGAGTTCCCACAGGCAGGGAAAATCCTGGAAAGTCAGGGAAATTGGAAGGGGCTTCAAAAATAATCACTGTGAACCGATATTTTTCCAAACATATTTTTCAGTGATTCGTGTTTAATAACATTTTGCTATGGCAGGCTCCCAGTTTCGATTTCTGTTCCAAGAATAACGATTAGCTGACACATTATGTATCAGTATATGTGTGAACGTCCATACACAAAAATGTTTGAATAAGTATAGTGGTAATGCAATTCCTGTTTATCTTGGTCATGGGAAATCAATATTTGGTCAGGGAAAAGTCAAAGAAATTTATTTAGAATTCTGTGGGAACCCTGTTTTAACTTTAACAAGTTAAAATGAGTTTGTGCAGTACTAGACTAGGACATTACGTGCTTGCAAAACCCTTGTATTAGGATGATCTCATCTCTTAGTTTTTTCCCCTGTTATACATGTTAGCATTATGACCATTTTCCTGTCATCTGTGTACTAAACTTGGAACTTGTTTTCTCTGCATATGATCCAGGTGTAGTGCCTCTTACCAGCAATGATGTAGTATATGGCCTTAGTGACCGTTCTAATATTAAACATGCAGATTGGGATAAGGCTACCCAAAATCAAACTCAAGCTTTTTCATATGTATCTGGCTGTAATTTGGATTCTGTCGTGATACCCCATGACGTAATTGCGTGCAATGGCTGCTGTAATAATGTAGATATTCATCAGAATATTCTAGGCTTGTTTTGTATTGCCATTATTTCCGCACTGCTTCTTGCAAGTGCCAATTGTATTCCAACGAAAAAATGTTTTAATGACAGTAATAAGGACTGCAATGAGTTTCAACCTGTTCCAGGCTGGAACGAGTTTGTAAAACAAAAATATACTTACTCCAGATGTATTTTTCTTTTGTGGACACAACAAAACTATCCTCGATATGGGGCCATATTTGAAAAAACGAAAAGATTGGCGCACACTAAACTTACTTTGACGTTTTGTCGGGCTAATGCAAACAAAACTCGGTGTGACAATTTTGCTCATAGTCTTTCAAATGAAAGGTCTTTTCAAATTTAAAAAGCACTACGACAATAAATATCGTTACCTGTGCAAGTTGGCACTGCTCGTGGTGAAGCTACAGTCACTAACATGTGGAGGGACTACTATAGTAACCTATTGAATTCCACGTAGAATAGTAACATTATTAATGACTTAAATGCCCCTCAGTTTAATAAATCTATTCAAACTTTTGCAATTTCTGTTGGGGATGTGTCTAATGCAATCAATGATTTAAAAAGACGTAAGCTGCTGATGCTGATGGTATTTCTTCCGAACACGTGTTGTATGCGCATAAGAAGTTTTACTGGCCCTGTTATTTACTGCCTTATTCAAGCATCATTATATGCCGTTTACTGATTCTGTAATTATGCCTATTATTAAAAACAAGTCTTTGGATATAAACTACAGTAGGTGCCGCTTAATAGACTCACGATTAATAGACTCAATTTTTTATTTGACTCAAAAACACATGGTATGGGTCGCGTCTATTCAAATTTGCATAAAAACTGTGGATAATTGACTCAAATAACTCTGCATAATTGACTTAATATTTTTGCTTCACATAATTCAATAAGACCCTTTCGTGTGACTAATAAGCTTTTATGACTTTTATATCATCTTAGTTCGCTTTTGTCTTATAATATACATAGAAACAATCATGTTAAGTACCGTTTTGTTTGTAAGCAGGAATGTTTGTCATACGCTAATATTCTAGCCTAATGGTTTGCTTTGACCCGCCTGTCCACTACAATTAACTTCGTTACCCAAGAATTCCTGGAAGCTAAGGATTTAATCACTTGCCTAGCGGTTTGCTTTAGAAGCTCTGACTGTCTTTTCCAGAAAGTTTAATCAGTTTGCTGTTGCTGTTATGCCAAGGATGCAGGTACAGTATAGTACATCACGAGAGCAAGCAGAAGCTTACAAACAAAGCCTCAAGTGGAAACACGGTCACCACCAACAGTTCAAGCACATATTTGTGTATCATACAACAACAGTTAAACGTTTTTATGATTATGAGAACTTTCTGACCCATCTTGTCACAAAAAATTAATCAGTCGACCTTGGACGTATTTCCATTGTTTTTGCGAATAAACAGACTTGCGTGATTTAGAAAAATATACTTTTTAATTTATTGGTAAATTACTTATATAAATTAATATTTTAAAATGTTTTTAAACTGACGACACATACTTGTATACAGTAATACTATACCCATCGTTTAATAGGTTCAGTCGGTTAATTAGGTCAAAACACTTCAGTCCCATAGTGAGTCTATTAAGAACGGCGCCTACTGTAGCTGTGGTAACTATAGACCTATAGCTATCTCTGCTGTAAGTAGTAAAGTTATTGAGCATGTCATTGTCAAGAAATTTATGGCCAATTTAAAGGTTTTAAAAAGAAACATGGAACTAATCTGTGTATATATGCACTAAAGGAAATCCTTCATATGTACAAAAGTCATGCTAGTCCTGCCTTTGTGTGCTTCGTAGATGCCAGCGAGGCTTTTGATAGTGTAAATAATCATCTCCTGTTTCAAAGATTAGAAGGTATGGATTTGCCGACACCTGTACTAGGATTACTTAAATTTTGGCATGCCACGCAGCGCATCAGCATAAAATGGGGTAAATCTTTCTGTCAGTAATGAAGTTCATCAAGGTGGTGTCCTATCGCCCCTAATATATTCACAATATATTAATGATCTTTGAAAAAAGTTATCAACTATGAAGCCTGCCTCTTGTTGTTTAAGTGGTACACCCATTAATCACTTATTTTATGCTGACGATCTGTGTTTAATTGCTCCCTCTACACAGTCATTACAATAATTGCTTGATTGTTGTGAAGAATATGCTAAACATAATGATATTGTAATTAATGCTTTCAAAATGAAATCAGTATATTTTAGTCCTAATGCATTTAGAAATGTTAGATTTGCCAATGTAACGTTGCAGGGAGAATCGATTGAACTTGAACATGAAATAAAATATCTTTGTCACATAATTAATGATAATTGTAAAAACAATGCTGGTATTCTAAATCAATTGTGCCTTTTTTATATTAGATTCAATATTTTTTGCAGAAGTTTTAGTTTTTGCTCTGCTGATGTCAAACTTGTTCTGTTTAAATCTTATTGTTCAGCTTTTTCTTTTCTACCATTTGGATCCACTTTTAATGTTGGCACTATTTGGAAATTAAAAACGGCTTAGGCCTACTGTTCTGCATTGATGAAGTTTTTCACTTACCGAGTTTTAAATTGAAGCAGTGAAGTCATATACAGTTTTATTCTTAATACTAATATCAATTTAACTTCGAATATGTTTGCCCATTGGGAATATACACTTACGAACCCTTTTTTACATGTTTTACTAATTCTCTGTTCTTTATGTAAATATTTATTTTGTCTTGTAGAAATATTTTTGTGATTTTTTACCATGCTTTGTTTATTATTCTATGGTACTTTTTATGTACTGAAATAAACGTAAAATAAATAATAAATAAAATATAACTCTATAGAGAACATACTTTATAATGACGTTCATGGCATTTGCCTTTCAGAGTGCAATTAGAGCATTAAAAAACTGCATTTGGTTGCTGAGCAATGTATTTTTTTAATCAGGAGGATCAGCTTATTATGCAACTGTTATCGATACATTTTATTAACTTTTATTCTTCTTTTGATTCAGTGTGTTATTCAAATCAATGTTATTTCATTTGTACTTAATTATTTGTTTTTTTGTAAACAGTGATTATGCATCATCGCACAGTTACAGCAGTGCCCGTGATCTTATTGATGAACTTGCTGCCAGCAATGAAGCCCAGTTTACAAATAAACTGGAATTGTTACCACATAATGTCACAGCATATCTAGATTGGAAACAGAAGGAGAAACCACCTTCATCTCATTCCCCATTGATCGTGTGAGTACTGAATAATGACCAGTGTTTATGAAGGTCAGGAAACAAATGTTGCAAATTGCTGACCTCGAGTTGTAACTTTATGTACTTTTGTGCAGTGGTGCAAGTACCTAATTTGTTTTGTTGTTCTAATTTTTGAATGGTAAGAATGTTCCAATGTTTAAGTATACTTTCATACTGAGGAGCAAACATTTGCAGATGAGGTTAAAGAAACGGAAATAAGCAAACTGTGATGTAGGTCAAAAACGTGTGATTTTTTCATTGGTTAGCTTCGTCTGGGAGGAAGGTGTCAGTTAGTACATTAGGAAATGTGCTGTTATAATGCAATGCAACAGGCAAACAGGATTTTTGAGCAGGGTTTTGTGAATATCATTTACCAAGGCAAAAGTAGTCATGATTAGTGTTAAACTAAAAAAATTTAATAACGGTATTTAATTAATGATTGCAAGCTTTTTTCACCACTCATGTAGTGAATATTAGATCTCTGGTTTATGGTATCTTACTAAATTAGAAAAAGTCTGGCTTACTGCAAAAGATGTTTTATTCTGTTTGTGATGTGTCAAAAACGTGAGTTCACCACCTTGTTAAAATGTACAAATGTTATGGTGTTGTCTTACTACCCAATACAAGCAGATCAGCTGTCATGGACAGCAATGTGATACTTAGTGCTTATAAAGTAATGTTTTTAATACATGTATCTATTCTAGGCAGGCACTCACTTAAAACATGTACATAATAAAATGCATTATGGTGAGGTGATTTTTTAAGGGAATAAAGTTTTTGTACCTTTCTATGTTGTTTGGATTTTATGATTCTGATATTGAAAGTTCGTGCACTTTTTAGGTGTGTGTTCTCTATCCCTTGTGCTTATACACACCTGCCTATGATTGCACTTGTTTGCGTAAACTCAGCGCTATAAACGTGCTTTTTCTTTGTACCTGTGTTTACTCGTACTTATTGGCCTCGAGTTTGCTTTAACAAGCGCGTGATTTCATCATCAGTCTTTGTTTATCTTTAGCTCACCTGATCTGAGTCAACTGAGGCAGATGTCAGCTGAATTAGATATGAGGATTAAGAGCGAATACGAATATATTAATACATTACAGCCAGCTGAGGTGCGTAGCTTATTATAAATGTCAGGTGCTTCCATATTTGATATAAAATACGATTAGAAAACCCACGTTGACAATCCATGTTTAACAATAAAGCTTAAAGAAAGACTGAACATAATGACTGGGTAATGTGTGAGGACCTTAAATGTTAAATGTGGAAAGATTTAACTAAAATGCTCTAAAAAACCTTTTATTTGTAACCGCTTTTAAATCATAACCATGAATGTTCTTTAATTATGATTTTGTTTCCAGTTTTTACGATTGTAATTTTTAATTATAACCATCTTTTTTTTTGCTCAAGTTGTCATGCACTTTTATGGTTTTGATTTGATCTATAGTACCACTGTTTCATAAAATGATCCAGTTTGCCACTAAGTTACGTGCTTAATAAGGAATGGAATGAATGTATGATAAACTCTGTGATTTTTTTTATTTACATTAGTTGATGATCTAGAACTATCTAATCACTTACAATTATCATTGTTTTGTAGTTCAGAAAAGTTTTTATTTTTTATTTATTTTTTGTTAGAAATGCTGATTTTTGTGGTAATAAAAGTGTTGAATAAAAACTTGTAGAAAATCAGTATGTCAGTAATTATAACTGTAAATGAGATCTGGTGACTGTGGGGCAGGGATTTTCTGAAACATGTCACCTCAAATTTATTTTTGCCCAAGAATAATTGCCAATGTTTAAATATTTGTTTTAGTAATTATTCATGCAATTAGTTCAAGCAGTTTATTTAATTGCAAATCCTGGTCCAAATTTATGCTAAGTTATTCGCTAGCATTGCTATGGAAACATGTTTAAGATAAAGGTTAGTAAACTGGGCTTGTAAATTGATTGCTAAATTAGTAAATATTTACCCAAAGCTCTCATGTACTAAACTCACCACGGAAAGCAAATCGTATGATGTGTAAGTTTATATGTATTGGTGCAGGATACAACTGCACCATATGTGAACTTGCCTCTCGACATTGTCGAAGTTGAATGTCTGCTTTACAAGATTCATTTCATATAAATAAGCACTATTCAAAAACACTTAAAATGATATGAACTTGTTGGATTTTAGTTTTAGTGTGGGGTTTATTCTGATTTAAGAGCCCATCCTATTAACTCGTTTTACTTGGTTCATAGTTCTGAATATCCTTAGGACTATCGGCACATGAAGGGAGGCTTCAAGCTTTGCTAATTTTCACATTTCAGTTTTGTCTTTGCTATTATGAGCCATTATGCAATTGAAATGTTGCAAAAGTTGTGTTTTTGTAATGTGTCTTGGCATCTGAATTGTAACATAAATTGTAACATTTTTTCAGAACAACTGTGGAAAGTTTTAAGATACATGTTCAATGCTCTTTATTTTCTTTAATAAGTTTGCTAAATGATACTTTAATTCATTTCGCAGTCTTTTGGCTGGCTATTGCAAAACACATAAACACATTGTTAATATAGTTATTATACTTCAGGATGGATTTTACATCTTTCAAAGTTGTCCAAACCTGGAAAGGCACTAGACAGTCTCAGTATCCCATGAAATAGATGCATTCAAAATGGCTGCCGTTGACACGAAAATGACATTTTTAGCAACGTTAAATGCATACAATTTAATTAATCAAAATTCTGTGTTTGAAAACAGCAGCTAATACTAACGTTATACTTTCGTAGTGCTTAAAAAAAAGCCAAATTTCAGTATATTTTCTTAAGATTTAGTAATACTTCTTATGGATATTACCTGATAAATATTACGTTTTCTATAGGTTTATGATGGTGATATTATGGATAATGTGAGCCGGAGGCTGAACTTCGTTTTATCTGAATTCAAGCAATTAGCACTCAACTTTAACATTTCCTACGAATCCGAGCTGTTGCTATGGTGTGACAGGGAGCCACCCACAATTTCCCCACTTGGTGAAACTATGGCAACCATCCATCAGATGCTGACAAATTTTACGGGTGTAAGTAAATGTATAGCATTATGTAAAT
Source organism: Tubiluchus corallicola (assembly GCA_030141605.1). Classification (NCBI taxonomy): domain Eukaryota; kingdom Metazoa; phylum Priapulida; class Priapulimorpha; order Priapulimorphida; family Tubiluchidae; genus Tubiluchus; species Tubiluchus corallicola. The sequence continues at coordinate 177,265 of JAQGDQ010000069.1, read as the reverse complement.
AGCTACATTAGATGGCGGAATTTTTTCTTAACATATCACAGGTAGTTTGCTAAGCGTGACAATGACTTCTCTCCTGTCATATTCACTGTTTTCATGCAATTAATATTTTTTTGGATTTATAAAAGAAAATTTTCGATGTACACAAATAACAAGTAAGATGGTAATGACGGCCGCTATTGCACCCGTAGCCTTATCAACTATTAACCTTAGTCTTATCAGCAAACGTGGAGGCAAAAGCCCCAAGTGGCTTATTGACGTAAACCTATTTTTGTAATTTGCCATCATGACCCAGCGAAAATTTATTTACACAAGTAATCTAAATTAGCTGTCGTTTGGGTTTACTTTCAGCGTAAGCTACAAATGTATGTATGTATATGAGTAACATTGTCTATAATAAATTATAACAGAAAAAATATCACCTCAAAGCCCATACTTTCTTATGAACATTAACAATACATTTACATTGACTTTGTGGGTTACTAAACTTACTGTTATTATGCAATTATGTGCATTTGTTGTTGAATAAGATCATTCCTACATTCCAGATATAGATTTTAATATCAAATTCTAGGAAATAACTGTGGCCTTTTTATAATTTGATTGATAGTAGTTGAATGTGCGATTGAAAGTAAACGTCCTCAGTTAGATTAACGCAAACAAAAAAATGTATGGAGAATGATATTAAAACCTTTGCGATTAATCGAGGCTGTAAACGCTGAATGTTTTTTTTGTGTTCAATTCCCTGCTCAAATATTTAATTTTGTGCTACTTATTTTCAGTTTTTGGAAACACTAGATTCCGTAAAGCATTCATACACTTCAACTGTTGCGATGAAAGACAGCATTACTAGTGCCAAGCAAAAAGAGGATGAATCTTTAGGTACTGAACATGCGCACACTTTTAATTTTATTGCTGATACCTGTCAATTGTAAGACACTCTACTGCCAATTGCTTAAGATGACACGTAATATTGCTTATGATACACTGGAAAACAGAGAGAAAAATTCTTCTGAATAAGGGTGTATCTCTGGATATCTAATAATAATTGGTCACTTTATGGTTAGCTACAAAGTTAGGCTGCCTTGGATCTAGTTAGTAAATGGATGTGTGAATAATCGGGAAAATTGCGTCTAGGTGGCTTTCGACTACTTTCTTTCTGCTTAGGGGAGAATGTATACATACTTCTCTGTGTTTATTGTTTCATCTTTAGCTGATTATCTCTGATAGTGAGCTAGGTACCAGTCTTGCCAATGTCATTCAATACTATTGACAGTAGATTTTTGAGCACTGCGTTCTCTGTTGCATTGTGCTGGTACCTTGAAAAAATTGCCACATTTTTTGCATTTAAGATATATATTGACATTTATTTTTGTTATCTATTAGGTTTTCTATGTTTTCTGCTGTAATTGATATTTTATTTTCACATATTTGCAGAATATTGTTTATTCTGTACTTATCTGGTTGCTGTACATCTGGGACATCTGGCCGAACGTTTCTATACACAGCATATTTATCCAATTATATGTAGTTTTTTGCGATAAAACAACAAAAACTATTTTTGGAAACAGGCTATGAACCATGCAAAGTACTGCAGCATTTTCATATTTGATTCTTTGCTCTTAGAGTTCAATTAAATAAACTAAAGTGCTGAAAAAATCCAAAGCTAATTTGAACAGTTAAGATCCCATGTTTTATAAAGTATTAACTACCTTTTGTGACTTACTTTGAATTGTTTTATTTAGATCAAATGAGAAAAAAGACTTTGGAGGCATTCCAGGAGTGCATAGCAACATTGTCAAAGCTCACTGTTGAGGACAGTGGTGCCACCTGGAATCCGAAAATCAAACTTTCTTCAACGTAATGTCACGATAATTAACCTTCACTGGAAAGCTACAAGTTGAAGTTTCCACACAAGTGTATGATTCAGTGATATAAAGTGCAAAGGAAATACAGTGGCTCTACTTAGAATGTAAAAATGTAGGCTTCATTTGTTGGATATTACTGTGAAATAAATGTCACTGTGACGAAAACAGTCCCTCATGCTTCACCCTGTAGTAAAAGATTTATTTGTAGTAAAAGAAATAGCAATTATTTAGTCGCTACCATGTCAGTGGTTTTTAGGATGTTAATAAGCCTGCCTCGTAAAACTTGCTTGAGCTATTTCCTTTCCAAAATTGTTTTTCCGGTGATTTTTAATTTTGGCAGTTACTTAGGATCTCTTAAATCGCATTTATACAGTCTGTAATTAAAGATATTCCTTGAATTTAAAGTAAATGTTTGGTGTTCATGTTTTCCTGTAGGATTGCACTAATGGTGCTACAGCTTGTTATTAGTGAGGATGTTAAGTATTTAGGTCAAGCTAGATATAGCCATCTCAATAACTTACTGCATTGTGCTTATATGGCACGTCAGTTTACACTACTTCTAATAGATGGCAGCACATTGCAGGTAAATTTTCACTCGTTTTTTTTCAAATATATGCACATAACAATGATATGATATTATGTTGCTTCTACTAGATTTCCTACCTCCAGTTCACCCAGCTGTAGCAGGCTGCTGTTTCGTTCAAGTGACTGGAGTCACTTTTTCAAGTGACAGGAGTACAACTAAGCTCCTTGAAAGGCTGCTTAATTTTTCAAACAGTAAATTCAAGTAAGTGAAGTCAAGAAAGAGGCAGATCTGTCAAGGCTTTGAAATGCTTCTTAAATTTAGCAATAGATTAACAATAGACTTAATGTCACTCAAAGAATTTGCTGATTTGCAGCAACCTGAAACTTCGCCATTCAGAAAGTATGATTGAAATTCTTTGGAGGTTGATGATGGACATGTTGTCTTGACCTTTACATTCAGGTAGTAAGTAACAGTCATGCTGTAAGCTTGGTTTAATTCATTATCAAGGTGCTTATTCTTCCATGGGAAAATTAACTGCCTGTAATTCACAGCAATGCGTTTGTCATGTTTGTTAATAATTATGTACGATGTATATCATGCTGTGATATCAGATAGCCTACGGCCATATCACGTTGAAAACACCGATTCTCGTCTTATCACCAAAGTTAAGCAACACAGAGCCTGGTTAGTACTTGGATGGGTGACCGCCTAGGAATACCAGGTGCTGTAGGCTTGCGGGATGCCCACACTATCTCGACACTGGGCGGAGGAGCTGCACAAGCAGCCAATGGCTAGAGGTCGGAGGAGGTCAAGTGTAGAGGAGTAAACCTTCCAAATCAGGAGTGGAGCCCCAAAGGCGGACCAGTGCAGCATGCTCACTGACTCTGGCAGCTCCTGCAGCCAACCTGGTGCCAAACGTATCGCTCCGCTTTCCTTTGGACTACACCAGAGAGGAAGAGAGGGGGTTCCTGTTGTCTGGGCAACTCAGGATCTCCATGCACCTTGCCCAGGCGTGCGCCCTGGAGAGGCCACACCAGTGGTTCAAGGGTCGGACTGCTCAGCCACAGTCGACGCTGCAGCTCCATCAATATGAGCAATATCTGACTCTCTTGGCGCACACTGCATTGTCTTCCGAGACAGAAAGATGCCAACAGCAACAAATATACGGTGAATAAGCAATAAGTATGTTGTCTTGATCAAATTATAAAAAATAAAATGGAATTAAGAAGAATGATATTATTAGTCTTTGAATACTCTAATTTTGGCACAACTTATTGTTTTCACATAATAAAAATACCTCTGTTTTGTTTTGGGTATCACATTTCGCTTAATTATATTTGGATTCTGTTCTCTTCTGTTTTCCTAGTCAGAAAGCATATAAAGGCACGACTTACTGAAGGACATGTTTATGGCGGCACGACTGGTACCTGATTTATCATCTGTGATATTCTTCTAAGAAGAGGCGCGAACCAGCATCTTAGCAATGTTTCTATATCATAGCCCTTACCATGTCATTCATGCGAAGCACGGGTGCCTTATCCACTTAGCCACAACTTGGCAATCTCGCATTTTATTCTGTTCCTGTTTTTGAATTTCATTTGCTTTATCTGCTGCAGCTTCCTTTTAATTGACCTCCTATTACTAACAGGTTCAGAATGGTCTTGCTTAACTTCTATAACTCATTTTGCCATAGATTGCAGCTATGCAGCAGGATTGTTTAGTCTCGATGACAATTTTTTTACATGCGTAATGTAATTTTTACCTTTCATACAAAAAAATGTAAAGAAAGATTAGGCCTGCAACACAAAAATACATAAAGTGAAGCGAACTGTTTATATAGAATATCTGAACCTGCCACAGATGACGCCGCAACATGTTATTGCACGTTGCCGTAAAACGTAATCCACGTAAACCTCGTTATAACGCCAGGTCTGGGACACCACTAAATATGGCGTAATAGCGGGGTTAGGGTTAGAAAACAGAAAACCAAGAAGAAATGCCTTTCAGACAATTTTTTAAACCATTAAAATAGTGCTTTCTACATTTTTAGACACTCGGGAAAACCTTCGTGGCATTTTTTTGAATGTGCAAATGAGGTTTCAGAGAAAAAAGCTTTAGATATTAAAGTAAAAATTATTCTCATAGTCTACAGTTTTACTGCTGATCGGCGTGCATATAAGTTTGATGCAGTCAAACGTGTAACTTTATTCAACGTGTAACTGCCCAAGCTTCATTTTTTACCATGCCTAGTAGGATAGATGGCCGTTACTTTTTGTGGCAAAAGGAAAGGATGTTTTGTCCTCACTGCGGTCGCGTTTTGTGCCATTTTTATGTTGAAGTGATGTGTAAAAAATCAGGAGAAGTATTTCAAAATGTGAAAGAGGGAGGTTTTTATTAAAATCGGGAATTTCCATTAAAATGCTTTACTGCTAACCTTGACTAAATACAGTTTTTACGAAATTTAGTTACAAAGATTAATTATTACCTTAATTACTGTGCATCTAACCCAAAATAGTAGCTACCAGATTACTTGCAGCTTGATCTAATTCGCAGGAGTACTCGGCACACCTATTGTTCACACAGCCTAACATAATAGTACTCTGCTAACTGTGTTTGTTACTATAAATTTGCTGTTCCTTGCAGGTTTGTAAAATAAAAATTGGTTCTTATAAGTTTATTTGCTATAAATAGATAAATACTATAGTAAGGAACGTTTTTATTTATAGATGTTTTGTCCAATTTGTCTGTCTGCATGTTGTAACCCATAACCTCAATAAAAAATGATGAACACTTTGGTACAGGTTGATTTCCTTTATTACTGCGCTCAAAAAAAAGAAGTAAAGGCGGTGGAGAGGGGGGTTCAATATAAATTGCAGTTTGAAATAATAACGTAATTGCTTTTATAGTTATGAATATATCGATTTTTTATGGCAAATAAAGATTATTATATATATAAACCTCAGTTTAGGTAAATCAAAAAACCACAATATATAATTTGAAGCAAAACATACCTTAACAAACTACATTATGAAATTTGCAATCTGAACTTTTTACCAGCAGACTATGAAACCTAAACTACTACTGCCCAACTTACAATAGCCAGGACTCCTGTTACACCTCATTAACTCTAGTTGAAACCCAGTAAATGGCATGTAAATAGATAGTACAGTTAATTATTTTTACAGGCAAACTACCAAAAGATGGCAGCACTTCCCTAAGATACTGCCACTTTCTGCTAAGTTTAAAAAAACATTAATTATGGCACCACCGCGTAACAAAATGCACATTACCAAATTGTTTCCTTAACAATAAAATAGATAAATCATTACTCAGCAATAATCATTCTGTTCAGTTCACAGTGTTCTGTTTGCTGAGGCCACTGGCTGTCTACTATACTGCGGCTGTTAATTGCCACTTCCGTCACAGCACTGCGTGTCATGGCGGGCGATAATATTTGTGACAGTGCCAACGGCGCTTAATTTAAGTTACCATATCACATAAAAGCATGTATCAAAAGTGTTTTAGAAATTAGAAAATATGTAATTCCGCCTACGCTTCAAAAGAAAATAACACAAAAAATAGTGTCATAGGACCTTTAAATATCAAAGCCATTCTGCTGCGTAGCCTCTATTTTGTTTTCTTAGTTAATTTTAATATGTGATGAATAGTATAATATTTTGATACCTACAACAATACGAGTTATATACTATATATTTTTGCTGCATTAACAATGCAAGTGTAGTTCTACAGTGGTACATTGTAAAACTTACGTAACACAACTTGGATTGGAGAAACAGTCTTGTGAAATTCTGGTTAGTCTACTGCTAAGAGAAATATGCAGCCCTGTGGTTAATATTTCTGGATAATTAAGACTATAAATAGCGCCACAGATAACTTGACATTGAGTCAAAAAAATTAACAGCTGTTAAACTCACACTAGTTCAGTACTGAACAATAGCTAGACAACTCTTAATTATTGCTTGCTTCTTGCTCTCAAAACCTCAGGATTCATTTTCATACATTCACTTGCAATAAGACGTAAATCTTAATTTAAACACCATAATTGTTTTTCTGTTCAGAGGCCATTGTTTTACAAGTGATTGTTCTCAGCAATTCATTGTATTTTATCTGGGCTGGCGTTATAACGGAGTAGATTTATTATGTACAATAGACTTTTGGCACAGCAGATACGTTGGCGGATGGCAGTAGGCGAGGTTGGCGTTATTCTGTATACCTTATCCAAAGAAATAAGCACCTAGATGGTAACTATCTATAAACGGCCCTCTCTCATATGCCTTTTGAAACTGACAACTAATAAAGCACTGATGGTTGATGATGAAAGATAATTCCATGGATGAACTACACGATGCCCAAAGAAGTTTGATCTGATGTTGGTTCTAGCTGGTTGCACAAATAACTTAGACTCATCGAACAACAGCTTTATAGAGAGGAATAATTACTGCTGCATTTCTCGATATCACACACCACTTAATCATGCCAATAGGATGGTTTGCTTTAGTAATGATCTGATTCACATGGGAATTCTATTTGAGGTCATTAGAAATCATTACTCCCCAGTTTCTGATACAAATTTTGCAGCTATGAAATTTGATCATTATTTGGAAAATAAGGGTGTAATAGATTTAGGCCGTATTCTAAGTAAAGCACATTTACTGGATTTAAGTGTCATCAACCATTTACTGTACGAGTCTAAAATTTTATCCAAGTCATATATTTAATATATTAGGAAACTCCGGACAAGGCAAAAGTTGGCGTAATGGCGAGGCCGGCTTTATAACGGGGGCGGTATAACGAGGTTCAGTTGACTTGTTCGCGCGCAACATGTTTTAAGTTTGGCAACTTGCCAACAAAATTAGCGTGGCGTGTTAAACTTGAACGGAAGAATTTGACGATTATTTATGTTACTCGTGAGAACTGCCGTTGAAATCTCTTAACGTAATAAAGGTAAAAAGCTTCACAGTTCGATCAATACATATAATAACGTTGTCATGATGAATTAAATTCTAAAATTTATCTGGAAGTTATAGATGTATCAAAGCTTTAAGCCGGTTGGCATTTTGATCAACGCGTGTTCTTATAGCAATGTTAAACGGTTATTTGTTTTCATTAAACTGTGCAGTTGAAATTCACCAAATCATATTTATTAGGGCATATTTAATGATGAATTGGTCATCGTGTCAATGGTCTACCAAATACTGAATAGCAGGTTGGGTAAGTGACTAAGTGATTGCCATAGTCAAGTGTAAGTGTCATACCTCTGCTTTAATTGTTTTGGAATATTTGATGAATACCTGATGATTGATGCATTTACTGACTTTCGTGACCTTGGTTCTGAATCCTGAAAACTGGTAGACAAATTCCATACAGTAAAATCACACTCTGCCTACATTATGTGCTACAGGTGTAACTAAGGTGCCCTTTGTGTAACCAGGCATTTGCAGGTAGTTTTTGTTCTTCTGATCAAACTTTATTTTGGTAAGAAAGCCCAGAAATTTTTGCCTGGTTAAGTAAAATGTAAAATTGTAGCTGGGGCAGACTGATGTGAGCAGAGCCAGTTATAATTGGTCAATTTTGTAAGTTCTTACATTCTTAAAACTTCTGAGTACTTATTAAGGTGTATAAATTTCAATTCTGATTACCTTCGGTTAACTGAAGTAGCTAGTACTAGGTTATGGCAAAGCAAAAAATGCAATCTGACCTCAATTTTTAAAAACTAATCTGTAATACAAAGCTTTGAGTTACTCGCCACACATGTGCAAGCACGTGTACATACACGTTTTGCTTGGATGTATTTGTAAGATACAAACGTAAGTAACATGCTGTTGGTTCCTTTAAGTCATTCAATGCTCTATTGTAACATCACAATATTAAAAAACCACGCCACATCATGCCGCAAGACAACAGCAACAGCAAAAAATTTTTGAACACTGATGAAATGTCAAACGCATCTATTAGAGATCAGTAAAACTCGAACAGTCTACATAGTCATTGCTTAGTGTACCCGAAATGATGGCAATAAGCTAGCAGTTATCATAGCATCATATGGGTGCCAAAGAATCCAAATTCTGTAAAAAATTGGTGATTTGTTTGCACATTGTGAGAAACTGTTGAATCACTGTCTGTGGGGACAGGAATTAAGTGACTGTGACATATATTACTGCCAGAAATTTTGGGATATTTGACAGCTCTGATATTTTACTATACATACCAAATTTATGTTATCTTGGGTGGCAAGTTTATAATAAACTACCAAAAGTGTTTATGTGAATGGTAATTTATTATAGAAAGAAAGCAACATGAAAGCTTTCCATTTTTTCTTGTAATATGAGAACTCTATGGAACAGTTTTTTTAGAGAAAGAACAGGTCAGTATGATCTAATTTATGCCAAGAAAATAAATGTTCCCACACCAGTTTACATAAAGAAAAATGGAAAATTGTTGCCGTTTAAACAAAGCCTTTAAATCACTGTGTATTATTAGTTTTATTGTACATTATCACCAGTACCTTTAATGCCATCCTGTTAAACTGGCACTATTGCTTGTATTAACTTAGCTTAACATACTTGACTAACAGTCTGAAACCAGAGTGAAACACTTGACAGATGACACTCCTTTAAGTAACATCAGTTCTATATGTGTAATAGCATGTAATAGAGCATGTTTATGGTATACATTTCAGCCATTGATCTCTCCTGTTTGAATCTGAACAAAAGCTTACAGATTGAATTGTAAGTGCCAGAAATACGCAGCTGTGGTCTACTGCTTATTAGTTATACTGAAAAGAATTGGATTGCGCATAATGCAATCTAGCTTGATAACTATTACTTCTTCAAACTTGGCCTTAATTTTTTGAACAGTAACATTTTTAGAACAAGTGTGAAGAAAGAATGTGAAGAAACAACTTTTTATCTTTCCATAAAAATGTTTTTGTCATGGGCACATAAATAAAAGTTGTCATTAAACGAGAAGTTTACTACAGATTTTCCAATATTTTTATTGAGATATTTGCTAGATGTTTATTTAAACCATTAAAAAATTACATATACATGTCACATTCTTTATTGTACACAGGTTTAGTACAAGACACAGGAAAATCTATGTTTGCAGGCTTTAACAGGATAAGGTCCTATTATGCAGGTTTTTGATGTAATAGTAATAATGATAATAATAATAATAATAATAATAGTAATAGTTTATTCTTAAAAACGCACTCTATCTGAAGATCTCAGTGGTTTTTACAACAAAGTTAAAAAAGATAAAAAACCATACAACCAATCACAATGAAGATTAGGCGGCTACAATTTAAAAGAATTAGCAACGTATGACATTGAAAAAAAATTCACAGTTACAGTTTACAGCAAAACTAGTTAATGTAAACTTATATTAATGTAAACTTTGTGAATGGAATTTCGGCAGATGTCTCTCTTGGCTTACTGCCAGAGCTCTTAGCTTGGCAGCGAAAGTATTGAAGTGGCATTGGCACCCATCCAAATCCTAGAAGACGCAGGAATGTTATATGGGAAAGCGCACAGTTGAAAACTTTGGCATGGTATCAATACAAACATTTGCTGTGTAGGAAGCCAGTTAATTTGGGTCAAGTAAAGTTAGTCAGCTTTGTAGGTTTGGGGTTTCAGGACAGAATGATCTGGCACAAGTTTGTGCAATGCTGGCTTCAGGTATTTAGCTTGAAATTTGTTTATAACTGGTGTTCTGATGAAAATGTATTATGATTAAGATAGTGAGATATTAAGATATTATTATTAATACAGTGATTCAAGAAATCACCTTTACTTGGTTATTTTGTTGCAAAAATTATACACATAATTAATTAATCAAGCAGTGATAAATTTAAAACTAAAAGTAGATGATGTCTTGTTCAACCCGAGAATTGTAGAACTTTAAAGACTTGTATGTCTAGTCTAAGCCTAAGTGTGAAGATATTTAACTGTATAATAAGCTTACTATTTTGCACATTGTATCTTTAGTTACATTTGTACACACGAGTAAAAGCTTAGAAGCCATGCTAACAAATGTTCTCACATGTTTGTCAAGCATAAACAGCTATGTAAGTAATGGAAAATGAACCTGAAAGACATTTGGTTTAAATCCAGCATCAGGAATCATTAGTTTTCATATTTGTTGTCACAGATGTAAAATAAATGTTTATCTTATTTTAGCTAACTTTTATGCAATGATGGTGCTTGACAATAAATTTGTTTGGTATTTTGCTTAGCCGATTATCATGTTGACTGACTGTTCGACTGAATGAGGAATTACTCACCGTCACCGCTCCTGTACTACGTATACTGAGAATCCGATATCTCAGTTTTCGAGCTTCTGAACGTTTACTTATAGGCTGGTTGTAGCATTGCTCAAATAGCAAGCATGATGGACTGTGGTTGTTTACATGTTTGTTGGCCCTGTGAAACTGCTGACTGTTCAAACTTTTACAATTGTTGTTTACTGATACTACATGCTGCTGGCCAGTCCATTTTGTAGGTCACCTTGGTCGGGAGAAGGATTTCTAATTAGTAGACATCAAAGTGTTTTAAAAGTCAACTGCTGCTGATTTCACACTAACCTTTATTGATTTGTGTTTTGTAATGAAGCCATGGGCTTGCATGTAAGTATGCTGATTTTCCATGAGCATTGTATTGCAGCTGTTAGTGTATAAATTTAGATTAATGTGCTCTAATGCGTACTGTAAAACCTCTTAATCGCCAATTGATCATGAATATTTTGTTAATTGACGAATTTGTTGCCATTTATACGATCTAAGTGACTTGTCAAGTTCCATTATTTTGTTTAATTTAGTGTTTTCGTGCATAAAAAACTTTAATTTTAATAATGATAACATTGTTGTTTGCAATTTAACAAGTTAGCAAACTGCTTATATACAAAATTTTTAGTTATGTTATGGGTATCTTATTGTAACTTTAAAAAAGTACGTTAACTTTTAACTTCTGTTATGTATATGAACAGTACCTGGAAGCAATTGGTGTAAAAGCAATTGATAAAGTTGTTAGTTAACCATTTGCAAAAGCTGCATTCATTCTACAAGTCAAAAATCCATCTGTACAATGAACTGGTGGCCATGCTTGAGCGAGTGTCCTAGATATTTTTGCCGGCAAAATGGCTATAATTCACAGCATGTTAGCTTAACTACACAAGTCAATAAGAACCTTTGAATTTTCTTGATAAATTACGAGGACTTGTAGTTAATGCAGAGTTTGCACAGTTGAAGTTTTCTGTTTAAAATTTTGCTCACATTTTTGTGAAGAAAGATTAGACTATGTAAGCATAATGTGGATCTGATGTTTTGAGTAGAATGAATTAATATTACTGCAAGAAGGTAAAATATAAAAAAGGCACTTTAATGTGAATTTGTGGTATGTGACTGTGCAAAAGTTCTAATCCAAGATTGTGTAGTAGCTCTAGCAAATATATAGTTAATGCTAGCTCTGTGTATGGAAAAATGATACATTCTAGTGAGTTAGTTTAATTTGCATAATAAATTATTAATACCTTTGAACTGCATAGGAAAATTGTTGCAGAAGGCCTAGTCATGTAGACTAGCTGTATGTATGATTGTGTACGCCATACAGGAAGTTTTAATAAAGTAGTGATAGCATTGTGACTCAGACATAAATATTTAATCATGACTGATTAGTGTGCTACATCAACACCTATGAGCACGAGTTCTGTTGCACCTTATTAATTTGATGTTCGCGTAAATTGCGGCACTATCTATATAGTGTAGTTAGCATACGTGCTGTAATAAATGGCAGTGAACAGTTTTGTTTACCTTCTTACTTGTATCTAAGATTGTGTCCTAGTAAAATTTTGCATATATACAACCAGAGATAATTTAAAACTCTGCAAAAATGAAAAGTGTGATTCTTAAGCGAAGCACATTTATAATTTAATCTTATTTTTCGTTTTAGGAAATAACCAATTTCAACCATTGGACAGTAACCTTAAGTGAAATTTGAATCTTGGTCAAGCAAATGGACACATTCATTCACCTATCCATGTTACAGAGTTGTGGCAACAACCAGTTTAGTCTTCATGCATTAAAAATAAAGTAGAAAAATTTTGAAGGATCTGTGCTTTGAATCATAACTAGAAACGAGGCATTTGCATTTATCATTTCCAAAGTGATATTAAATTATAATCATATTACAAGTTGTCATTTATTGGTTCTTCAAAGAGCATATGAGATCTTAAGGATTTTGCAAAATCCTGCTAATTTTCTTATCTAGTGGAATAACAAGACTAAGAGGACAACCTTTTGAAAATCTTCGTGCATCAACAAATAAGATTTGGACTTTATTGCAAGCGGAAGTGAAGGAGCTTAAAAGTTGTTTGCTGGGACACCTATTGGCTCACTCGTGGGACAGGACTGTTGCAAAACCAAGCAGACATTAGTTACCACAGCTAACACAGCTTGGTGTTTGCAATGTGGAAGTGTCGTCTCCGGCAGACAAGTCAGACAGCATGGAGTATATACTGGACTAATCAAACAATAAAATGCTTCAGTACATCACCAGCATTAACTGCGAAGGTTTGCCACATTCTTATTATTAGTATATAATTTTTGGTTGGAATATTAGCCTGTGCTTGGCTGAAAATGACAGTCAAGATTTGCTTTTAAATGTGCATTTCACGGCTGTTATTGGTGTAATATTGTAGTGAAGTTACGAACCTCTAATTTGCCGAATCGAGCCACTGCAGTTGACTTTGCTGAACTAACTGATAAACTGATCACGTCTAGCCATTTGTCCTTTGGATAAATTTGTTTATATTTAATCTGGCGTAGAAAATGTTGACTTTGCTGAACTAACTGACGAACTGATCACGTCTAGCCATTTGTGTAAAGTCAGCGTTTTTATTATGCTTATAACGATCGCACATTTATGTGTTGACTTTTAGCCATAATTTTTATCTAAAATAGTAGCTAACCACATTGCTTTTATTTTTTTTCTAGTCACTTTACTTTCTGTAAACCACAGTATTGCTTTCCTTTTGTCAAACAATCAGCTTCTTAAATTTCATTGTGATATTTATAAGTTCCGTAATTGTTTTGCTTTTTTAAGTCGTTGGCAAATTGTAAATTATGTAATGAGTTAAAGGAAGGCCAAATTGAAGTGTGCGCTATTTATTATGTAGTATTATGTATTATGTAGTAAAGTAGCTTTTTATGTGATTTCAACGTTGACTGTTGTATCGTGAATGTTTTGTTATAGGCAGGAGTATTGGGAATTCGACGAGAAACGATCAATCCCTGGGAACGTCGTGCACCACTAGCACCGCACCATGTGCGTAAGCTTGTACGGAATGGTGTACAAGTATTTGTGCAACCGTCCAATCGAAGGGCATATCCACAAGAGGTCAGTACATAATTATATGCTTTATTAATGTTTGTTTATTTTATGATAATACAATTACATGAGTTTTAGTGAAAAACGTTAACATTTTTCTAAAAAAACATTTTTCTAGATGTATGCTGATGCGGGTGCCATCATGCAAGAAGATCTCTCAGAGTGCCCCGTCATAATGGGCGTGAAATCTGTGCCGATTGAAATGCTTATGCCCAACAAAACCTATGCTTTCTTCTCACACACCATCAAGGCTCAGGAGGCTAACATGCAGTTGCTAGATGCCATATTGGCTGAGGTAATAACACAACAGTTGCTTCCAGGCTGCAGTTCAAATATAGACTTTGCCAGTTTTCTACGCAGTTTTCTTTTTATTATTTTTATATTGTATTATTCAATATAAAAATAAACTATTGAAACAGAGTCAATTTTTTGCTGAATTACAGAACATTCGACTAATAGACTATGAGAAGATGGTGAATGATAAAGGTCAGCGTGTCGTCGCATTCGGGAAATACGCCGGAGTTGCTGGAATGATCGACATCTTACATGGACTAGGTCTTCGTCTTCTTGCACTTGGACACCATACCCCATTTCTGGTGAGCTGTTGTTTGTAAATGTGAAGCCAAAGATGAAGATTCAGTGAACATGCTCTTATCTATTTTCTAAACTGCTGACTATTTGTGGCACAGGATAGTATATTGTCACGTTTAAAATTAAGAAGTGGAGCGGCAAATGTAAATGCAATGCAATATACGTCAGAATACATTAAAATATTTGTTATTGCCAAGCTAATGAATTCTATTAATAATGTAAGAAGCTCTAAAATGCTAAAAATATGTCCTTTTGACACTTGATTTCCACACAATTCATGAATGTTTATTCACAGTTTCACATTATAAAATATCAAAAGTTATAAACTGTCAATTGCCTAACAATTGCAATTGTTTGTATTGCATCTGCAAATTTGCCTCTTTGGGTAAGCGCACATGGCACACGTCTTGTATAGTTTGCCACGAGGTTTTCGAAAAACTCAGTCACTTTGTTCTGCCTTTTCTGTAAATCTTCCAGGGTATTTTTTGGCTGTTGTTGGTTTATGAACCAAATAAGACATTGCTAGGAAAAAATTGTCCATTTCTGGCCTAAGTCCTAGTCTGTTTGTGAAGAACAAATACTGTAAATAAGAAATTATGTGATTTGTGGAAGACTACAAGGACATGGTTCAAGTTGAAGGCTGCAGGTTCACATATTGGTCAATTTACTGCTTTGTTGCAATTTTTTGGCTACAAACATTAATATTTTAATTAACTTCATTTTTTTACTATTAAAACAATAAAAACCTGTAAATCAGTGGTATATTTGTTTTAATTTACGAAAATCATTTTCAGCACATTGGGTTAGCACATAATTATCGTAGCAGTGCAATGGCACGTGCAGCCATCCGAGATGCTGGTTATGAGATTTCTCTCGGCCTGATGCCTAAATCAATCGGTCCTCTGACATTTATCTTTACAGGAACAGGTAACGTTTCACAGGTAAGAACTAATCAGATTTTTGTCACTTATGCATGCAGTTCGACAATTACTTCACATTATTGTTTAAAGTGTTTTTGCAGCACACAAAAATAAAACTGCTTATTTTTTGCAGATTTTAGCTGTTTTCTTATAGTTAGACCAGGCTTTTTCATATCATAGCTACTTGTATGAGTTAGAAGTTTTTCAATAACAGGTGTACTTTGCCATTTATGCAATTGCCCGGTTATGGTTAACTGCCAGGTATTAGGAAGAATTACATTTGTTGTCATAACATGGGGTCTACCTGCACATCATTAGTATTGTAAATTATTATTTATAATAGTTAAAATTTCATTCTTTGCAGTAAAGGTTGAACAAACCCTCTCTGTCTTTCTGTTTTACTCCCACACTGCTGCAATTAAACTTGTAATAATTATAAAATAGTTTGTTTAAGGACTTATTTTATTGATAATCATCAGTACGCACGCAGTCTAAGTGAACATTCAATGTAGAATCGTAAAATTTCTGTGTAACCACACTTGTTATTTTTCTATTTGTTAAATTACAACCGTAGATGATTTTGGTTTCTAAATAACGAAACAATCCAATTATCGAAATAGGCTTATACGTAGAAATGATGGAGTCCTGTTTTTATTAGGGAGCACAGGAGATGTTCCAAGAACTGCCATATGAATATGTGGAACCAAGAAACTTACCAAAAGTTGCTCAACATGGGTGTAAGTACACCTTTACGATTCCTGAGTTTTAACTTTGGATTTCTGTAGGCAAAAATTATTATGTATATCGAATTGAGCAAAAAGTATTTTGTGGCTCAACTCTTTAATTTGTATAATCAATAATTATTATGTCCAGAGTTGTTGGTCATATAGAAACATTATCCTCCTGACATTAATTTACTTAGGCATTTTATTGTCTTGTTTGCAGCTCGCAAAAAGTTGTACGCCTGCGTTGTCAGTCGAGAAGACCATCTTATTCGAAAAGAGGGCGGGCCATTTAACAGCGACGAATTCGAAGCACATCCCGACATGTACTACTCTAACTTCAGTAGGACGGTAGCTATTCATATACTTACCTAGTTCATTAAAAAACTAGCTGCACTTCATCTTGTAGTGTCTGAATTTGTAATAAACTGAGAACTGGTTAACAACTAGAAATTTTTAAGCAGATAAGGGATCTATGCACAATCATTTTGTGCTCATAAGGGCACAAACTCCATTATGTTTTTCTAGGGGTCATTACGAATAATTGACTTACCCGCCTAGCTGTTATTAGTTCACATATCATCATGCCTGGCTGATGCTATGTGACTCTATGTATATTTGTATACTTACTTTTTTGACTTACTTTTTGTATATTTGCTTACTTGTACATTTTTGTGTACCTGACAAGTTTATCTTTGGTGGTGTGGAACTATTTGTATTTTTCATTTTTAAAGTTGATAAAATTCATCTTGTAGATGCATTTAATTGAGTTTTATTGTATTTGAACTGAATGTTTTCAGATAGCTCCACATGCATCTGTGATAATTAATGGTATTTATTATGCTCCGAATGCACCACGTTTGCTGTACATCCCCGATGCTAAGAATCTCTTACAACCAAGCAGGCAACCATGGTTACCGACAAGCATGGGAACTCCTCATCTTCCTCATAGGTAATGTAAATTATTATTGTTTTAACTGTACTTCGAAACTTTTTATATTGATATTTTAATAATTAGTAGTAGCAGTATTTCCTTTTTTTGTGTTACCAATGCATAATAAAGTATCAGTGTTATGCAAAATCATAAAAGAACTGAATGTCTGTGTTGTGTGTTAAACAATGGTGAAGCAGTCAGAAACTGGAAGGGTGACTGTATGAAAAATTGTTTCAGAACAATTTGATCTACCATACTGCTGACGGCTGTTATACGTCTGCGTACAAAATTTGTTGTAACTAAAAAAACAAGTTATTATTACTGGTAGCTACTGCAGTTGCTTATTGTTTATCGTTTGCTCTATATTAATGTTGAAGTTTTTGTTACTGTTTTATAACATTTAATCTTCCATTCACCCTTCCGTTTTTAGTTAAGCAGATTAACTGTACAGACTTCCTTTGTTTTTTTGTGTCCAATATTTAACCAAAAAGGCTGAAGGTAAACCTAGATTTTAAACACACTAGTATGAAAACTTTTAAAAAGCTTAAATATAATCAAGCTTTTGGTCATGATTGATTTTAATCACCAGCTATCACTTTTAAATGCTTTACTTTATTTAGTTTAGTAAATGGAGAGTAAAGGCATTAAATAGATGCAGGAATCTATTTAAACAGAGTTTTATTGTTTGTTTTCTTTTTTAGATTGTTAGCAATCTGTGATATATCAGCAGATCCTGTTGGTTCTATAGAATTTATGAATGAGTGCACTACTATAGAGAAACCGTTTTGTCTGTATGATGCCGATGAGAACAAGAGCACTGAAAAGTAAGCAAAGTTTTGGTATGTTTTCAATACTAGACCGCTAGGTGCTTGCAATGCAGCGGTTTGCACTGACCTTGGGTGATCCATAAGTCCGAACCAGGCCAGGATTTTGGAACAGTAACACGATATTGGCAGACTCAGGCTTAATTTTTATGCTAGCAAGAATTAAGCACACTTTGTCGCACTCGTAATGTATCCATTTCGCATATGAATCCACTGCTACCGTTAGCAAATGGTGTGAATAAAATCAGCGACTGACAGTTAGGAGTGGCTAAAAGGCATCTTAATCATTACTACCCACGCAAATATATTAGAACAAGCAGTGGATTTTCAGAGGAATTTCTGTTGTTTTTTTACCACAGACACGACATCTGCGGGCTTTATTGTTTCTGATGAAACAGGCTAAACTGGACATCAAGAAACAGGTCGTTGCAGACTTTACCAGATACTATATATTACCTGCAGAATTAGACAGTGGCTTTTGAAAAAAAACATTATTTTTTTGTCAACAATCATTAAAGTCTGGTATAAAATGTGTTTCATGCATGTTTTTTTATGTTTCAGCTTCTCTGGGCCTGGAGTGCTAGTGTGTTCAATCGATAACATGCCTACTCAACTACCACGGGAAGCCACAGATTTTTTTGGTGATCTGTTACTGCCACATGTGTATGAAATAGTAGGTTTTTTAGATGTAGTGCACTACCATGGCCATAGCCATAACTATTGTGGTGTTCTGGTTAAGCCGAAAAACTTGGTGTAGTATAGTAACTCCTAACTCTGATGCAGCACCAAATTGATTATCTCCAGTTTTTGTTAATTCTGTTTGTTTCTTTTGAATCTTCCTATACTTTTCAATTTTAAGCACTTTTTATAGTAATGGAAATTCAGTGGTATAAATACTATTGATAGTAACTATTAATAAACTATTACTACTATTAATAAAAATTCTGGTAACTTTGTTGCCATTTCTTGTACTACTGTGAAATATTTTGTCACAGTTTTAGCCACATGTTAATTTTTTGTGTCACGCATCTATTTTTAGTTCTGTACAAGCTAGGTGCTTATAAAATGTTGCTAGCCAAAATGAAAATGATTGTTATAACACCTAATGGATGCATCAACTGCACGGATGGAATTTTGTGCAATAAACTTTTCTGTTTATCGTCAAAGTTTCAATAACGGTAATGGCTTCCCATAGTGAATATGTTTAAAACAATGTAAATTACAGCGAAACGTACTATGCAATACAAAAGGAAGCAGTTTTAGCGCAAAGGCAGATGTTCGTCGTTAAGGAAGAGATTGGTCATAAAAATCTTATTATAGTTAAAAAATCGTTATTTATTGGAGGTCGTCAAGTAAAAAATCTTTTGTGCAATGTAAAATGAAATAAATTACATTAACGAAGTTATGATTTACTGTGCATGAAAACAGCGTAAACAGTTATGAATTTTTTTCAGGTAAAATCAAATGCTGAAATGCCATTTGAGGACTATACGACGACACCTGTAGTGAAAAATGTATGTGACAAATTATTATTATAATTGTTTTGTTATTTAGTTAATGTTAGTAAAACTGAGCCACTATTGTTCAATTTCACTAAGTTCTGACTCTTCGGGTATTTTGACAGCATTAATAGTAGTAGTGGTACCAGAATATGGTTTATGACAAAGACTTTGAAAACTGAACATGATTTGAACTGCAACACGAATAGTATCATGAATTGCAATGCAACTGCAATTGCTACAATATTACACTGTCAAAAGGAGAATTGAAACATTTTGCCCATGTATTTCATTGCAACTGGAACAGCAGTGTGTGCACAATTGCTGCAATATTACAATGTGGAAAGAAGAATTGAAACATTTTTTTACCTTATGTAAGCTCTTACTATATGTGCCTGTCCTGTAACTAGCATGACTCTGAGCATTGTACTTTTCTGTCATTTAAAGTAGTAGTAAAAACTGACCATGAGCCAGTGAGCCAGGGTCATCAAAATTATTATTTTGTAAGAACTTCAGTAAAGGTCTATTCTGTAAGTTATATGATGAATCACTCTCTGCACTGAATTTTGAGAGTCATAAGAGATATAGCGGAAATTGGCAAACGTCCACTGATCTTAACCCTTTGACTCAAGATCAACAATATTTTGGACCATTGGTCGAGCACTTACAATAGATGTTTATCTTGCAGATTACAGCATCTCTATTACTGAAACTGTTAAGTTATTAGAGGTTATTACAGAAGCTAACAAATGCCCACTGACTGTAACCAGTTCGTCCAGTTGTTTGTTTTGTTTTGCTTTGGTGTTTAAAGTGCTATTCCAACTACCAGCAGAACACTTTTAGTGCTAATTGCTGTTCTTTCCAGCTATTGACCTGAACTTTTTTATACATTTTCACTCATGTCTCGTGACCTGGCCCTAGCCAGTTTTTGAAGAAAACTTGATGCGCACCTGCCCCACCCAGTCACCCACACATGCAAAAACATACTAGATCATAACACAATACTGCAAGTGTGCAACAGTAGTTGGAATGGTTATGGCAATATTTTTCACATTTTGACCCCAATTACTTGACTGGGCTATGCCTCCTTTTTAAAAAATATTTAATACGCATCTAATCCAGCTCACCTCTATACTTGTGATAAAATCTTGATATTGAACATAGCTCAAAGTCGTAGAATTTGAGTAACAATTACAAAACCGACCGATGTCCACTGACTTTTTACGTTTTTACGCAAAATTACCGCATATTGTGCTATTGCTTGAGCCCCTACTTCTAAGTAACTGCCTTGCAAGTTTCATTATTGTTGCATTGTACTTTTTCAGTTATTGAAAGTCGTAATGGAAAAACAATAAAACAATAAAACGGCTTGTAAGACTAGAAGATTCTACAACGAGTTGCAGAATCTTAATGAACCTTTGAACTGTTGAAGATACACTATCATAATTACATGTAGTTGCTATAGAAATTTTGTGGTGATCTCTAATAAAAAATACATCGTTGCCAACATGAAATTTCAAAGCGAGCTTAAAACACGAAAGCATTTCTCAAATGAAAATAAAAATTTTGGCTGTTGAAGCTTTATCAACTAATAACTGAAGGCAAATCTTGATTTTTGGCACTAATTCTCAGTTGTTGTATTTGTACTTATAGGCTGTAATAACATCAAATGGCAAACTCGCCCCGAACTTCGAGTACATAGCACGACTGCGAGAAATAAACAGGTAGGACAAGCTACATTTTCCCTTTATGTGGCTTTTGAATTTATTTTTTGAACAATGTTAAAAACTTGTTAGATTGCATTATGAACTGTTGATTTGCTTCTTATAGTTAATTTCTGCATTTGAAAATAATACTTTTCTAACACGAGATGTGAAAATGATGTGTTTTGAGATAACAAGATGCGTTTTATAGTGTTGGTTTAATCAGAACAGCTGGTCTTCTTTTCCTAACACGGAACTCGCACCAAAATTCTTTTCAGAATTCTGGCTTGCAATGACCAGGTTATCTGTCTAACGGTTAATTAGGTATGTTTATTATGCGTTATGATAAAATTTGAATATAACAGTGTACAACTTGCAATTTATTATTTTTCAACTGCTGGATTTGTTTTACGAATTGTTACAATTGCAAACAACGTTTTGAAAAATGTTTTTGCAAAATGTTATTCATTTACTCAGTGTATCAAAGTAAATTAGTAGAATGGTCAGCACTTAAACTTGGCATAATTCCAGAATTATGAGATGACAAAACTAAGTCTACTTCGTAGGCAATGTAACAATAAGATTTATGTATTCTACATTTACAGTTGTGCAGATCAGGAGTTTTGTAGCTGATAGCACCCTTATATTTACATCATAGAGTTCAAAGTTTAAGTACAAAAATTGATAGCAAGTAAATTTACTTGCATATAATAAGCTATGTTAGTATGATAGGCTGCACCAGTGTAAATATCTTTTGACGATATGGCTCAGCCAGTGTCAGTAAAGTACGTAAAACTGATGTTCATTTTTGAGCGAAAATTGCATTTGCTGAAGAGTTTTTAGTTTTGTAGTTTACAAGGTAGAAGTGAAAAATGCATCTGTTATGAGGTTCAAAGTTTTATTTTATGCAGTTACGATGAAAATAGGAAATCTTTTTTATTGTTTTCGTATAGAATTTGTGTTGCTGATAATACTTACTTCAGTTGTGGATGTAAAGCTAAGAGATACAGCCATTCAAATATGGCAATTCTGTTGCTGATTTCTTTGTAAGTGATTTCTGTTGTTTTTCAGGACCAGGCCTTCAAGCTCTTCAGATTCATTTGGCCACAGGATTTTGATTCTTGGCGCTGGCTATGTGTCTGAGCCAGTTGTGGAGTACCTTTCTCGTAACCCTGATTTTGAGATAACAGTTGGTGAGTAGTTTACATCTGATACTACGTGAATGATAAAACATTTCCAGAGTTATAGCTTGTATTCATTGATGCATACACAGAAATGTCTTAATGGTGTTATTAGATTGATATGAATCTACAGTATATGTGACATACTAGAAACCTGTCTAATGAAATCTGCTCCTTAGGTAATGTGCAAGATTGTCAGTAATATAAAGACTGTTTTTTACTTCTGTTCAGTTTAAAGTGGTGGATGTTAACTATCTTGTTAAGATTTGCTAACTATTCTTATCATTTATCAACCCTGGTTCGGTTAGCGATAATTTTTTTAATGTCTTTTCTTTTTTCAGCTTCTGACTTGAAAAATGAAGTGCACAAATTATCTCAGCGGTTTGGCAATGTGGAACCACAAGTTGTCGATGTGATACAAGACAGGGAAGTACTAGACGACCTCATCAGGGATCACGAGTTAGTCATTAGGTAGGCGGTAGAAAACTAGCATTATTAGGACCACATGTTTATAAAGTTCGCATTTTATTTTAAATTCTTTAGCGGGACTTTATTGTAATAGTAATGTTAATGTATTTATTTATAAAGCGGTCTTTCAATAAAAATTTCTTTAGAAAAGCTGTATAACTAAAAATATTTAGATAAAATATAAAAAATTACAATACAATTAGACTTATCTATAAATCATAAAAATGTACAAAATATTCACCACTTATGCATTAAAATCTGCTTGAAAGACTTGAAAGATGAGGTTTTAGTTTCCTTTAAAAGAATCTAATTTAGTGCAAGCTCTAATGTCAATTGGTGGCTTATTTCAACACATTGGAGCAATGCTTGAAAAACCTAAATTAGCGAAGGCTTTCTTTTTATTAAAAGGTAAAACAAGTTTCATTTCATTTGCTTTTTGCTAACTTGTGTGTACAAGTTATGTTCACGAAATTGTAGTTTGGCTTTAGTTCAGGTTGATGTGTAGTTGAATATCTGAGCGCAGGTAAACTGAGAGCAGCTTTGTGTTCTTAAGGATTAAGAATAATAATTTTATTTCAGTTTGCTGCCATACTCGCTGCATCCACGGATTGCTAAGTCATGCATCAAACACAAAAGCCATATGGTTACCACTAGTTACGTTTCTGATGAGCTCCGAGCTTTGAACGATGCGTAAGGATAAACTTGTTGTTTTGTGCAGTTAAGCTGTTGTCAGTCTTTATGATTGTCAGTAATTCCTATGTGTAGCATGAGCTTGTGTTGAATTTTCTAACTTTGTTGTGTGTTGACACTATTCTTTACGAGTGTATTTCTAGAAATAAATTTTGGAAAAGCATGAAACCATTGCTTGCCTAGTTTCTGACTTTTTTTAACTTTCGTAGAGCAAAGGATGCCGGTATTACCATCGTAAATGAAGTTGGCTTGGATCCTGGCATAGATCATCTACTGGCAATGCAATGCTTCCAAGATATAGAGAACAACGGTGGAAGAGTGAAGTCATTTGTCTCGTACTGCGGAGGACTTCCAGCTCCAGAGTTTTCGGATAACCCACTGCGTTACAAATTCAGGTAAATTGAATTCATATTAATCTATGCAAACACTTAATTATTTTCTAAAGAATGATATGTTAAACAACTTGTGCAAGTCTCATATGCTAATTTGATTTAAACAACACAAATACATGAATAAAATTGCTGAGCCTCACAATGTCGCTTCTGCATTCACTTAAGAAACGATTATTCTTTGGAAAGAATAGAAAAGATATTTGTTTACGCTGCAATTGTATTGTAGTCGGTAGAATGTTTATTTGCTGTAAGAAATCTTTAAAGCAGACAAATTTGCAAAGCTGTTATTAGTAAACTTGGAAAGATTTTCTACGATTTTAAATTGACAAATTTTTGAATTAATTATACTTTTATGAAGAATTAACCATTAGGCTAATTAGGCTATAGCCTAGGCTGCCAAAATTTGAGTGGCTGCAGATTTTTAGGGATCAAGTGTTGAAGTATTTTTATCTCTTGTAGTTCTCCCTGGACAATGACAAATTTTTCCATATTTTGTTTAAAGCACTAATCTGCATGATTGTGTTTGAGCTTATATTCATTTGAGCTTATAGTTCGTTGCTAAACTAACTAAGCCAGCTTCAGTCCTAGCTGTCGTTAAGGTTGTCGAAAATGGCATAGCACGTTGCTTAATACAGAAGTCAACATTAGTACAACTATTAGATCAATTGGCCTGATTTACACTTAATTTATGGCGAGCTGTTAATCTTACATTTTAATAGGTACGAGTCTGATACTTAACGACTTTTCCTACTTTTTTACTTACTTCATTATACTATTCACTTCAAGTGCATTTAATGGGTTTCTGTTTTTTTATAAATCACCAATTGTACACCGATGCCTGTTGACTCGACTGACCTATTCCTTCAGCAATAAACAACTAAGTTGTCACAGGTATAAACTACAAATGCTTACATTGACAGTTTGTTTTTGCTTTCAACTAATACTTTTTGTTATTAGGAATCTAAACATTTATAATAGATGAGAGTTGGATGCTGCATCCTTTAATTCTCCTGCTAATATTTGTGATGAAATTTGCATCTTGTAGTTAATCTGTTAATTAAGTTCTTTTTGTGACTTTAGGCATGTTATAAGAACAAATACTATAGCAGTCTGATAAATTACAATATAACTGGGAAATGATTAATATTAGCAATGTAGCATGTTCCTCTAATTCTCTTAAATACTTGATTGAAAGTATGTGTAGTTTTTGTTTTTTATTTTCCTTGGAGACTGCCAAAAATTTTGGAGACGTAGTTGCAAATGCAATCAATTGCTGAATTACACGTAGAATGCCCTTAGTTATAACACACCACAATTTATTATTGAGTCTGGTTCTATATAATGCTCAAGTATAATTTGCACAATTATATACTATAGCCTGTAGTTCGGATAATTAACAGATAAAAGCCAATACACCACAACCATTTCACAGTCTGCATTAGTATAATGATTATGCAAATGCATGACATCTGTGTGTATTTAACAGTAACCATGTGGTTATTAGGTAATAGTGCTACTAATACAGCACAAGCTGCAAATTACATCTCATATATATATATAAACATTTTTAATTTTAAATTATTAAACAACCGCTATTGGTATGGGTGGAATTGATCATTATCAGCCTGGGGCGTCTTAATACACCCATGAAGAAAGCACTTACTTTTTGTTTTGTTTTGGATTGCTGTTTTTCGTTTATTGATACTTTAATGTTTTTGTCTAATATGCTTAATGATTTGCTTAATGAAGCTTTTTATTTTACAGCTGGAGTCCTTGGGGGGTACTGCGAAATGCACTGAGTGGTGCACGCTATCTTAGAAATGGAGAGGTAATGGACATCGGACCAAATGGGAAGGTTCTACACTATGTGGAAGACATGGATTTTTTACCTGGCTTCAACCTGGAAGGAATTCCTAACAGGTAGGTAGTAGGTAAAGTGTTAACCAGGACCATGTTAAAAAAACTTACTTGCAATTTGACAAACAGATGCTGAAAAAAATAATTGAAAAATGTGTGTATGAATTTCAGGGATTCTACTGTATATGCCAAAGCGTATGGTATAGAATCAGCACACACTATTCTACGAGGTACACTGCGTTACAAAGGTTATTGTGAGGCTTTGCAGGGGTTAATCACCCTTGGACTGATAGATGAGAATCCACATCCAAGTTTGCATCCAGATGGTCCGGAAATCACGTGGGTATGTGCTGTCATCTATTGGCTTCTTGCGCAAATGTATTTTTAAATGTGAAGCTAGAAAATGTGAAATAAGCAAGCAAATGCGCATTTTGAACAATAAAGTTGAATGTCTCTCTGTTATGTTCAATTGGAATTGTTATCACGAGTGAAAAGCAACAGCTAAAATGAGGACCCACAGCTTGTGCATACACCTTTATTGAGCGTACGAGTTTTTCTAAAGTCTTCCTTGCTGATCAGAAAACTGTAAAATGACGTAGAAGTCCCCACTGACTTGATATTTCACGTGCTTCACGTATCGATGTTTCAGATCTTCCAAAGAACTTTAGTTTATCTAATTACAAACTTTCAGATGATACGTGCGCAAGGGCTGTTTTTTGCTTGACATTCGAAATTGTTGAATTTACCTATCTAATTGCAAGGTATCCTTTGCGAATTCTCCGTTGAAAATCCTATATTACGTCCCACCTCACACTGAAAAGTGTTACAACTGTAAAAATGGTCAGAATTGCTCAGAATACCATGCCAATTCAAAATGAGTGTTGCTTCATTTTCGGTGGATTCTTAGTTTAACCTAATCTATAAAAACCAGACAATAATTTTAATCACTGATGGTACCGATGGCGCCGACTTTAACCGCTGTTAATAATTGTTTGCAAAACTTCAACCAAAACCAGTGATTTTTGAAGAGAATATCTCAATAATGTATGAAATTTTATTTCAGAAAAAACTTATGTGCACATTACTGAACAAATCCAGTGATATCCTGTTAGAAAAACTCAAGGACAATATTTATGAAAAACTTGATAGTAGCCTGTTTCAATTCAATGCAATAAATCGGTAGGTATAAAATGTATTCATATATATAAATATGACAGAATTAACAAACAGTTTTTAGAATTTGCGAGAAAAGGGCTTCATAAATACATTTAACAACAAACATAAGAAGCCTTGCATACGTCATCTTTCACAGTCGTTGACTATCAAAGGACCTTATCCTTTATCTATGCGAAAAGTTGTGATTAATCTTGTTTATTTCCAGGCTTGGTTTATTATCAGATGTGGTCGTGAGTAAGCGTGATACCCCACTAGCTACACTTTCTCATTATCTAGCTCAGCAATTAGCTTATGGTAAGTTATATTGGATAGTACTAAATGTTATCACCTTGTTGCCTATTAAAAACAGGTTATTTGCCTAAAAAGGTGCCGGTGAGATTAGTAACTACAGTTAATAGTTTAGCGCAGTTAAACATATCATTTGGTGTCATTGATGCCCTTTGGATCTTACTTTCATTGAGAACGTTGTCGTCATCTCTTGAATCACTTTTTTCTCTCTTCAGAGGTTTTTTTAAAGTTTACAAACGATATTGAGAATTTTTGCAACGTTAGTTGTATCTCTCTTTCTTTACAACTCACGATTCTGGATAGTCATGGCGCATCAAAATCAGAAGCTGTCATCTTCAGAAGAAGGAATTACAAAAACTTATTGCTAATAAAATGGCTAAAAACAATGGCTAAGATAAACCCTTTCTTGTATAACCAAGTAAAGAAAGAGAAATGGATAACTATTAAAAAGACTGAGATAGACAAGATACGTGATAATATTTTCCACATAGCTTTTGATGGTTCAGTAGAACAGTATAGGAAACCTTATCATGAGCATGCTTTCCCATATGCTTATAGTGACTATACTATGGGCTTTATTTCTGGTTCATTCTGCTAATCCATATATTATTGTTGTCTTATAGCCCCAGGAGAAAGAGACATAGTTATACTCAGGCATGATGTGGAATACGAGAGACCTGACAGGGAGTTGGAAAGGCGGCACATTGACCTTGTTGTGTATGGTGAGCCTAATGGTTACTCCGCGATGGCAAAAACTGTTGGTTACCCATGTGCCATTGCAGCTAAAATGGTTATGGAAGGTGCGTATTTTGGCTTAAACAAGTATAATGTTATCTGCTACAATTTTGCTCAGTGCTGCATTTCCTATTAAAGTCCACAGATCTTTTAAAAAGAAAGCATAAATTTCGATCCTGTAATGCTTTTTGAAGACCAAACTTATGAAAATCCTTTCTGCCAGCTGTGTCTGTTATCATGACATGTGTTTTCCCTTCCACTTATTCATTTGGCAGTTTATAAGAATAGATAACTTTATTAATAAACACATTCTATTTCACACACGCACGCACATACACCCACACACCTATTTATATTGGGTGGAGCCAGTTATGTATCAATTTTCAGGTCCTACATTTTACATTTTATATCGTTTTTCAGATGAGATTCAATACAAAGGAATTTTTACACCACTTTTTCCTGAAATATACCGACCGATGCTGACACGTCTAAAATACGAGGGTATAAAAGCAGTGGAGTCAACATCCACACCTGAAGAAGTTCAGTAATCACAACCAGATGGCCGGGCGCTGCTAAATTTTGATGGTAATTTGCTAATTCGTTGCGCTGTGTGTCACAAGTGTTTCTAGAATAAATGAACTAATGGATAGCCTTTATTGTTGAACTTCTTAGAAACAAACAGAACTTCTTGTTTTAAAATTACATTTAAAGCTGACATAATAGCATTGAACCAGCTATTTTATAGCAGTAGCTGTTCTTCTACGTAATACCAATGAAGAGACATCATACTAGAGTTGTGAATAAAAGAGTCTTTATAACTTAGTCTTCTGATGAGATTTTGATGCAAAGTTTTCAAAAATTTTATTCCTTTTTTAATTTAAAGTTTTGCAGTTCATGCATTTATATTTGCTACTATTAAAAGCAGTTTAATTATGTGAGTGATAATGCACACGTGGATGAACTTATGGACAGCCATGTGTTGGTACTCAGTGAAGTTTTATGGTTCATTTTCTTACTTTTGTTTTATTTTTGTATTATTGATAGCAGGTGCAGAAGTTGGCGTTTGCTTGGGAATCTGTAATACCGTATTATGCGGCTACATTATGTTTTGTAAACTGGAGAATTTAGCTCAAAGTACGAATTGCAAACTGGTATTTTTGGCATTAGTTGATTAGTTGAATATTAATTGGTTCATTAGGCTTAGAATGGACCGTTTAACTTTTTAGACTGTAGCACAATTATGAAGTTAGATAAAACTTGCAGTTGGTATGAAAACAATCATGTTGAAAAATTTATTGTTTCATTCTAAAAAGATCTGACTGTATTGTTTAGTTTTATAAATAGAGTTTTTGCTGCATCTATGTTATTGTTTATATTAGTATGTTTGTGGTGAGGTCTTACACAGTTACACGTTAGTGCAGTACTTTAATTGCAGTGAATGTGCAGAAACAGGTAAACTTTAAAGAGTATCAGGAAATTTCAGTTAATCAGGAGTTAACTGATTAATGATGTCTGTGTCAAAATTTATAATCAAAAGTGTAAAAGTGAAACTAGAAATGAAGTGAGAATGTTTTGCAACCAGAGTAACAGTGTTTGTCTGGCTCTGTGTTTAAACATTTCTGATGAAAATATTTAGAGCAAATTACTCAAGAAAATCAAACACTGGCAAAAAAATTCATGTACATACGTATTTTCTATCTGCTGCTAAGTACTAAGTAGTGTTTGAAAAGATTTACAGCACCATATATATAGCTCTGGTTACTGCAATGCATTTTAATGTCAACTGTCATATTAGGCAACAACCTATTTGTTTAATAACTCGGTGACTTGAGCCATTTTCTAGGGTTGAACATGTTAATTTTAGTTTTTACATAATATTATGTAGGTCAGGTGAATTTTCGTGGCTGTTTTTATGTGTTAATAACGATATATGGTGATTATTTATTATATGTGTTAATGCATAGGTGGTTTTTCATTTAATCAATTTATTTGTGACTAGTGAAACACTGTGTTTTACTTTTTTCCGTAAGTGCAAATTCTTCTGTAAAGCACAAATGCGGTCATCATTTTCATGACTGCAGACATGTTCAGTTGTTCCTAGTTTATGAATTTTATCAAAATGTTGTTAGTTTACCTTTATGATTGATAGGAATACTGGTATTTTCTTGTTATTTCAATTCAGCTGCTTACAACATCTTGTAGTTTATTGCTAGAAGTGTCATTTTCTTAGTAATGTTTTAAAGCTTTTCAAACTTGGCTAGTTTGCTACCATTTTGCCTTACCCCTGTTTTTTCGTATCACCCATCACCTGTTCAAAAACCAAGAAATCTTAGCAAGTTTTTAATGCTTGTCACGAGTCATTAATTATCGACTATTCTAGAAAGACAGAGCTGTTTGCTCATTCTACTAGTTATAGCGCTAATTAATTACAATACATGCAGCAAATTGCAGGGTAGGTATCCGTTATCATTATTTTCATTATAAATATGCAAGGACCCTTTCATGTATGGCTTCGCCAAATCCCCATTTTTAAAATTATGCTGCTAAATACAGGTGTGAAATCTTGATGAAGGGTATTAAGTCACCTCAATTTATTATTGTTTTATTTAATATAATTTATATTGCTGGTATTTAGGAAATATTAATAAATTATATGAATCAGAAGTTCTAGTTCTCTTGTGTATGTGCCCATCAAAGTGGAAAACTTTGTTATTTGTTTACAGATCTGATTTGGTAAGCAAACTTCTTTCACAGATAAAAGCTGAAAAACTGCAAATTCAACAACAAGTTTTTTAGTAACTAAATGTATAAAATCAAATTGCAAACAATGATAGTCAAACAGTTTAAAAAGAATACAATTTACATTTATACATAACTGTACAAACTGCATCACAAGTTTTTTTACACTAGTAGCTACGTTACCCGTTAGACAGTATAGTACATCAACAATAGAGGCCACTATTGTCAGACTAATGACAGCCTAGTATAAATACAATCTACTGCGATGGATGACATGATTAGTACAGCTGCTCTCGCATGAGTCTAGAACTAATAATTAAAATGAAACGTATGGTCATTTAAAAAAAAACAGTTGCCAATTAGATATAGTCTTCATAATATTGGGAATTACAGACATTAAAAAATTTATTTCATAACCCACCCAACAATGTAACTTTTATATGTAAAAGTTCTCACTTAGGCTACTAAAAAATTTATTTCATAACCCACCAAACAATGTAACTTTTACATGTAAAAGTTCTCACTTAGGCTAACTAATTGCTAAAGCACTGAATACTGTTGCTAACTTAAAGGGGGATAGAAGTTAGCATTTATAAAATACACTATAACTGAAAAAGTTAACAGTTACTATATGTAAACAAATTTAGGTTTTCTACTAAATTCATGTTTGGTATTTATATTTGTACCAAATGCTTTCACATTTGATTTTTTCTTCAGATTTCAAGTTGACAGAACAAATGTTATGATAACAGTATCACCTAATCGTAGCATTCACTAATTATTATACTATATGAGTGCTACATTGTTACTAACAAATGTGGATTTAACCAAAACTAAACGTTTAGTCACTGTATAGGTGTTTCAGTAAAATATGAACTATTAACTACGATTTCCATGGTGGACAAACTACTGCCGCAACAAAAGCTTAAAAAACAACTATCCGCAAAAGACAAGCATATGCTAGTTGCTATGGCAACAGTATGATGACGAGATAACACTTAAAATGTGATTAAATCGATGAGGTTGCCTTTAGGTTGCGCCATCTGCTCCGGAAAGTAAGCAACAAGTGCGTCAAACAGGTGGGACCGAGTACGAAAATGTGGCTCCACCTCTTGATCTAAAAAAGTTTATTATTATATTTTTGCTCTTCACAAATAAAAAGACCGTCACTAATTGTACAACTGAAAACTGGTCTATACTGCAACATGCTGTTTTTCCACACCTCAACCCTACAACACAATACAAAGCTAGCTAATATGCTGCGAAAGTCAAGAGCTACAATGCACATGCGTATAAGTTAGCAGAATGAGATTCCAACTATGTCAGAATTACAAGTATATCAAATATGCGATAAATGCAGAAATTGCATAAATAAATTTTAGTATGTTCATTGACAAGAAAAGTGATGCATTGTTGCTTTTCAACTGGGCCACCTTGACTTTTGCACATTTGCCAATGACCTCTTGTGGCATGTTAATAAAACAGAATCTTGTAAATAAACATATAGTTGTTCGTTATTGAGTATTAGCAATAAATATTGGTTTTATTTCTATACATGTGAGCACACATACATGCACTCACGCACACACACACAGTCATAAATAAGCATGTACTTATATTTAGAAACCAGTTTTCACAAAAGACACTATGCTAATCCATAATATGCAATCATTTTATAAGAATTCAGAACAATCAACTAAACATATGTTTTATCAACGATCTACAAGTGATTTTGTGTAGGAATGTACCACACAGTACCAATGCATCTGGCTTCAGATGCTGATTGGCTGGTTAGCATTACTTGTTGTGAAGCAACCCCAATCCCACGGCCGTTAAACCCTACTACAATGTTTTGCATGGCCGTAGTAGTGAAATAGACAGACCAGGGTGACCAGAGCTTAGTGCTGAGCTTGGGCGGCAGTCTACTGGCTTCGGTCCCTTGCATGACAAACATAGGTGGCATTGTGCCAACTTCCGTAGTGAAAGGGTTACAAAAAGTTGACAGGACTGTTTTTCTCCTGTTTCTACTTGCAGAATCAACTGATGCATATCCTGATTCAAAGACTCACAGGGAAACTATGACGGCAAAACAAAAAGATGGGAGTCTTACAATTAACAGCAGTTATATCAAGATGCATCTTAGTTTAGTAATGCTAAGTAATTATATTCAGCAGTTTGCCTCAGCACTTTCAAGGTGGTAAAGTAATCACCATATACTATAGCTACTTATGGCTAAGATCTAGCTGGTGCAAGTGATACATTTACTGATACCAGTGCAAAACAACATACAAATCTTTGCTCAGGGGGCATTCTGTAGGCACATGTAAGAAACGCTTGCTCTCTGAGCCACCTCCACACATTGTTTCTACGTTGCATTTTACCATATACAGTACAGGTATACATATATTAATGTGTATTGTTCAATTTTATATGGTGTATATGCGTGTATATATTTTTAACGTACATTCTATTTTTATTAGCTGTGAAATAAACTAAACTAATTCTCTAACATATTTTAATAAGAAAAAAACATACGAAGCTCAAAGGCAAAAAAGTAAATTATCATACCTTCCATGGTTGTGTCACTCTCTTCCTCTTGTGGCATAAACAATGTGGTAGCCAGTAACTGGAACTATACAAAAAAATACAGTCACCATTACAGGAGATGATAAAAATAATCGTATTGCACACACAGTCATAACAAGTTACTAGACTTCTATTGTTTCCGTATCACTGCGCTAGCAGGCAAGCATACAGAGGAGGAATGGTTTTCCTGACAATCATTAATAGTGTCTTGATCGAAAGGCTACTGTAGAGTCAATTCTGTTGCATACAAGAGAGCCACCACCTTCCATATTGAAAATACAAGTATTTCCCATTAAATATGGATTAAATTATACTAGTTCAATAATAATATTTATAGATGGCAACATGGATCTTGCAAACACTTTTACATACTATAACGAGCAAATTGCCATTTTCTGTGCAATAAAATACAATAAACCACATTTAATCTGTGCAGTCAGATTAGGTATAATTTCTTCATATAATAACAGCACGTTAGAAACTTAAATTATAATTATGATGTATAAAACTAAAAACCTACAAAAGACCCCCCTTTCAATAAAGCAGGGACAATAATTTCATTGTTATTGGTACGTGAGTTATACAATAATATCAAGCAAGTAGGAAAAGTAAACAAACCTCTTTTGTTTCTTCACTGTCTCTATGATCTACAAGCTCGGCAAGGTCGGTTTGTAAATACTTCAGTGCGGAAACCGGATCAGAAAGTGCGATTTCCTGAAAGCGATGTTTACGTACCATGTATCGACAACGACGCAGCAAAGTGTCTCGTGATGGACGCGACAACTAAAATAGTAAAACAACTCATCAGAACACATAATATTATTTACAATTGCTTAATCTGATGGTTTTGGCTTGAATTTGCAAACATCGCGTTAAAGAATAATGCAGATAAGTCATATTTATCATTATTGTTGACATTATTTACATGTTAGTTACTTTATTGTAAGTATTAGAGTCTTTAAAGGCATAATAAAATATGTAATTTATTATAATGGCAATTTTATGTTTTAGTACCACACTGCATCTTTCACATTATACAAAAACACATTTTATTGCTATTTAGTGATAGAACTAGTTAATGAAAGCAACAACTACGAAAAGATATAATCAGGGCCTATTTCAAGGGGGGGAAGTGGGGATACTTCCCCGGGGCCTCAACCTCCAGGGGGACCTCGCGCCAAGGTAACATTTTTTTTGCTTTATGCGAACATACTGCCTCTTCTCTCCCTCTCTCTCTCTTGCCGCACACACGCTGTTTGCCAATATTGACAAGAATTAAGGATTGGTCTTGAGAATAAAGCACTTTTTCTTTCAATTGTTCTTTCCTTTAACAACTGTATAACTCCATATTTTCTCTTCGAAAATGCTTCTTCGGCGTTCTAGCAGTTCAAAAATTTTCTGGGTGCCAACCGCGGCAGCGCCCGCCCCCAGCGCTTCCATCCCCCCCGATGGGGCCTCACATGCCCCACTTCCCCGGGCCTCGCCTAGGCTGAAATAGGCCCTGGATATAATGTAACATAATATAACCCATGCTGTCTTAAAGACATGTTATAAAGAATGGTTTTACCTTTAGTGACCAGAAATCATCCAGTCTCATTTTGGGCAGGTTCACTTTACCAGGATTGCCACCAAAGAGGTAATGTATCTATGAATAAACAGAAATTGCACTAGTACAATGTACACTTTGTAACACAAAATAATAAAGAAAGCCCATACGTGAAAAGTGCTAAAGCGGAAAAAATTATGCTGCTTTAAACCAAAATCCAGTTGGAACGTTCTTGCGGCCACGGAAAAGACGCTTATGTACATAAACTCGTTGATTAGTTAGAATTTAGTGAACAAAAATTAATTAGATTTTTGTTTCAATGTCTGGCACTGCAAATGACAGCGAAAGTAGTATATAAATAGACATTCTATCGCTCACTTGTTGCCTGAATACGTTCGTCGGCTGAGACTTTTTTTTACCAAACAACATGTTAAAGAACTGAATTGTTCGAAAACAGAGGAGCTGGTGAACCGATGTTCGACTGCAGTGATAAAATGCATATGACTAGAAGGATTACATGTGATATGTATTTCCGAAAGATTATTAAAAAACAAACAAGATCTGAAAAGAAAATGTTAACTTCCACACCTCAAAAAGTCTTTTAACACATAAGCAAAATTCAGCATGACACTGTAATTTTCACATACTATTCCTCTATACTTACCAACTCTGATCACAGCAAGTTTGCATACTGAATGTTTAACAGTTCACTCTTACTGACCGGTACAAAGCATTTTCACTCAAACTGACAGCTGTCAAATGTCATTGATTGTTTTCACTCATGAGTTGAGCAAGCACATGTTGTAGAGAGTTTTAGTAATCTACTACAGCGAGCTGTATTAACTCACCTTATGCATATGATCATAAATCAGTTGGTGGGCATATCTTGGACAAGGTTCCTCGGTCTGGTTTTTAGAACTAGGTAAATTACTTCTCTCATTCTTGTAAATGCATGACCTAAAAACATTTCTTATAAAATTCAGCATAAACATCAAATACTTTTGAATATTCGGCAAAAAGCTAAAAGGTTAAAAAAGTTTTCAACATTTTGTCTCCGTATGTTATTTTTTAGTATGACCAGTGTCCAGAAATGCAAACATACACTATCCTTTTCCTTTTCTGTCTGTTCCACCCTCTCTTTCTCTCTCTCCCTCTCTCTCCCCTCCCTCCCTCTCCCTCTCTCTCTCTCTCTCTCTCTCTCTCTCTCTCTCTCTCTCTCTCTCTCTCTCTCTCTCCCCCTCTCTCTCTCTCCCTCTCTCTTTCTATCCCTCACTCACTTTGTCTCTCTTTCATCCAGTCTTTTCCCATGCTCAAATAGAAGACTGGGTTTGAAAAAACTAGCCAGCCTTTCACAAGCAATCAATAATCATTCATGCTGGTACAAACAAAAATGGCTCCCTCTTATCATGGCGTATTGACAGTTTCGTCACTGTGTCAACAAATTAATTTAAAGATAAAGAAAAGGTTCTGAAGTGAGTCAGGAAAGTAAAAGCTTATGTTACTTCATCAAGATTATGTAAAATAAAATTCAGTTTAAGTCTGTTAATACACTACCACTTATTATGAGCAATGTCATAAACCCAGAATGAATTGCGGATGTTCTCCTCCCTACGTTCTTTATCCTTACTCAGTCCGCATAGAACGTGGATCTCATCAGATTCCGGATCAATGGTGGCTCGTTGAGTGAATCCAGCTGCTGGAACTACGGAAAAAAATAACTGAAAATTACTACATCATATCGTAAAAAAGTACTCTGTCGATGCTAGCTTGCCATATGATCATCATAACAGTCAGCTTTATCATCATAGCACCAACCCACGCATAATTATAATCATAATTCATTTTCATCATCATGATTATTATTCGTTGTCATCATCATCACTATCACCATGACCACCACCACCATGATCATCATCATCAACATCACCATCACCTTACTAACAACAGCATATTATAATAAGGTACGCAAATTATGCATAAACTCAAACAAGTTTAAGTTCTTGTTAACATTTTTTTTATCTTCTTATATTCTCAAATGTCTTATGTGAGGATGTTATTTCGCAATTTCTAATTTAGCTACTCTTGCCTGATGTACTGCTGTTATGTTGCACAAAAAAGGGACTAGAATGTTTATACTAAAATTAAGAAAAAGTGTTGTGAGAACTTTGTAAAATAATAGGGAAGCACAATCTTTAATTACACACTACGATTGTGTAATCATGTGTGATATATTCTTGGTTTAACGAACCTTGTGAACCTTCTTTCTTTGAACCATCTGAGATGATTTCAATGTCTCCGGTGTCCAAGTTGAAAGTGAAAAAGTCATTGAGGTATTCTTTTGAACGTTGGCCGGAAAATATGTACAGCAAACGACGATGCTGTAATGTAAAAAGTTGACAAAGTTGACCCCCAGTCTTCTATTCGAACATGGGAGAAGACTGGATGAAAGAGAGACAAAAAAGTTGACATGATGTAATAAAGTATGACATGGCAAAGCATAGCAAGCAAAACATTATACAATTTAGTGATGCCTTGCTTTAAGACGATTAAATTAAAAAAACTGAAGTATATTGGTTGTGGAAAAGTACTGGATATTCCACCAACAAGTAATATTGGTAAGTCTACACGTTAAAGCTAGCTGAACAAAGGCTACTAAAATTAAATATTGATAATGGGATTTTTTACAGGAGACACGAAATGCTCTTTGACTTCAAGTTATTTCGTACTAACCACTACAAGTATCTTTTTGTCAAATCACTACCTGAGCCGCATATAAATCACTGACAGACACAAGTGACCCTCAGCTAAACTGTTAAACACTAGATTAGAACAAGACTAGTTTACTGTACACTGACACTAGCAGCTGCTTAACACCGTATAGGTTATGTGAATAGCAAGTAAACTGCAAGCAAGCAAAACAATATCGTTATACTATGCCTCTAATCAGCTGTAAATTATATTTCAGAGGAGTTTTGTAAATGTTTACCCATACTTACAGGATGTAACAACATTGAGTGGCCAATCCTCGACCGGATAACTTTCTCCCCGACACTGGCGCCATCACAGTCAGATCGTAGCAGAGTCCATGTGTTTGTAGGTACGTAATAAGAGTAAAGACCACTAAAGTACGGCTCCTGAGAATTTCTGTCCTCTACTGGTGTTGTGCTGCTAAATTGTATATTTACGGCATTCATTAGATTTTTAAGCTTTTTTATTTTTTTTAGTTGCAAACATTGTAACACAATCGTTTACGAACAATTCCTGAAGACAGCTACCTTCACGTAATGAATAAAACTCGATCTTTCGCATATAGAAGCTTTCTAAACTTCTTTAATTAAATCAGAGAAGGCTAAATTCATTGTTATTATCATATTACTTTAATCTTTTACATGAGAATTTTCAATGTTATAAACAGAAGAATAATGTCAAACAGCTGCATCGATTTGTTTTGTAAACTTTGGTACATATTATACGTATATAGTATAAAATATATATTTGTGAGGCGAGAAAACAGGAATAATATACACCTCAAGGTAAATCAGGAAGTTTGGACTGTCCTGGTCTGTATATTACTACACACTTAAAAGCTGAAAATCACTGAAGTTGTACACAGCAAACACAGATAAGATGTCATTATAAAATACAGATTATTAGATGCTAGACTACTATGTACTATGTGCTATAGGCATGCACCTGATGAGTACACGGCAGTCTATCTAGTGATATTACCTGGACAGTATACGACCTCCAAAAACATACAATGTCTGGCTGCTAGAATCAAGCACCATCTGATGATCAAATATGAGTCGAGGTCCACCCATCGCTGCCGTATCATCAGTTACTAGCATCCACTTATTAGAATCGATATCATACATGTAGAAATCCGGCTGAAATAAGAATGGTGATTTTTGCATATGTAAGACAATGTAGAAATTCTTCAATAAACAGCAATCAATACAGAAATTGCTACAATGCACAAACTTGAATATGCTACCATTTTTACAAACCAGCTGTTTACTGTATAGTACCATAGTACTATAGTTCTGCATCGTAGTACTGACACTTGAATAATTGAATTTCTTTGTGAGTGAATGTATCCTTTTATAAAAAAAATACATGTATGTCTCTCTCCATATGCAGCTAACAGGATTTCTAAATTTGATTGACAGAATTAATTGATCTGATCATTTTTCCCCACCCTGCCTCTTTTGTTTATTTTGTAAACGAACTAACAGCATTTAAGTAAACCTTCAATTGAACTATACGAGAATTGAATTAATTGTATATGTGTCATTTTGGTAATGTATTTTTTGGACTATAGTTTTTTCTGGTTATCAATTGTTATAGTGTATTAGTCGCGAATTATGTAGAATTATAGTCAACAAACAAACTAACTAACTATACCTTTAAATTATCTCCAGTTCTCATGGATGACTCCAGGTAGCGTCCAAGAACAAATATGTGCCTCCTTTCGCAATCTATACACATCTTATGACAGGACCTGGCACTGGGACCACCCTTAAATGAACAAGAAAATTATCACTCGTGTCATAAAGAGGCAACTGCATAAAAGAAACCAGAGCGACAACTTTCATGTAAAAGTTGAACTCGCAACTTTTAACAGAAGAACACTTGAAAAACATTTACTTACATAGAAAGAAATTTAGAATACTGGGAACATTTAGAATTAGAATTAGAAACATTAGAATAATAAGATTCAAGATCTTTATACTCAATTTTTTGACGGGTTGAATTTATGTTTTCATTAGCCCAGATGTGAAGCATTAGTATATTCATTTGTTGAGTTTTACTGCCCATCTGACTAGATATGTCATTTAGAACACCGTTTGCCATTGCTATGACGGAATATGTTTTTTTTGGAAAAATTTAAAGGAAGGAGTAACTCCAATCTGACATCACAATATTAAAAACTGACAAAAACACATTACATGAACGGCAAGAACGAGAACAGTATCATGTCAAAACAAACCTCTTTATAGAGTTGCTATTCAAGCGAGTAACCAAAGAAATTTTTAAAGTTTAGAAGTGATACCATATTACAGCAAAAAATAGATTACAGAGATAATTTATTAATTAAACTGAATATTACGGACAACTGCTAGCAGCCAGTAAATGTCAGTTAACGAGACAACTAACTCGAATTAATGGCAATTCAGTGAACTTTAAATTTATTGTTTTACTACAATATTATACAAAGCCTAGTGTAGAAACTTACAAGAGCACTACCTACCTCTAACTCAGCATTACTCGTAATACACTGCCACTCTTTGGTAGGTATATGATAGGCCCACAAGTCAGCCAAGTCTTGCATACCATCCCAGCCGCCAAATAAATATATAGTTTCTGTGTGAACATTCACGCACATCTGATGTCCACCACGCATTCCAGGTCGTATGTCATTGCCGTCTGTAGAGGGACATAATTCATATTAGTTTTTTTGCTGTTACCAGATTACAAGCAATAAACATAGATGGAAGTACAGGATTACTTCATGTAGTTAAGCCAAACTATTAGCCTTAAAGTTACAGTTTAAAACATTGTAAAGTAGGCCCAACTTCATAAAGTTTTTGACATACTATCTTACTACCAACGAATTTTATAATGAATGTCAATATAAATATCATACTTTTCATCAAATAAACACAAACAATAATAAGAATAACAAGATTCTAACAAACCATTGCATGTAGGCGTTATTGGCGTCCATTTTGGTTTATAATCTTGCTGACTGATATACTGATTAAACAAGCCATCTGTAATAGTATTGATAGCATTAATAATATATAAGCATAATGTCATAGCTAAACAAGCTACATAAAAGTAAGATTCATAGCATTTCTATTTTACAGCACAGACTCTGTCCTGAAGGGGTTTCAATTCTGAGATTTTTTATACTCTGTACCAATTTCAAATATACGATGCCATTATTTAAAACTTTATAAGAAACAACCTATTAGAAGTCCGAGGCAAAACTATTGTGATCAAGGGAGTGACAAATACAATGAAACAACATGAGTGCAAAGCAGTTAACTCAAAAATAGCAAATAAGTTCAAAAAATTTCAGTGCTGTCTTGAGGGAAGATAAACACAAGTTTGTATCTTGGCCACATAAAAATTTTTGTTACACATTTCTAACCAAATGCTTAGTTTAACAAGATTTATATTAACACAAGTATTAATGCAAAAGGAAACACAATTCTGTGTTCATGACAATATCAAGTAATATAAGTGTAAACAATCACAGTACCTTCTGCAGACTGTATAACAAGTTTCTCACAGGTGTCAAAATCACCTTCCACCACCTGTAATTAAACAAACAAATTTTTCACTAGATTTTACATGGCCACTTAAAGAACAGTACATTAAAACTGACTGCTAAATATTTGCTTCTGTAACACATTCAAGTATTTTGCCAAAAAAACACTACCGCTCAAGTATACAGTAATTAAAATTTTAAATTTTAAGTCTTACACTTTAGTTCATCCAATTCATGCGGTATATTGTTGCTGTCATTATTAAAATGTGCTGCAAATGTCAAATAAAATGCCACGCTTGGCTATGACATGTAACAATTTTACTACCCAAGTGTACATAAATGTTGAAAAGTTTACTGTTAGTATCTAATGAAGCTGCGAAAAAGAAAGTTAAAAAAGTTGTTGAAGAAATCCTTTGATTAATGGTAAGTAATGCAATACTCACCACCAGTCGATGCAATTCAGTCAAGATTGGATGTTCTAATGATATCTTAGTCCGTTTTTGTAACGACTCGAAAGCTTCGGTGTAGTTCTGCTGCCGAAAGTGCTTCAGGCATAAACGGATGGCTTCCCGTTCACGATACTACAATGAGCAAATATAAAGCATGTTTATCATGCCACAGTGAACAAATAATTATAAAGCATGGCTTCGTGTTCATGACAATACAATGAGCTTATGACGAAGTATGGCTTCTCCTTCATGATGCCAAATGTGAAGAAAAGAAAGTTCACAGAAACTAATATCCTCCTACGCGCCGCGGAATTGTATATGCTGCATCTTCTCCAAATGTATGTTCCCGAAATCGTCTTTCTGGCCACACTAAACTGGTTTCTTTGATGAACGTCTTACCGTTGGTTAATAAACGGGGTTTACAAGATTCTGAGATGTCCATTCTTCATTTTTGATGTGTAATTACGGACTTCTAACTAGAAGCTACTCTGAATAATGTAGCAGCTTTTAACATGGAAAGTAGTGTCAAACTTTTGAAATTTCAATTATTAAATCTCATGAATATAATGATAAACTTCTTAAAGCTATTCAACTTGGGTTCTGGGTCACCCAGTATAAGCATAAGGCATCCTTTTTTGCTTAAAATAC
The DNA here is from genome assembly GCA_030141605.1 of Tubiluchus corallicola. Classification (NCBI taxonomy): domain Eukaryota; kingdom Metazoa; phylum Priapulida; class Priapulimorpha; order Priapulimorphida; family Tubiluchidae; genus Tubiluchus; species Tubiluchus corallicola. The sequence goes on along the minus strand of JAQGDQ010000069.1, from coordinate 135,247 downwards.
TATTACAGAGTAAAAAAGATCAGAAGGTACTTACTGTATTATACCAGTTCATACAAGGCTGGACAATGTTGACATCATCTACACCTTGCAACTCAACGAACCAAATACTGAAGTTGAAATTAGGACCCCATGATAAAACAGGAACTGAAATAAAGAAATGAAGATTTAATTGCTTGCGCTAAATGTCACAAGTGATGCTTATGAAATCATAACGGCACATCTTTTCAACTTCATCCTGCTTAGCGTTTATACTAATAACATTTGAATTTATGGGAATCAATATGCAAAACTACTAAAATTTCAAGGTGCGAGATTTAAGATAGTGTTACTTACCTATCTTTACATATTTACAAGGGAACATGTGGTCATCCAGGCTGTGTTTAAGAATAAATGTTTCTGGGATCTGATCATTCTTTAAACCACTGAAAATGTGTCATAAAATCATCAATGAAGACTGTTAAAACAGTGCTTTGTAACATCCACTCTAATTTATCACAACGTTTGTGTCTGCACTATTCCAAAGAAAGTGTAGCAATTGCAATAACAATACATTACAGAGTTTCTCTTTACCTTTAACACAAGTGATCAATAATTGCAACTAATAAATTTTTACTTTTATTTTTTAGTTGTGCATTATTGATTTTTGCCTGTGGAATTTGCCATGCACTTACATTTGCTACGGAAGGCATGATTTTACTGACCAACGATTCATTTAGTATTACATTTTCCCAGAATACATTATGATCATTGGCTTAGGGAGAAAGCGTACAGGAATATCGAAAACCGTTAACACTTTAGAATCACTTAGTATAACCACCTACTGTGCAATAGTTTTAATCGGGAAATCATGTTATTGTTTTGTAATACACTATATAGCTGCTGTTCATTCTTCAATGTATGAAAGGTATTTACATAAAATCATACACAGTCATGTAATACAGTCACACAAAATAACATTTAAATAATGCAATGTGATACATGAGAAATTACAAACCTTTCTAGAAGTTCAATCATATGATCTTCACTTAGACCTCCATAAACTTTGAACTTTTTCAGGTTACAGACGTGAGTTTTTTCGTACTTGCCAAAAGTGATGGTTTCTAAAACAGCAGGCCTGACCAACTTCAATGTCAAATACTGTAAACAGATAAACAATAAAAATTAATGATGCACATAAACGACATGACACTTTCAGTTTTCTACACAAATCATCATGTTAAAAAATATGAATACAAAAACTTGATCTCCTGACAGAAAATAACTGTACAAACAACATTTCATTTGCAAATCATGAAACTATATACTAAAAGTGACTAAAACGGACAATGGACATACCTGTGGAGGATTGTTAGAGTCAGATGACCATCTTGACGATTGGTCACCTGGTTTGTCTTCAGTGATGTTCCTAAAACACAATAAACAGCTGACAGTGTTATTAAGTAACATAACTAATAGGATTGCACATCCTGCGGACTTAAATGCCACAAGGAAAATACAGCTTCTTGAATTATCATGATGCACCTGGCCAGCTGCTTAAGAACACAAAGCAAAAAATACAATACAGTAGGCACCGCTTAATAGGCTCACTTTGGGGCTGAAGTGTTTTGACCCAATTAACCGACGGGTGTAGTATTTTTGATATGGAAGACTGAGTCATCAGCTTAGTATGCACTGCAAAGGTTTTTAATGAATTTTAGAAACGAAATAATACCTAAATTCCTTTGTGCAGTCAGAAACTTAAAATAAACATTTTAAATTATTAATTTACATAAGTGATAAAGAGTTAGTCTCTTGAGTTCCCACAGTTTTAACGTTGATTCCACTTCACAGTTTTCCTGTGCGTCGTCTCTTAGATAGTAGATTCTTATTTTGGCTTGCTGACTGCTCAATGTGAGATCATTTTTTCAAAATTCTGCCAAGAGTACTTTAGGAAATTTTCAACTGTACTGCTGCACACCACTGCCCCATCTTTGGAAGAATATCGTACTGCTCTAAAATTTTCAGTTTCTCTTTAGCCGTTTAGATCTTTACACTTATCCCCCATTTTTCAACATTATTAACTCTATGCTATGTATCTGCAACTTTCACTGTTAACTGATTAAGCGTGAAAGCATAATTTGCAACAAGAACTTCAAAAGAAAACTGCTAGACAACTGATTAAATGTTCAGCTTCTAGAAATTCTTTGGGTAATGAGGTTAATTGCAGTGGACGAGCAGGTAACAGATTCAAAGCAAAACCGCTACAATAGGGTATTAGCGCATGATAAACGTACCTGCTTACAAACGAAACGGTACTACACATGATTGTTTCTACATATATTATAGTGCACGAAAGATGACATAAAAATATAGGAAAGCCCTTTGGGCACATACAAATGTCTTATTTTAAGCATGTGAAGGGAAAATACTGAGTCAATTATGCGGAGTTATTTGAGTCAATTACCGACAGCTTTTATGTACATTTGAATAGAAGGTACCCGTATCAGGCATTTTTGAGTCAACTAAGGCATTGAGTCTATTAAGCGGTACCTAATGTACATTCATTGTATGCATGGTAAATAAATAAGAAATTACACCTTGAACTGCAAACTTACTTTATAACAATCAAACAATAATCGTTGAAAAGCAGATTTAACTCGTAGAAGCCAAAGAATGTGAAAAAAATAAATCCTGGACAATATAAAATCTACGTTACATTGTAGCAACGGAGGATTTACAAAACTTAATACATCTGATACAGTAACTGCATTTTGATGTAACTGCATCAGTGCATGTAGTCACAATACAATGTTGATTGTTGGTTCGACAGCTCAGCTCAGTAGTCTTGGTTGCGAGTGCCCTTCTCGGTTTCCTCACTATTTTTCCTCGGAGTCCGCTCATCCGATTCTAATCAAACTTGAGAATAATAATGTGGGGTGTGTGCCCACACAGTGCTACAGGAAATTTCGTTGCAAAGACGACAACTATCGCCTGGTAATAATCAAAAAACTACCAAAATCATGGTTTCACAATCACCACCAAAACTGTCATGACAGTAACGATGAACTGGATACTGCGGTACCTTTGGTAATTATCTAAAAGATGCCAAAGTTTGGAATCTAAGTTTGTCTGTTTTCCTTGCTCCAACATCGCTTCAATTCCACACAAAATTACACAGCAAGTAGAAGTAGGAGTTCTAATTGTAGTTGTGCAGCCAGAAATGTGGTGGCTTAGAAAAATCGTTTTGGTACTCTCGTACCCTGTAGATAATTATCTGTTAAAATATGTTAGCAAAAGTTTCGAATTTTATAATATGATCTTCAGTGTTACTTCCGTGCCGAGCCATCAAGGACTATTAGTGGACCACCTGGTATGTAATTGCTAATTTTCCAAATGATTTATTATTATGATTTCTCGATTTATTAGGAATTCAGCAACAGTTATTTTAGTAAACACTGAACAACCAACACTATTACAACTCAAATGTATGACCCCAGTGCTAATGTATCCATAATTCAAAAGAGCTCTCTTTGTTTTGATAACATTATATTTACTGCCAAAACCCAGCTATTAATTATTTATCTGCTACATCTTTTTGTTTGTGGCTCCATTCTATTGCCATGTTCCAATTATATTTCAGCTAAAACCTATTAAGGCATTCTACTAAAATTTATAAAATGCATTATTGTTATCGGACTAGGAGTTTTCCAGAAAAAATATTTTTGAGCATTCTATGAATTGTAATTGTAATGCTGTAGAACAAGTAAGTGAAATGAAGTTCCTAGGGGTTATGTTAAATGAACACCTAGATTGGAAACCACACTTAAACATGATTCATTCTAAAGTTGCTAAAAACATCGGGTTAATCAGTCGAGTTAAACATTGTTTTACAAAAGAACACCTAATCACTCTTTATAATTGTCTAGTACTGCCATACTTAACCTACTGTAATATACTTTGGGGGCACACCTACCCTTCAACTCTAGTTAAACTAAACTCTCTACAACGTAAATTTATAAGATCGATAGGTAATTTGAACAAGCGTGAACATGTAGGTCTTAATCTTTTTAAGAATTATTCTATTCTAGTGCTAAATGATCTAATAAACCTAAATACTGCTGTGTTCATCTACAAAACCAAACATAAACTTCACCCAGCTTTCTTTTTAAACCCATTATCTATTAACGTAAGTCATTACTCAACAAGATTTAACGAATTTTGTATTAAGTATTGCAGGACTGACGCGGCAAGGCACTTCATCACTAACACTTGCCCTAGACTTTGGAATAACATAAACGAATACATAAAAAATTCTTTATCTATAAATAACTTCAAAAGAAATTTTAAAAATGAAATATTTTCTAATTATACAGAATAAATCAATTTGATTAATTACACTGCAGTCCCTGTCGTAATCCATTGTGTTGCTGGTTATGTCAATTTTTACATTTCTATAGTTCATGTTACTTCATACAGATACCATCACACCTTTCTTCTTCTTTCTATTTTCTATTAACCTTTCTTCTATTCCTTTAGTGCTCTTTTCTATTAGTATTACACTTAGTCCACATTCATTTGGGGTACTCTAAACAAGTAATTACTTCTTGAGTACCCCACGGGTCATTTGCGGCTTGGCATCTTGAACACATAATAATAAATATATTATTAAATACTTTTATGTACAATGCTGTACTGATCATTGTGGATATTTAATAAATAAATAAATACTTTGTTATAATTCATTTTTTGGTATTCTAGCAATTAATTCAAAGTTATCTTTACCTATTAACATGGGTTAATAAACACAATGGAGAAAAAAATGAAAACGATTCCAAACTTTAAAAATGAAAACAATCCACATTATTAAATTAGGTCTAAATTAAGTTTAGTTTAGTGACTCTGGCGTAACGCCAAAACGAAGTTGCAAAACAAGATTCAAGATTTGAAGAACAATGGCAAAAATATATATGTACTCTGAATGCAAAAAATATTCACAAATCTTGGTAATTTACTTAGCATAATAATACTTACTCAGGCACATAGGAAGCTGAGAAACTAGACCATTTAATTACAGAATAAGGTAACTTCTTTTTATGCGACGCCATAGCGATGCTAGCTTCGCACCTCCGTGACGTCATTGTCAAATTATTTTTCGCGTTTACAACCGGTAATGATAATAACAGATAATATTTGTGCAGAAGTATCCCACATAATTAAGCAATCATAATACAACAGAAACTAATAACAAGTTTTTTGTCAATTGTTTTTATATTTAAAAGCATACTAGACTATAAATATTCGGGTGGTTGATCCTGTCTAACGTGCTGTACCTTGGCTGTGGAACAACTGGGCAGATGTGCTGTACCCATTTTATGAATTAGAAGTGTTGTGTTTCTGTGCTTATTTTGCTCATTTTCCTGAATAATTATTGCTGTCTCGCTTTAGTGTTTTGACAGTTTGACAAAGCTGCAGAAATGTTTCATTTACGAAATTGTAATAGAGTCACTAGTAATGTAGCTTTTATTGAAACATACCATAATTTAGAAATTAAGTGGCACCCCAACTGTGTCAAGGTAAATGATTCTTTAAAAATATTTTGTTATTAAACTGTGTTATAATAGTATTTTGAAATTCTGCTTACCTGAGCTGAACTTAAGCGTTTACATTGACGAAGATCATCCTTCGTCACTTTATATTCCTGTTTGCCCAAAAGTGGGTTATGCCATACACTCAATTTCTAAATTACTTTTTTGTGGCATTTGCACTTTAAGTACAAAACTTATTACTCATGCATTATACTTGATACATTATACGCATAAACATGGGCCAAAAACAACTCAGTGTCTGCAGACTTGTTTCTCGTGAATCCCATCTGTATTTTGTTCCTCAATAGCATTAACATACATTTAGTTGCCCCCTTTAAACTGATTAAAGTTATTAACTTTAACTGCTTCCATGTCCCTTTGAGGTAAACCATTCCACAAATCAATTATCCTATGTCTGATAAAATATTTTCTTAAATCCAGCTTTGCTCTTTTCTTTTACAGTTGTAACTGATGTTCTCGCAAGTACTGCTAATACTAGTAATAAAAATTTTATTTGTTGTCGAAACTTAAAAAAAGGTTATATTAGCCAATGGTTATTTTCCAACAGATTAATGAAAATAAAACAAAATAAAAAGATTCTAGGACAATGGTTACAATTTAAAACCAGGCTGTAGTGCCTATGCCTAAGGAATTTCTGTTTTCATACCTCTCCAAAAATTTAAACTGCTCGTTACTATTTTATAGGTCAAAATGTTACTATTTCTATAAAGTGAAATGCTCTTAAAATACACATGGAGAAAGTAGAAGATTTCAAAACATTGTTTGTTTTGCTGACTCTTTATGTACTTTATAGTTGGACATTGCTGGCTGTATTGTTTCCCCCCTTGCATTAACAAAGTATTTGTTTAGACTGTTTTGTGGTTTAGAAGAAACTTGAGATATATCCAAAATTCTGGTGTACTTCTGGTGGTTGTATGCATCAAATGAATTATTATGTTATTGTTTAATTTAACTCTGTTTTCTTTTTAGTGTTTTCGTTGGAGAAAACCTTCTGCCTCGTACAGGTAAATGATTTATTTTGCTGTGACTGAAGGTCCTCATCTTTTTCCTTTGCTGTAATCCATGTATGTCAAATGCCTCTAGGATTTTTTCTTTTATAAATTATTTCCTCGTTGTAACACTGAGACACTCTTAGTGAAACTTGGTGTATTTGACTAAATTGCTAGCTCATGAGATTGCTTGTACGGTAGTGCAGAGTAAGACAGGTGCCCACATACTTTATTTATCTCATTAAAGCTTTTAATAGTAAAATCATGTTTACAGGAAAGATACAGCTTCACAATCTGCCTATTAAGGTCCTCAGTGTAGCTGTATAGTTTATGAACTAGCTTGCATAATAGTAGAATGTTACTTATTCAGAATTAAAAATATTGTGAAAAGATGCAAATTAAAATTCTGTAAACCATGTCATGTATTAATTTTTTTGTAGATTTGGACCAGCCAAATAAAAGTCTCAAAGCAACCTAGGAACTTTCTCGGCTAACATGTTTACTGAAACGTGTGCCCTTAGCTGGCGTTCAACTAATGCAGTTTTGTTAATAAGGGTTTTAAAGTTTTTACCAGCCATATGAACATGTATCTTAACATTTCAGTTCATCAGCATTATCAGATGAATACCAGTACCTGCATAAGAGCAGCATTCCAACAATGCATTTCCAGCCAAGTTTACCTCGGTTACCAATACCTCAGCTTGATAATACCTGTCAGCGTTATTTGCGGTCACTGAGGGCCGTCCTAACTCCAGAACAACTGAGTAGAACAGAAAACATTGTCCGCAAATTCCGAGATGGGTATGGAAGAGGTACAGCAAAGGTTTTGCATAAATTAGTAAAATATTTTCTGTAAGATAAATTGTTAGTCAGTCTCTTAAAATGATTTCTGCTTTTCTAGAGTTGCACGAGGAGTTGGTACAGCAGGATAAAAGAAACAAACACACTAGTTATATTTCTCAGTACTGGTCTGATATGTACTTATCTGATAGACATCCTATAGTGCTCAACTTCAACCCTTTTATGGCTTTTGTTGATGATCCTAACCCAGCTCAAATGGACCAGGTTTGTTTGTTTATCTGTTTTATGTTTTGCTGCAGCACATATTTGTATTTGTGACTGTTTTTTATAGAAATTGTGTTCTTTGAGTTTCTTCATTGAATTACCAGTTTTTGTTTTTAATATTTTTATTTGCAACCTACTAGTTTCATTTTTCTGGGGTCAAATAATATTTGAAATGCTGGCTTTTCGGCAACAAAGAACTAAAAAATAGTATGTGCAACTGTTTAACGAAATCTCAGTCTGTATTAAATGTATATTAGTACTTTAGTAGATCAAGCTAAAAGAAATGATTTTATTAGCACTCTACTTATCTTAGGTTCGGACTTTGTTTTCTCTAGCTGTGATAATGATGCTATAAATGTTTTTTTGTAGAACTAATTTTAGATTAATTTCTATCATCCTTCGCCCATGTTTAAAAAATCAGTTAGCGATAAAATTTTATAACTCACTTCATAATTTTTTCGCTGTGCCGTTCTCTGCAATCACTTTGACAAAAAATTATTGCCTAAGATAATATCACGAAAAAGCAATGTAAGTGCACGTATTATACAACTCACAAGCAGGCCATAACTCTGCTTTCTCTGTCTCTCTCTTTCTCTTTCTCTCTCTCTCTCTCTCTCTCTCTCTCTCTCTCTCTCTTCCTTCCTCCTTTTCCCTCATTCATCTGATCTGTTCTTCTCTGTTTTCCTTTCTTATTTTTGCTGTTCATGTATACTGAAGAAAGCATGTTGTCGTTTTTATGTTCACAAATTAAATTTGTAATTTCGTATTACCTGTGCGTGTGATATGATTGAAACCATAATGCTCTTATACTCCATAATGGGTCGCTAAAGTTTGTTGATATAAATTAAGAAAATTTTTTATTGCAGTTGATTCGGGCAACCAATTACGTTATATCTGCTGTCCGGTTTAAGAAAGCATTGAGAGACAATGTTTTAGCACCTGAGATTTTTCACCTCAAACCTAAGAAAAGTGACACTGCACAATTTCGTCTTATCACAAGGTAACTTGTGAATGACTCTCTGTTATTCTACCTTATTTTTGTTTTTATATTTCGTTGCATTTTTTTCATGTTTATTTCTTTTACTTTTATGATGTTGATGGCTGCTTCTTTGGAAGTTTTACCTAAAATGATGAAAAAAATGAGTACAGTGTCCCCTCACTTATCACGGGTGTTCCGTTCCAGGCCCACCAGGGGTATAGGTGAATTTCCGGAAAGTAGGAAACTGCTTAGGTTCGCCGCCAGAAACCGTAGAAGTTGCAGAACATTTAGGTGGCAGAACGTAGAGCATGAATAAATTCAGTCTCTAACAAAAATTTCACAAATAGCATACACAACACCTCAGATGAAAACTACGCACACACGACAAGTAGCATCTCAAGCGGGTTGCAAGTACTACATTTCGTTTTTGGTGTGTATTCATCCGCTGAATAAATACACTATTTACTGTAAATGGTATTTTTTATGATTTATAATATTCTTTTAATGATAGAATTAATATTTTTAATATGTTTTTATCTGTTTTGTGATTTTTTTATGCAAAATTCATCAAATCTATGCATTACCGTGTAATACGTACTACGCATGTGCAAAAATACTTTAGACGGAGTACCACAAAAACCCGCGAAACAGCAAGAATACCGCGATAAATATTTTACATTAACATTTTTGAAAACCCTCGAAACAGCGAGTCCGCGATAAACGAATCGCGAAGTAGCGAGGGAGCACTGTACATTCATTTTCTGTTATTGCCAGTGTGGGCAAATGGCAAATGACCTGCCAATGTATTGTACCGTTACTTCACAGAAATTTTTTTCACTTGTTCTTGTTATTACTTTTATGGTATATTATTAAACAATAGTGACAAGTTTTTTTGGAAGGTTTACTCTAAATTTTGAAAAGAAATGTTGTTATACATACTTTTTGGTGTTTGGCAAAGTGTAGGCGAGTGTCAAGTGTGCTATTGGTACAGTTCCTGGCAAATTTTCAAGAGTTTAACATCACCTGTTCTGCTTATTGTTTTAATAAGTAATAGCAACCAATTCTGTATTGTCGGCTCAGTTATAGATTAAGGCCATAATGCATGGGAAAAGGAAAAAAAGGCCTCCACATTTCCTCTAAGGATGATTTAATCCTCTTAATTAAGTGTCCCTTAGTAAATTATCATAGAGACACTGTGGAGCTAAGGAATTCTTGTGTTTCAATAAATCCAGAATTATTCTTAATGTATGATTAGACTTGCATGAAAAAACTGTGGCAGAAGCTTGCATTACAAGTGCGCTGATTTATGCAGCAGAAACTTCAAACTTGGTTAACGTCTGAACCTCTCGATTGTTGTTCAACAAAGTTATGAAAGAGCTACATGGAATAAAACATTGTTCACCAAACGACTTGCTTAAACATAGAAGCAGATAAACCTCTTAAAAGACTTAATTTTGGGAAGGCAGAGACAGTTGTTATCCGGGAGGAATCCCAATATCCAGGATGACATTATATTATAATATTATAATCCTAGAGTATTATCAATTATCTGAAACCTGATTAACTCACCTAATTCAAATCTATACTGACTACATTCCACTGAACCTATGTGGTTAGAAGGAAGAGTTTAACACAAACAAGTTTTGCAACATACGTATCTCTTACCCCATTACTTAAGCAATACCATGTATATGATGTTAATATGGCTGATTCGTTGAATGTTAATTTTGCACCGTTTGTTTTGCCTGCACTTCACTTGAAAGCTGAAACAGAGAGATGACTAAAGCATGCCGCGTAATAGAAGAGTGTGTATAGTTACAAAGATGAAGTACAATATGACTTGTATCTGTTTACGATTTGTATAGTTTAGAGTGGGAAACGTGTGCAAAAATAATTACGGATATATTAAATCTGTTCCCCTCAATCTTGCGACAGTGTTAAGGTATTGTATATGTGAAACGAATAAAGGAAGAGACTAATGAAAATTAAACATACATTTTTCTTATTGTATCTAAACAGGTTACTGCCAAGTCGATTGTCCTGGTATGGTGCATACTTGTTTAAGGCATTTCCGCTGGACATGAGTCAATTCAAAAATCTGTTTAATTCAACACGCATTCCATGTAAGAACAAAGATGAGATTTATTGCAATCCAGCTGCCCGCCATCAGTTGGTGATTAGAAATGGCCACTTCTATGTGTTTGATGTATTCGACCGAAATGGTATGTTGTACATGCACTGCACTGTTTATAATTTTATGCGATGTTCAGTTAGTCTTTAGAGTACAAGAAAACCTTTCATAAACATAAAGCTTAAAAAATTTGTCTTGAAATTTTATATCACTTACTTTTTACATACAGGACTTCAATCGACAGTCACACTTTATAAAACATGTAAATTTAAACTCCCGCAATGACCATTAGACACAGCCATTTTGACGACAGGTCATTTGAAATAAGTTTAGATAACATTGTGTAAACTTTGAAAACATAATCAGAGAATTCGTAGTGCACACGTCACAAACTGATTGAAATTGTAAATTACTGTATCTTGTCAGTAAGATTAAAAATATGTTTTTGGTTAGTGAGTCGTGCACCCTGGAGGGTGAGTCGCCGACATTTTACTAATTGGTGAAAGCATTTTAAACAATTAATCATTTTCTTTTCTGGTTACATAAGTCCTTCCACCTTAGTTTCCAGCAGGTAAACGAAATGCTATGTAATATGGATTTGTATGGAAAGTTTTTTGGTGCGTAATTTAACATTGTCCTTTTTTCCTCTGATTTACGTTTGCATAGTGACATCATGTAATGGCGACTTCAGAACAGTATTGTGGGAGATTTAAAATGAAGACAAATAAAAATTCCTTTCAATGCGCGTACGATATATGCATAAAATTGCTGTAAAGTAATATAATTTTTAAGGCGATTTTTCTGAAACCTACTTCAGGTACCACTTTTCTTGTGCTTTAACCCCATAGACTGTTAGAACTGACATGCTGACCCTGTGGCTAACCATGCTTGTTAAGTTTTTTTAGAACTATGTAGCAAAAAAAAGAGTTTATTATTATTAGTCAAGTGAATGACTTATTGCGATTAAAGGATATTTCTTTCTTTGCTTCTTTGAGGAACTGGTCACATTTCACCCATTCCTATAGACCGATAAAAATTAAATGCAATAATTTCATCTAATTTGCTATTGTTTATTGTTTTTTAATATTATATCAATAAGTTATAAAGTTGTGCAGTCATATCAAGTTGCTTAGGTTTTTCTTAATATGGGTTTTACTTTATGCAGAGTGAGATATATAACTGAGTGGTCATAGTGAATACTTATCAGCCAAAGTTAAGCTTTATCAAAGCTGATCAGTGAACAGTTAATGGACTGGACTGGCAGTTTCGTTCTTCGTGCTGATCTTGTGACTGTTCACCTCGTTGAACAAGGATGTGCTCACAGTGAAAATGTCTGAGACACTGCTGCTGGTTCATTGTTTCATCTTAGAATATTATCCTTGATTAATGAGCTGAGATTCCGGTCCCACCACAACTATGTATATTGAGCATGACCATTGTGTGCCAGATTTCAATTTATTCGGAATGTAGTATAAAAAATGCACATTTTTATGATATTGTAAATTGAACTGTGTAGTTAATGAAATGTTTACTAAAATTTTGTCTGACAAGAACCAAATGTTGTAAAAATATTGACATCTAAAGTAAAAAATAAGAAATTTAGAGATATTTATTAATAAATTATTTCACTGTTTTGGGTTCCTTAGGTGACATCCTACCTGCCGCAGAAATACATGCTTGTATACAACATATCATGCAAGACAATTCTCCTCCCCCGCAGCATCCAATAGGGTACCTGTCAACAGAAGAGCGTGACACCTGGGCCGGCGTGCGAGAACAGTTAGTGGCAAATGGGAACCAGGATTCATTAGAGTGAGTAGATGAAAGGTTCATGGATAATTATGTTTAGGATGTAACAATATGTCAGTGTAAATAATAAATTGGTGAATGTTGAAATTTACTCACGGTTTGATACATTATGATTAATTAATTATTGCACAGCATAGCTTAGCGGTTTGGCTCAGGATCTGTTCATTAAAGCAAATGGTCATTGTCCTCGTCTGCGTAATACTTCGGATAGCAATCTTTGCCTAGTTAACTCACAGAAGAAGATTAACCCCATACTCCTGATTGTGTGTAGAGACAGATGATTTCGATACCTGTTTACAAAGCCTCAGCACACAAGAAGGGCAGGCGGCTAACCGACCACTTGGCCGGCTTTCTTCCCACAGTACATAACAAACTGCGCAGTTAAGACTGAGTATACCTAGGAATGTAGCCATCGAGTCCTGCTCCAGTTTAACATTCGGGTAAAAAAATTCCGACATGTTTGGGATTCCAACTAGATTCCGACGATTGGTGGCTAAGCGCTATACCATTCCATTAAAAATGATTTGTTTCCAAATTTATTTATTTAGCACAAAATAAATTGACGTCAAAGTTAACGTTTTTCTAAGGCTCCATTGGCTCAGTCATTTTCATGGTAAAGAACTTTTTAAATAAATGAGGAAGTTATATGTTTGCTTATTTATTTTGTAGTAAGTTTCATGCAGTGCTGCAGCATATTAATCAGATGTTTTAACTTTATTACTTTGCAAACCTGGTAATTTTTTTTCTTGGTTTTCATCATTTTTTGATCTAAGAACTTAATTAATTGATTAACACTATGTGAACCTGTTTTTTATTCTTAAAAATTTATATTTATCATAGGTTGTTAGACACAGGTTTGTTTGCCTTGTGTTTAGATGACATCAGTACCCCAGATGAGATCAGTACCCCACTTGCTCGAAACTTTCTTTATGGTGACTGCGCTAATCGGTAAGCTTTGAAGTTAAAATTTATACCGCTATAAACTTTTATTCAGGGCGTATTAACCAATAGCCTAACTAAGCTTACAGCCTAGGGCAACAAAGCTTGCGGGACATCACATTTTAGAAAAAAATATTATTGTCCTCGGAAAATGTGCACACTTTCATATTTAGGTAAAGGGCATCTTTTATAATACACTATAGACAGTTACTGAGCCCAGCTTTTATATAAGTGCCGCGTAACAAACAGGTGCAAGGTATTATACAATAAGCAGTTGCGGCCTGCTTGTATATAAGCATTATACAAATACATGTAATTAATATTGACCTTGTAGAAACTAGGTTAATAGTGTTTCTAATACACCACAAGTAATTGTTTAATCTCCTTATTACATAAACAGCCATAAATTCACAATAGAGATGGGCGGGACTGGACTATCAGCCTAGGGCATCGTAAAAGTCTTGGTACGCCCCTGCTTTTATTGCTTGAAAATCGCGATATAACCAAAGCGTGAAAATCCAGATCTTTATATTGATACATTTCGAGCCTATTTCAATATCTACATTTCCAGGTTAACAACCAGAATGATCCGTGAAGCAAAAACTAAAACTACATCAAAAATTAAATTTTAAATCAAAATTAAAATTAACCTTACACAAATGTTAATTTAAATCCATGAGTGACACACACAGAAGTAAAGCTAAATAACAACTCGTAATCATGCGTAGTCTTACATATGTGGCAGGTATAGTATTTACCATTTCTGGTTGTTCCACCAGGTGGCCCGACAAGAGCTTCATGCTGATGATAACGAAGACTGGTAAAACTGCACTTAACTTTGAGCATGCCTGGGGCGATGGAGTGGCTGTAATGAGATTCTTTAATGAAGCATGCAAAGACACTATGGAAAAACCACAGATACATTCAAGTTCTGTACCAGCAAAGATTGACACCAGTGCCAGAGTGAAAAAACTGGGTAAGCTCTTGCGATTTCATTTTTTTCAACTACTATGTTCAAGCCATTTGACATTTGAATAAAGAGTTTTATTTATCATAAATGGGAAATAATGAATTTTCAAGTACCACAAATAAACGGAAATTACTTCTAGAGGAGGTTACTGAAGTAACAGGATCTCTTTAGGGAGTAACTGATATAACGAGGTATAAAACTTGGACATGTTCTTATTTTATATATTGTAAAGTCAGCCAGCCATTGATTCATCGTGGTCGCTTTTTAAATGTGGCTTAGCATTAGATAGTGTTGCTTAGTATTAAATAGCCGGTTCAGAGCTTGACCATTGCAATACACTGCGCTTTTACAGTATATCACTACTTCATTTATTGATAATGATCCATTCACTACTTGTTAAAAATGTGTTCTTTTAACTTCACTGTTTGCAGACTTTGATGTGTCTGCAACTTTCAACTTTTTTATTGAAGACAAAACATAAAAACAGAAATCGTCTGTTTATCTATTTCTTGAAAACATAAAATCACCTGAAGACATTATTTGGCGATGCCAATTTGTGATTTATATTTAACTTGTTAGGAGGGTGAATGTTTTTTCGTGGTTTTACTTTAGGATGTTTTCATTGTAACATGATTTTCTTTCACAGAAACAAGTTTTGGACAGGACTGTGCTAGGTCATGGCTGGTCACTAAACTTTTTTAACGGTTTTCTATTACTGCATTGAAACTTAATTTGCAGAGTAAGTGTTAATGGTTGTAATATTCTATTTGTGTAAGTTGTGTAGTAAAGTGTAAAAAAATTGCAGAATTCAAGTTGGATGCCAGCTTAAAGAAAGCCATTATGGATGCTCGAACACGTGTCGAGAACGATTGCAACTCTGCTGACCTCCGGTTGGTCCCATTTCATGAAGTGAGCAAAAGCTATGTCAAGCAGTACAAGCTTAGCCCTGATTCTTTCATTCAACTACTTCTGCAAGTTAGTACCTGTAGTATTAGAACAATACTGCTTGTTAAATGTTCAACTTACACGAATTTTTGTACCTGAAAGTTCCTCATAATCTCTATTTTCAGTATTTTTGATCAATTTAGTTTCATTTTGAAATTTTAATATTTCTGTTAGGTATCGAGATTTTACACCTGTGTGTAAACCTTTGACGTGATGAATTGTTTGTGGAAAAGCAACTTGTAATAACTCTGTGACTTGTACCCAGCATGTTTTATTTAAAAATAACCAGTAAACCCATACAGGGCCCAAAAATAATATAAACTTACCTGTAAGTTTTAGTAAACAATATATAGTATTGAGAATGAGTAATTGCTTCGTTATGATGTAATATGATAACACATCACTACTCTACCAGAGATTTTGTTTGAACTATTAAATAAATATCATAATTATATTATAGCAGATTTGTCTGTTCTAACCAGAATAGCATGGACATCAAAGATGGAATAGAAATGAGGGTTTACTCAGTCTTACATAGTTTGACTTTTGCGGGACATAATTGCTTAGATTTTACTATGTTTTTAAGCTACTTTTAATCTATTGCTATTGCTGGTCTTGTTAAAATTTGACAAACATTCGAAACTTTGACCACATATGTTAATACTCACATATCTGCCTGCAAAATTGCTTAATTAGAAGTTTTTATTTGTGACTACATTTTTTCCTAATTATTTTTTTATAGATAGCACTATATAAGCAATTGGGTGGCACATTCCCGACGTACGAATCATGTAGCACGTCAGCTTTTCGTCATGGCCGGACAGAGACAATGAGGCCTGCTACAACAGCAACTAAGAAAATGTGTGAAGCATTTGCACTGAAATCACGTCCGTCCAATGCAGAGCTGAGGCAGATGATTGATAAATGCTCACGGGTGCACAATCAACTAGTAAAAGAGGCAGCAATGGGTAAGATTACACATTACAGTAAGTCCTCACTTAATGATGCTAAAGTACTTCAGCGCATAACGTCGTTAAGTGAAACATCGTTATATGAAACAATATCTTCTGTAGAAAACAATGTAAAAACATTCAGGTGCATTACCCATGCAAAAATCTATAACAGTTGGCCTGCGTATAAGCAATCACTGGGTTGTGCTGCAAAACAAAAAACAATAATACCTGGCTATGTGTAAAATTGCTGCATTGCAGTGCAAAAATTAATAATGATTGGCTCATAAATCAAACAATTTATGATAATTGTTCCAGACAATTTTTAACTAAAAGCTAAAGAGAACTAAAGTTTACAATGAAAATTCAAATTTGAAATGCAGGTTTTCTTCATTCTTTCTCATATCTTTCTTTGATTGCTCCTCTTGTGCCATTTCTTCCCCTTTTTTCTTTCTATGCTCGTTTTTCTAAAATAAATCTAGCATAGGTTGTGTAGATTCGTTTTTCTGTTAAAACTACTTCCCAGAAGAAAACATTTGCTCTTCTAACTATTTTTACAGTAACTAGATTATTTGTACTTATTGTGTTTAGGTCAAGGGTTTGACAGGCACTTATTTGCACTACACAAACTTGCAGAGGCACACGGAAAGAATGTGGAGATTTTTGAAGACGAATCCTACAGTTACAATAATCACTACAAACTCTCCACTTCCACGCTAACAACAAACTTCGTGGAATTCGGAGGCTTCATGCCCATCCATCGCGATGGTTATGGAGTAGGATACGGAATTAGGGATGATCGTTGTGGTATCGTCGTTGCAAGTTACCCTCCTGCTGTAGATGGAGCTGGCTTTGTTGATTGTGTGAAAGAAACAATGAAAGACCTGTGTAGCATTTTAGAAGCAGTGAAGCAGCATCAGAGTTAATTTGCCTTACTTAAATATACGAATTTGAGAAGCAAAAGAACATTGCTATGAATTATGAAGCATTATAAAAAATACATTCCATGATGCAATAGACTGTAAAAGATGAAAGATTTAAGGAAACAACTTAAATGTTTGGTAGATACCCAGGATAAGTGCCCTAAGCAGTGTCTCGGCCACTAGCCTGTCACAAACTCATTTTTAATTTTTGTTGATTTTTAAAACTACCTGTTTTCTAAAACAAATTTTTACTTGACTTCTGCAGTTTTTGCTTTTTAAAACTATGTAATAGGTTTGACTGTAATTGCCATTAGGTTGAAAGAGTTGTGTATGCTCTTCAGCTCACCGGAATCTTGCCTATACAGCCATTCAGGCACAAGAATATTAAATTCTAGAGTGCAAAGAAATATTCATTTTCTAGCTTTGCCCTGAATTCATGCTTTTTTGTTTGTTATAATGTTGTACTGATCCTGCATTCTGTTGTTAGCAGTTTGTTATATTTTGTTTCTCTGGGAGAACCTGGAGATCATTAGTCTTTAACTTGAAGATGAAATATTTTCAGAAACCTAAGTTGAAATAAGTAAATAAACTGTGATATTATCAATGTGTGAAACTGTGATATTTTCCGTTTGCCGTAAGTTTATTGCACGACGGGTTAAAAAGCTTCAGTTTCCTCCTGTTTAGCAGTTAGCTTCCTTATTGGGTTGAACTTATTGCTCCTTATTGCGATATGATAATGTTTTTAAGCTTGTCTTAAACTGCTTGATAGCTGCATAACAGTGACATTCACATGTCCATCTATCTGTTTACTTCGTTGCTTACTTCTACTTGTAACATGAAAAGTTTATCTAATTGTAGAATCACCTACCAAATTTAGATCTTTTACTAAGTTTAAATTGCTCAGGTCTTTATATTGCTTACAGAATAATGAATATATTTTATTTATGAAATATAAATTGATAAGTTTGCAGTGTCTAGCAGGGGGTGGTTCGTGCTTCCTGAGGCAGTTACAGGAATTATACTCTAGTAGGTTATGATGCCAGTATGTTACTGCAGCCTGTACAGGTGCTATATAGACACATAAAAGTATGCAGTTTATCAAATCAATTAAGGCTTGACTGACCCATATTTTCACTATGAATGAACAAGCATTTGTTTGTTTAAACAAACAGGACAACCACAAAAGTAAAAACAGAAAATGGCCCCTGTAGTGTGTTAAGTGAATAACTGGTTTGATTAAACAACAGCATTTTAAATATGGATAAGATAAATTAAGTTGTATATTACACAACTGGCATTAAACAGTGCTAGCGTTTGTTCAAAAAGGTTGATCTTGAGATGTTTTTTAAATTAATAGTTGTTCTAGAGTCAAAGCCTTTCATATTTCTAAATCACTTAAGGTAACAAAAAATGTTTAAACAACTACTTTTTGGCGAGACTGTTGCTGCATTTGTTATTTCTGGATTAAATTTTAGTTAAAGTGAAAGCAAGTATTAGTTTTCTGATAATATTTTTTTGGCTGGCACATTATGTAATTTATGATATAAATACTGTAATAATTATAGTGTGCATATTTATTGTTACTAATTATTCTATGTCCTGTAATGATTTGTGACAGTGCGTTGTGATTTTCACTAATATGTCGATCATGACTTGCACTGTCATATGTATAACGGGTGTTGCGAATTGTGCTATCCTTGTTGCCTGTTGGCTTTTTATTGACTTGCTTTTAGCTATTTTGTAGTGTTAATTTAATAACCTGATAACATTTAAACGAAGGCTACCCAATGTCTAGGCAGTGTAATGTACCATTACATATAATTTAAATAGAGAATTATGACGCGAATAATTCCAAGCATGAATATATCTAATTTCAATATGTGAACTCCGAATTTTTGTCAAGGTTGGAGTCTAATCATTTTATGATTGCTAGCTAGTTGTGTACTCTGGCACATTTGTAAAAAGCCAAACTGAACAAGTCTCATTAAAAAGTCTGATGACATGGTAAAACTGACATTTATGGAAAATAGCCTGGAAAATTGGCAATAGGCAACAAATCATGTGGTGGCGTGTAACGAGAAAACAATTATTATGAAATTATTAAAATAGAATGAAAGCGCATTATGCAAGTGTAAGGATGATTTGACGTAATCGCTGTGTGTGAAGGAACGTGTTACGACAAAACATCTACTGAAACCTGAGGTAGCTAAAAAATGTTTGGAAATCATACATAGAATGAAGAAGATTTTTTATTAAGTAAATACTAGCAGGTTACTAAAAGTCAATGCATGGATCAGACAAGTGTCAGAAATTATGGGACTCAATGTAGAGGTGTAAGAACCACACAACGTGACAGGATACACAGGCGCATGACAGAAATATTTGTATGATAGCCTGTTTGGCCAATGTGAATGTGGATCGTTGGAATCAACCGCAATCTACAGTCCGCCTAGGCCTAGGAAGTTAGTCTCACTCAAAGATTTTCCATATTGCGGTTAGCTTGCTTTTGCATTTTTCGAGTTTTTTTCGTAAACTTTGCCGAACTAACTCAGAAGAATAGTACGAACAACTCGTTATATTTTTTAGTAATGGCCTTTTGAGAAGCGTAACTTGTTGCTTTCTTGGAGGTGTGCTTTGTTAGTGACTGGCTGACTTGATAATTTACGTTCAATGCCACCCTGTCACCCCTATACTCTAAGCTGTAGCCCTATATATAGGCTATACTATGCATAGCAACAAAAATAATCATAATGTTATATTTATATTTTATTTTAATTGGTTATAGTGAGTAGCCTGGGTAAGTTGGTGTATGGCTTTTTAGCACAGACGTTTTGACACAAGCAGTTTGGTCACACATAGTTAGATAAGCGAATTTTGACACGTGTTTGTTTCGCCACAATTTTCTGTGAACGGAGTAAAATTTAGACTTATGGACAAATAGTTTGGACACAGGCCAGTTTAGACACTGGGCTTATTGGGCACAGGTCATTTTCGTCACAGGGACTGTTGGACACAGGCCATTTTAGGTAAGAGGAATATTGGGCACAGATCACTTCTGTCACTGCGATTACTGCACAGTTAAATTTGCAGAATACAAAATTGTTTATTTTGCTTCAATAACATAGAAAACTGAAAATAATTTACTTTAGTCGTTGGACACATGCCAGTCAAAGAACATAATTTTAATAATAATAGCTTTATTTAAAGTCAGCTTTAAGTTCAACTGACATATTGTGACAATACAAGTTATGAGGCTTTGCTCGCTGACTGTAAATAACAAACTACACTTACAGTACCAGGGATTATTATTACTTATACTTTACTCTAATAACCAGGCAACAGCAGGTAGCATTTTTAAAGCCTGTATTACCAAGCTGCGGTATCGAACACGCGACCTCCCATACAGAAAGTAGACACATTATCCATTGTATCTAACATAATTAAAAAATTCACAGTGCTGGATGTGCAAAGTTTCATTTTCCACATATTTTTTGCCCGATTTAATGTTTTTCTTCTCTGATAGACGGTACTCAGTTTCTGTTTGTTGTGATGTAATGATTATGTTTCCTAAAGTTGACTAGTTTAAAAAATACTATATTATGTTGTCACGTTGCATGTCAGTATTTATTATTGGTGCAGTTTATGCATATTTATTGTTATTTAAGGAGTCACACATATAGAGAAGATGGCCCGACATGTGATATGAATTGTTACACAACAAAAAATGATTGGTATTACTTTTCTTTGACTTGAATTGTCAGTTACCATATAAAGTATTTTTGAAGTTCTGCACCATAGTTAGTTTTACTGAAGCAACAATAAAAATACTTCTGTTTCCATGTAATTGCTCGTGTAATATTTTTTTATCGCGCACCCAACCGGGAGTTTTGTAATTTCTTTTGTACATTCTTATACTAACTTGATGCAGTCATATAAAAGCATATTTTTTTCATTTAAAATGTAAAACAATATTTATTATAACTTCATTCTTTTGGAAAACACAGGACGCGGCCACGTTTTTCCATGGCTAACCCTATGCCAGGCTTGCCATTTTGTATGGTGCTCATTGTACTAGAGGCTAAAAGTATCAAATTTTCTGCCTAATTGTTGTATTAATGGCCGAGTAGTGTTGCCACTTTCACCATAATTATCAGAACATATACGTTCATGATTAAAAAAGAGACTATACAATAATTAATAATTATTCGATAATTTAGTAATGCGAAACTAAAATGCAAAGCGTGGAAAAATGTGTGTCGAAAAAATTTAAAACATTACTGCTAACCAGTGGAAAATAAAGAAACTTTGATTTCAACTGATCTTAAACATTCCACAATTCAGCTTTATGCATTCGCAAAGCTTTAAAAAATTTTAAAAAAAATCCTGCCTCTCTACTGACATCTTTTGAATACCTGGATTCGCATCACGATTCATTCCCATTACCATTGCATCCCATTTTTAGTCTGGCAGAGCAACGAGTAAACTTAATAGTACGTAAGTTTAACGAATGCGCGTGTGTCACAGAATATGCTGAAGAAACCAAAGTATTTTATCAACTTATCTGGAAACTTTAGACACACGAAGAATCTTTTTGTGTATAGCCGCTTCTGTTAATAAATGACCAAAACTTGCCCACTCAAACTTGTATCTTGACTCATTGAGCTGGCGTGAATCGTTATTTGTAATTATTATGTAAAAAAGAAAATGGACGACCATTTTTACTATCGATCAAAAAGTAGAAAGTTTGAACTTGGGGGAAGTGATGCTTCACAAAATTGCAGGCATAATGGTATTGGCGCTGAACTTTACACGACAAAAAGAAACATTAACCAACCAGCCTCCTTCGAAATTTTATGACAAATGTTGTTTCCATGGATGTAAAACAGCTATCAGGTTAAGTGGCATCTAATCAAGGCAGATGAAAAGTAAAGTAAAATGCAACTGTTGCTGCACTTTCATGGTTATTTTTTCTTGCTACACTGTAGTCCCGACTTATAGAATAGCATCAAGTAATGAACAAATGAAAGTTGAAACTGTACTTTATTCACTCTCTGTAATGAAACTGATCTGTCAACTTTGAAATCAGTGTAGGTGAGATAGGATAACATGAACGTTGCTTACAGAATAATCCAAGATGTTCAAATGAGTGATGATATAAATTATTGTAATTGTTAATTTTTCTTTTTACATATATATCGTACCAGCTAGTATTTTAATGTGGTGCAGGACTGCACAGTTGAGTAAACCTTGATTATGCTTTGTAGGTAAAATGTTTTTAATTAATAAAGAGATTAATTTAATAATTTTCTCCTTTTAATTCAATAACCACTGAGTAGAAAATTGAGGAATTTAACTTGAATATACATGTCCGATTGTTTCCCATGATTCCGTTTATAACAACACTTAATACACCTCATTGTAATGACAAACTTTCTGTAAGGTTTCTCTGTAATTGCTTTCTATAATGACTACATAAATGCAGAGTTGCAATACACAAGCTATAAGAAAATAGGCACATACACGTATATTAGAAATGATTACAGTAATAATTATTTAAGTTAAAAGTTACACAAGCGAAGAACAGATCACCTCTGCATAAAAGTTCATTTGCTTCTCATTTTTATTCAGGTGGAATATACGGCGCTCCACAGAAAAAATAAACAATTTCGACCCCTGCAATTGTGTCAGGTTAGACATCAAGTAAACCTTGTTCTAATATTTTTTTTTGTTTTTAGGAGCCTTGCTTGTATGATGCTATGTTTGGTCTCATTGTGGGTTGGCCGATATTTGTTCTGCATTCTTCATTTTAGCTAGCATTTGACAAAAGGTCATGGCCTAAGATTTTTGTGCAGATGAGGAATTTACTGCAATGAGTGAAGAAAATGATGGAAAACCTGGACAAAGGGTAGGTTGTATATTGAAGTGACACTGCATTAGGAAGCCAGAGAGATTCTTGAGATACAGTAAATAGTCACCTTTGTCAAACTCAATTTAGTCGTATTTTTAATGGGAGGCAGAATAGTTCCTTAACTATACAGCAGGAGCATCTGTTATCTGTAGGTATGCAAGAAGAGTTGCACTGAGTTAGTATGACTATACAATCGTTAAGCTTGTTTTATTAGCATAATCAGCTTTTTGCTTTTTCTCGCAGCAGGGAAAGAGCTATCGTCGCGAAAGGGACAGACGCTACAAGGGTGACCAGAAGGTTACCGAGACGGTCTCTCAGGAAACAGTAGTTGTTAGTGATTCAGGGGACGTAGTACCATGTGAGTCAGCATCACAAGCAAAGATTCAAGGTACGAATGCGACAGAATTAGTATTCGATTGCAACAATAGAGGATTCTGTTAGGCATTTTTGCCTAGAAAAGATTGTATTTGATAAGCAGTGCTACATTTTGCATTTTTTGTTACTTATTTGTATATTAATTTTGGATATTGAGATGTCAATTGTTATTCAGATATTGAGGATCATGACGCGATCAGAGATGACGAGTTATCTACCTCGAAAAGCAGCAGCCAAGCGGCTGGTCTTGGCAAACGTGAAACATCAGTTGATGTAAAAAGTGTAGATAATAAGATCAGCAGATTTGGTCGATCCATCGATGATAGAAAGAACCTAAAAAATTATGAACGAGATTCACAAGATGATGAGAAACGTGGACAACCAAGAAAAAGCAACGATAAGGAAGATGGTGATAGTGATGAAAGATCACAGTTTAAATGTGAGACCCGTAGTCAACAGAGTGATTCTAGAAGTAGCAGTAGCAGTAGTCAAACCCAATTAAAAGATTATAAAGACAGTGAAAGTAGAAGACGGAAAGACGGAAAGGAATCTGGTCGCCGTAGCAACGATCGGTCAGATCACTCTGGACCAGAAATAAATGTTAGATCACCTGATAAGGGCAGGACAGATCGATTTACATCTGACATGTCTAGCAAATCACCTGGGAAAGGCAGGGCGGGTCGAACCACACCTGACAGCAAGTCGCCTGGTAAGGGCAGGTTTTCGAAAGAGTCTCGGGATGAACGTAGGACTAGTCGTGAACGCGACGGACTAAAAAAAGATGAGCGATGGAGCGCCAAAGATTTTAATGAGCTTGCAAGAGGGAGCAAGAGTGGAAAAAAAGAGAGGTAGATAGTGTTCTAACAGTTTCTCATGTCAATCATTGTCTGGGGCTGGAAGTTTGATTATTTGTGATGGGATGTGACTGATAAGTATGTATCAATTAGTGATGGAATTACCAAGTTTTGTTTCAAAAATCTGCAAATCTGAGCTATCTGAACATCTTGAGATTAATGTTTGATTAATTTCAGGCTGAAAAATCAGTGCGCTCAGCTCATAATATGAGTTAATTAATACCTGAAAACAAACTATGATATTGAAAAAAGTTTTGCCCAAGATAAACCCTTTTAATTATTTTGACACCCTGCAAGCCAGAATAAAACTTTTTATAGGTAGGGTATACTCATCCTAGATGTTTTTGGTAAGACCAGAATCCATCTCATCGTCATGGTCATTGTCATAATGAAAATTTCCAATTATTGTTTATATTCTGTCCCAGCATTTTCATAAATCTCTTTCACTAAATTCGTTATAAAATATTCAGTAATTCTACAATTGTGTGTACATAGTTATTTTGTAATATAATTATTACATAATTATTATGAACGGATATATATATATATATCCATTCATAATAACAATGTACACACAATGGTAATATATATATATATTTTATAATAATTATGTACACACAGTACATATATATATATGTTGAGCTATCTCACTGTACATTTGTGATTGATGCTATGCTAGATGGTTTTTGAGGAGGGCTTCATTGCCATTGTTCACTGTCATTGCAGGGGTTCTGAGAAGAAATTGCCCAAAGAAGCTATGTCTGCTGCTGATTTGGAGGCCCAGTGGCAGGCGGAAGAGGAGGAAAAGAGACGAGCAGAAGAGGAAAAAAAACGTCAAGAAGAAGAGGAAAAACAGCGACGAGAGGAAGAGCAAAAACGCCAGGAAGAGGAAGAAAAGCGCCGACAAGAGGAGGAGAAGGTGAGATTACTGCTTGTGGAGGTTGAGAAATGAGTGAATTTTTGACACAGGTTTAGTTAAAGTGCCATCTGCAGGTATTTGAATGTGTGGAATGTGGTTAACATAGCAGTTGTTGAGCCATCTTAAGATCAATGGCTGCCGCTATACATTTCTGATGAATGAATTCTAAGAATTAAATGTGCAATTGTGTAAACGTGATCACTTTTTTCAACCGGCAGTACAAAACTTATACTAAAGAAAGTTGAAAACCACATGTACTTTCACAGATTTAACATTCATTTAGCATTTGTGCTTCTAAAATTTTAACTGCAATTTGCAAAGATATGATCCTATGTAAGACTATTATAATTCTGAACATATGTAAACTATGAAAAATTCGAGTGATAATGAAAATTTAAATATTTGAAGCAAGCCAACCATGATACTTCATACATGTTTTAGAAAAAGGTCAGTGATCCACAAAGTCCTTAGATAATTAAAATTTTTTTGAAGTTACATACTTCTGAAATGTTTACAGACTATAAGGTGAATGGTAAAGTTTTTATTTAATTAGAGTATTCCCTTAGAGTATCAAGATAAATGTCCACTCTTATTGTCTTTTCAGAAAATAAAAATAGTCCAATAACCCTGTTACATAACATCCGCACCTAGTATTAACCTTTAGACTGTTGCATTCAATTTCCCTAGTAACATGGGGGTTTTCACTTCCCCAAATTCTTGCGTCATGTGTGTTAATTTTTCCAGATACATGAAAGGTTGCCTCATCGCTAAAACAAATGTGAGGAAGAGACCATCATTTCCGATTTTTCCTAGAATGTTAACTGCGTGTTCCTTTTGTTTTGATTTATCATCCAGTTTAAGTGCCATGCAATAACTGAATGCTTTATGAATTCTCATGGACAACTTTATGAATTGTTGATTACTGTATTTGCAGTTGCAGTGTAAATGGACTTTGTTGGGCTACTAGAAAATGAATTGCTGAGACGTTCTCTGTTTTTATCACATGTTCTTGGCCTTCCAGTCCTCAATTTATGTAGCCACCGTTCCCGTTTCCATGAATTGCTTATGCCAGTTGCAAATTGACTGACATGCTGGAGCTTGTTTTCCATATTTAGATGTGTAATTTCTCTGTGTCTGAATGTCAGATTTTGTTTTGATAAAACAAGAAACATGTTGTGCTTTTTCTCATGGAGTAGTGATCTCCAGAGGAGTCATAAAAAATCAATAAATTGTTTTCTTGTTTTCTTCCTTTTACTTCGTCTTTGAAATTTGAAACATGGCATTAATAAAAACCTTAACAATGACTCAATAATATATAAAAAGAAATATTTTGTTTTTAAATATTGCTGTGAAATTTTTAAATCGTCTAAAGACTTTGTGTACACCCATGAAAAGAATTACTCTTTGAATCTAGATTGAATGGATTTTAAATTTTTACTCCTAAACTTGTTGAAAGTGCCATATTTTACCAATGTAAACTCACTCTTTTGTTTGCTCTTACTTTTACTGTGTCCCACACAGAATCACATGCCTGATAATACCAGCATTAAAAATACTACACAAAGTAAATAGAGGTGACAGAAGCCGCCCAAATGTGATAGCTTGTTATTTGATTTTTTAAAGAGAAGGCAAGAAGAGGAGGAACGCCGTGCAAAAGAGGAGGAAGAAAAAGGAATCAGAGACGCAGTTCGAGAGGCTGAGGAACGAATCGAGTTCAAAACTCAGCTGAGGCTATCTAATCTTGCTGCTGCACAAAATCGTCCAGACGATCGCTTTTTTTCAAAACTCGATTCTAGTTTAAAGAAAAACACTGCATTTGTTAAGAAATTGGTAAGTTTGATCAACCAAAGAAGGAATGAATTGTAAAATGAATGCACTTTTGTCAAATGTCAGTCATTTTTTACAGCAGTTTTTAGTGCACTTATGAGAAATTTTTGCTGTTTAATTTGTGTTTGTGTTTCTGCCTGGCTGATTAACTTTCAAATTATATTGATGAAAGATGACACTTGTGCCTTTCTGCTCTTTATTTCGATTTTTTTGTTTATGTGTTGGTCTTTTAAGACTGCTAAAATTAGAACTACATTGCACCAACAATAACTTCATTGTTTATCATTTATCATTGTCATTCGGCAATTTAATATGTCAGTTGTTTGAAAACTTAAGATGAATGATTATAATTGGTTGCTTAGCTGACTCATGATTCATTAAACTGATGACTAGAAACAGTATCGAATTCTCAGTTTATTGACTAATCAGGGTTCTCAATGTCAGAGACAATCCTGAAAAATCCTTGAAAATACAGGCTATCCTGGGAAGTCATGGAAAACTCAGGGAGAAAGATAATTTGGTAAAAAGTCAGGGAAAATGATGAAAATTGGGTGAAAAGTCAGGGAAATTGGAAAGGATTGCAAAAATAATCACCGTGAACTGATATTTTCCCAAACATATTTTTCAGCAGTTCCTGTTCGAATAAAATTTTGTTATGGCAGGCTCCCAATTTCGATTTCTGTTCCAAAAATAATGATTGGCTGACACGTTTATCAGTATATGCATGAATGTCCATACACAAAAATGGATGAATATATATACTGGTAATGCAATTTCTGCTTATCTTGGTCATGGAAAATCAATATTTGGTCACGGAAAAGTCCGGGAAATTTATTTTAAAATTCTGTGGGAACCCTGTTAGTATAAATGGTAGGTTTTCTCTGTAATTAGAATGCCAATATTTCTGATCTGCTGTGAGTAGAACATGTATCATTACTTTTGTATATAATGTGATATTAAAATTATTCTTAATTTAGATGCCATGAAATTAATACAAAGTTTTCACTCAGCTTCTGATGATATGTTATAATGTGGCCACTTATTTTACTGATAAAATATGCTTCCATTTTGCTTTGAAACTAGTGGCGTAGTGTAAGTTTTGGTTGTCTTGTGCTGTGGCCAATTTGGTTACTCGTGTCTTAAACGTAACATTCCTTCAACTACAGCAAATGTGTGTGCGATCATACCATGTCGTCGTACCTCAACAAAAATGCTGCACCATAATATCTCACGTAACTAACTAGTCATATCATACCATACTTTTTACCGTAGCATTCGATAATACCAACCCCAGCCAAAATTGGCACTCTGCCAGAACTGGCCGCCTTGTGCTTTGCACACCCCCACACTATGCCACTGTTTTAAAACTATTATATTTAAGTCATACTTCCGCTAAGAAGGCATGTTATATGCTCTTAAGTTACATAATTTTTTATATGATGTGTTTATTTCGATTTATAGAAAACATTGACAGAGTCGCAGAAAGATTCCGTGATCAAAGATTTTGAGTCTCTAAACCTGACGAAGTACATTGGTGAAGCAGTAAGTGAATAATAGTGTTCTCTGTAATATCTGCAAACTGCAAGAAATAATACAAAATTCTAATGAAAATATTAAAATGTTGCAATATTTGTTTTTGA
Source organism: Tubiluchus corallicola (assembly GCA_030141605.1). NCBI lineage: Eukaryota > Metazoa > Priapulida > Priapulimorpha > Priapulimorphida > Tubiluchidae > Tubiluchus > Tubiluchus corallicola. The sequence continues at coordinate 106,439 of JAQGDQ010000069.1, read as the reverse complement.
ACTTTTTATTGAAGTAACAACTAAAATGATTGAATATGTGTTGGTAGTTTTAAGACAGCTACATTTTGTCAGGCAAATGCACACTGTGAAATCTCAGCACAGTTAGTACCATCCAGAAGTTTGTACAGTCGTGTATGTCACTATTAACTAATGTATAGAAGATAATGCATTGCTACTTCAGAACTTGGTAACAAGACTGGTAACTGTGTATTGTGAGTCCGTAGCATGTACTAATGTTAAATATGGCAATAATGACTTTTGAATGCCAAAATTTCCATAAGCCGGTTTTTACGTTTCAGGCTGCTTCGCTTGCAGAGGTCAAACTGAAAATGTCCGATGTTGTTATGGCTGTTCAGATTGCTTCGCTGTTGCACCAGAGATACGCTGAATTTTCCTCATTGTTTCTAGAACAGTGGCAGAAAATACTTGCTGTGAAGAAAGATGAGAAAATTACAAATGCTAGCAAACTTCGGGTCGACATTAGATTCTTTGCAGAAGTAAGGCAGTTTTTTTCATCTTGCAATTTTTGCTTTGTGAAGAGAAACTGTTTCTTCTGCATAATTGCCTATTTTATCTATCGCATTAAAGATGATTTAGCACTCATACAGATATATTTGCTCATCTTATATTCAATACACTCATATCATGGTTTGCTGGACAAAACGGGGAGATGTCTGTCCGGATTTGCCGATTGTCCGTATTTACTGATACTAAGCTAATATAGTTGGCGCTGTGTATTAGATTAGACTCACAGCAATGTAGAATCAATCGCCTAATTTTCTCAAAAACGTCTAGTACGGGCCGCTCCTATGCAAAGGTATATAAAAACTGTCGGCAATTGACTCAAATGACTCCACATAGTTGAATCTAAACCACTTACACATTCTGATTAAACCTCTAAACATGTAGAAGTGCAAGCTACACGTGTAATTACACAGTGCTTGGATGTGAACAGACTAGCGGTCAGCTCGCGAAATAAATGACTGTGTGCGTAGTATGCGGGACTTTTTAACGGTCCAGATTTTGTCTGATTTTTCCAGTATCCGTAAAAGCAAGGTCCAGCAAAACGAGATATGAGTGTATGTTATTATCTATAGAAACATTTGAAAATCAGGATGATTACAGTTTATTTACTTTTTTGTTGTTTGCTTTAACAAAAAAGTAAATAAACTGTAATCACCCAGATTTTTGCTTTAACAAAAAAATGCGCTTTTGTATCTATTACGTATTATTAAAAACTGACAATTATTTTTCAAATATATAACAGTGCTTTCATATAATATAACAGTATAATAGTATCTTATAAGTTGTGGCACATTGATAACACTGAGTTTAAGTGTTTTTTTATTTATGAGAGTTAAGTGTTTATTTTAATTAGGTTTGCTTATACAGCGTGCCTTAATTACAGCATACTTTAAGTTACAATACTGTTTTATTATCTGCAGTTGATAGCTTGTGGCATATTTACAAATTCTGAAGGCATACCTGTGCTTGGTGCTATGGTGTCATATCTGATACAGTCCGACAAAGAAGAGCACAATAATGCTGCCATCATACTGAGTTTTTGTAAACATTGCGGTGAGGATTACGCTGGGCTAGTGTCAAGAAAATTACGACTACTTGCCGAAAAATACGAACTTACAATTCCTTGTTCCACGGTACGCTTCACTAACTTCTTTCATTTCATATAGTTTTTTTTAGATAAATTGCTAAGTCACTTCTTGTGAAATTTGCAAGGAGTCTGGAATTGTGAGATAATTTTTTTTTCAATAGCGTAATTATCAAGATTAAGATAATTATAGGATAAAATAACTTTTCTACCTCATTTATTACCAAAGTTAAGAAATCTGCTAAAAAGATGTTTCCAATTCCAGTTTTTCTTTTTCCAATTTCAGTGTGGGGGTGTTTGTGGCAATCTAATTTTGCTTTGACCATTCTTGTATTTGTTGTGACATTATATTTGACTATTAAGACTTTTAAAATCTGTTAGCCGATATGCGGAGCTACAAACAAAGCAGTATGAGCTAAATTATCATCATGTGTCAGTACACAAAAATCGTCAGACAAAAATAGATTGTGGACTTGCCCGGCTATATATACGAGACATCTTCTTGTTGTGTTGTCTGAAACAATGTTTTGACACTGCAAAAATGGCTTGTAACATGACTTAAAGTACTTAACTTCTTGTAGATTGAAAATCTTTGAATACTTTAGAATTTTTTTGTTTGTTCGATCAACTTTGGTTTTAAAAGTGCAACGATAACATCGGGTTTGTTAAATTTTGCTTTGTTTAAAAACTGAAATGTGTTGCGAAGTCTGCCATTTTCTGAAAGTGTCAATTTTAACTCATTTGTAGATCTATCCAGCAGACAAGCAGAAATCTATCAGGAACTTGTTGAAAGATTACTTCAGTTCTTTGTGTAACCACTTACGTGAGGAACACAAGCACTTGCAAGGCCTAGACAGACAAAATCGAAAAGTTTTACAGGTTTGCATTTTACTTATTGTAACAGTTAAAAGATTAAAGAATTATTTCCTTTTAATTTCATATAGCTGGTGTGAAGTTTTTAATCTTTTATAATTGTGTCATAGATTTATTTATTATATCATTTAGGAAAACAGGTTCCAAAACTGATCCTTGGTGAACACTGTCAAAACAGCCTGTACATAAAATCTTCATTATTTTTTAAAGATTTGGTGGATTTGAAATCCACGACTGACATCTTATTATAGGTAATGAAGATAGATGAACTACAAATTTGCTGTTTTTCAGTATTTTTAAATTTTTTGTCATTTACATTTCTTTAGACGAAAGGCGAGCTTAGTGCTGAACGAAAGGAGAAATATGAGCAAGCCAAGATAGCATATGATAAACTATACAACAATACTGCTGCTTTTTCTGTATGTATAATTTTTGTCAGTGTGTACACTGCATTACAAGATTAATTTTTGGTGTCATTCATTGTCTATAATAACTGGAAAACATTATTTAGTTTTGAACATTATATATCGTACTTCGTAAATTGCGACAAATCAACTGCACCATGTGTTGCACATAGGCTTTTTGCAGTTAAGTGATTATTGATAGGTGTTGTGTGTGGGGATGGAGTTTTCACCATATGGTTTAACTGTATATAAAAGTTAGAATAATGAATTTACAGACATTGTTGCATTCCAATATGGTGCAAAAGTTAGTGAGAAATTTGTCTTGCGGCCAGGATTTGAACATGTGGTGCTCTGATTAAACCAATACTCTCTATAAACTGCAAGAATAGTGTCAAATTTTTAGCTATTATTATTTATTTAGAGTAGCTAAACCACTAGATATGAATTAGTTGTCTGAATAAGCCTGTAAAAACTATAAAAAGACACCAGCTTTATGGACTGAGTGGTGTCACAGTTCTGTCTGTTTTAGGACATATTAGACGAAGACATGCCAGACCTGCCTGTAGACAAATCAGCGCTTTTTAAAGAAGATGATGTGGGAACCTTTGACATATATAATCCCTTTAGAAATGCTGAGGTAAAGATTTCTTGTCTTGTTGAAATTTTAGTTGTTGTCCAATAGCATTGTTGCAGCTTCGCTTCGTAGTTTTATCATTGTGTGACATAAGTTTACTGCGTCTTTATAAGTGGAGTTGAGGAACTACTCTAATTTAGGAAAAATCTATTGAAGCAAAATATTTTTGAATAGTTGAAGCTTAGTTTATCAGTGCAGTTTTTATATAGTTAGTTGAAAGTTGGAATACAATTTCCCATGCATTTATCATTTTTTTACCATAAATTTAAAATGATTTTAATTTAATGTGTGTGTTGTTAGACATTGCTTACTAAAACTGCCCAAATGTTTGTAAACTTGCAAAGCTGAATTCGTGAGTGATGAGCTTTGCCCCGAAAACACGTAATATATTACTGCACGGGTGAGATCCTCATTTAAAACTCAGCATGACTACTTTTTTTACTACTTTGTGTGACATTTAGCTCGAAAGCTCATAGATTACTTTTAAAATTAAGTACTGTATTAACAAATATTCTTACATTACTGTCTTAGCTAATTAATAAACAGTATTGTTAGCAATACTATATAGCACACAGTTTATGTGTTGGTTTTTCTAGTGTCAGTACGAAGGTGACACAGCATTATGGGAAGACGATGATACTCGCTCGTTCTATGAAAACATTCCTGATCTGAAGGCTCTTGTTCCAGCTATCCTGTTCAAGGACAGTGCTAGTAGTGAGAAAGCTCAACAAAACACTTCTGCTGGCAGTGATAGTACTCTAGATGCTAATGCTGTAGAGGTTAGCGATGAAGCTTTATTAGAGGAAGGTAATAATCGTAATTGATTTTCTGCTTTTGTCATTAATTATTTTCTCCAACTTTGGCTGACTTTATTTCTGTGCCTTATTTAAGCAAACTATAAAACTATTTCTAGCCTCTTTCACTTTTTCCAAGTTTGGATTTCATTTTTGTTCAAATTTTTTAGCAATTACATTTAAATTCACGTGTGAACTCTGCTCTTCATGCATGCTGCAGAGGTCTCAAAAATGGGTTAAAATGCAGAAAAATGTTTTTGTGGGCAGGACACTGCCAGACCTTCAGACCCTCTAGCTGGATGCCAGGGGGTTGACATTGATAGTCTCTGTACCAGGTGGCACTGATAGTCTCTGTACCAGGTGGCACTGTTAGTCTCTGCACCGGGTGACACTTACATAAGCTATGCCATTGGTTGTTTCGGCAACCAGAAGTTTAATTGAATAATTGCTGTCTGGTTTATCAGTGGTTTCATGCAACATGTTTTTGCTGCATTTTTCAGAAATGGCTAATTTAGAAATTGAGGAGGCAAGAAATGAAGAAGGGAAAATGGAAGAGGAGGAGATTGAGGAGCCGGTGTCCTTTTCCGATGAACCAGAAGAGGAAGGGGAAAATGTGAATCTAACCATGAAACACATGATGGAGGATTTTCTCAATAATTTACCAAACTGTGTTAATAGGTTAGTCATTGCAGAAACAGTCAGTTCTTTTTCTTTTGGTAAATTTTGTATTTGTAGACTTACAGTAGTGTAAGCTGAGCACACGGAAATAAGTATGAAAATTATTATTTGCTTGGAACTATGTAAACAGTTTTTCAAATAAGTCTGGCGGTACAATAGTCATGTAAACTTAATCGTGTTCGTGGAAACCATGACGGCCAATGTGGCAACCAAACTTCTACTAGAAACAAGAATTCTAATCCTGGCATTTTGTGCTCTGTTGTATTAGAAAAATCATAAACAAATACAATTCAAATATCTTTTTCGGGTTCAAATATTAAAAAAATCATATCGAATATCTTTTCTGGCTCAAAGAAAGATAGTGAGGCATGGAGTTGTTTTGTCAGCTTACAAATAAACTTCTGTCATTTATGGAATTAAAATTTCAAAGTTAAATCATGTTTTTGTAAAAGCAGTTATTTGCTAAAATGGGATTTATGAAAATTTTATTTTGGCATTTGGATTAGAACCTTGGTAGTTACTGGTTTGGTAAACAGATTATATTATTCAAAATCTAACCATTTTTTAATTAGTCGTGTCACTAGAGCATATGTTCATTTTTCTACTTTAGAATTTACACATGACGTAGCTTTTAGCATAATAATTTTATACTTTCTGTTTTTAGGGATCTTATAGACAAGGCAGCCCTGGAGTTCTGTATGAACTTGAACACTAAAGTGAATCGGAGAAAGCTTGCCCGTGCACTTTTCCTCGTACCGAGATCCAGGTAGCTTAACTTTCTTGCACTCAGTTGTTTTTGTTTTGATTAACTGTTTAAAAAATGCATTACAAATTTTTTACAAACTTTCTATGTTAATGTTTAAGGATTGCAACATTTGAATGTAAGATTTTTTACCAAGGCCTAATATAAATGTAGCAGACCAATTTTTTTCGAATATCATATTGCATATAATACATCTGTTTATTTGTGTAGGTTGGATTTGCTGCCGTTTTATGCTCGTTTGGTGGCAGCACTAAACCCTTGCTTGCCTGATTTAGCCGAGGAGCTGGGACATATGCTAAAAGTTGACTTCAAATTTCAGGTAGTTTCACATTCATCCATGTATCTTAAGTTAGAAAACTCTTTCATGGACTAATTCATGTTTATTTACAGATGGTTATAACACATCTGCAGCTCCTGAATTGTTGTTAATTCATATTTGTGTTTTTTATAACCGGCTTTTCTTAACTTACGTTTGTGCATTGCTAGGTTCGGAAAAAAGATCAAATGAAGATTGAAGGAAAAGTGAAGGTTGTGCGCTTCATCGGTGAGCTGACAAAGTTCAGGATTTATCCCAAAGCTGAAACCCTTTACTGTCTAAAGGTATTGTTTATGTTACGTTTATAAATTACATTTTTTATTCAGGTTTAAGTGTATTAGATTTGTTTAGTAATTTTTTAAGAATGAATTATGAGGCAAGAACAAGAAAAATTTCCATGTAAAAACACCCGAAAACAGTAGTGGTAAACTTAGACATACTTTTTCAACATGAGAATTGCAAATGTTTGATATTCTTATCATCTTGGTGTGAATTGCAGTTATGTGATTTGGGTGAATCAGGTCATTTACCTGATAAATGAGTCAGGTAAAATCTATTACATTTCTTGCCAGTTCATGGATATTTTGATATCTTAGGTATATAGGACAAATCTGTATAAACAGGCTTGTTATATTACTGGTAATTTAGTAGTACAAGCTTTTGATCCTTATGGAAGTAAGTCGCAAATGTGTGATTTTAGGAAACCCGTTTTGAACATGTTTAACTTAATGAGTGGCAATATTATCATTGAATGAATGTGTTTGTTGAAAGTATATTTTATCCAGTCTGAATGTTTTTAAATTTTATGTTTTATTAAAAAAAGGAAAACTTAACTTAATAAGTTAAGATCTTTAGTAAGAAAAGGTCCAGAAGAAACGTGAGAGGATAATAACATGTCTGGAGTGAATTTCTTTACATTTTTTCTGTTGAAGTTTTCTGGTTGTTTGGCTTTTAGCAAGGTTAGATGTAATGTGCTGATTGCTGACTCATTTTCATACACTAATAAATCTACCTGTCTCTGATAAGGTGAACAGGTGGTGAGTTACTGGCTTTAAAAACTTTGAAATGTGTTTGCATGTGTGAGTGTGAATTAGTAATTATTTTCTTGGATTATTTCTTTGCCTAGAGAACAAGACTTTTGTAATCTGTTCCAATGTCAAATGTACAGTAAGTTTACTAGGGTAGAGCCTCTGTAAGTTGTTTTCACTAATAGGTTATTTATAAATTTCAGCTTCTACTTTTTGATATTAAATTTCAGCTTCTACTTTTTGACTTTTCACATCACAACATTGACATGGCTTGTAACTTACTTGAGTCTTGTGGCCGTTTTCTGTTCAGATCACCTGACTCACACCATCGAACTAAAATTTATCTGGTAAGAAAAATCAAATTGCTTTCTTGAAAACCTTTGATACAAAGTTAAACTTATTTTTTGCTTTTTAAAATTGTATTTTATTTTCAGTTTCCTTTGCACTAAAAGTATGAATATCTACTTCTTTGTTTTTTTTATGCAAATTTCAAACATGTCAGATTTGTTCTATCTTTAAACACAACAATAAAATTACTTGCTGTTAACCACTTTCAAAATTTCAGCTTTTATTAATTTTAATTTCGTGTATATATGTCGTCACTAAAACATTTTTAATAAAATTACTTCGATGAAAACTCATAAATTCTTGTGTATGCATTAATTTTTGCCACATAATTATTTAAGACATATTTGTAATAATCATCATCATTGTTACCGTACTCAAATGCCCATTGCACTTGTTATTGGCATTAGATAGATTCCTAATCAAAGAACTCTATCTTTATTCACTAAGAACTGCCACGCCACTTGTCAGCACCATTTCTGCTAATGGTAACATCTAAAATTGCAAATTTCAGTTTTTTATAGATTTGTAAACTTTAAATGGATCGAAAAACAAATTCGCCTTCATCTACACAATTCTGTTGTTTACATTATTTATAGACTGCTAATGCCATTTTTATTACAGGAGCAAATGATTCGCAAGAAAACTGTGCAGCATTTGGACAGTCGCCAGTCTACAATGGTGGAGAATGCTTTCTACTACTGTAATCCACCAACAGTAGAGAAAAAACAGGAGAAAGTTCGGCCCCCAATGCATCAGTACATACGAAAATTGATATACAATGAACTTTCTAAGAGTAATACAGAGAAGGTGATGACTTTTAAAGCTACTTCGAGTGATAAACAGTGGAATTAGCAAAAATGATGTTTTTTTGTAATCATTAAGTTTGTTTTTGTGGCCGTTTGGGTTTTTTCACGACATTAATTGATCAATGTTATATATAAGGGGTATGTATTTATATATATATACATACATACCAGTTATATATAATATTGATATATATATAAATGTATTGCTAAAAAAATCAGTATTAGCTACTAAGAATACTAGAAATTTATTTCACTGCAAACAACATCGCTATCAAACTGTTCTTCTATGATAACATTTTGCATTGTTTTCCTATCTGTTTTTTTTATGTTGGCAACAGTTATTTTCTTACGAATGTTGCATGCTCATTCAGAACACCTAGTGGTTTCCATTAAGTTACACCTGTATGAAATTTTGAAAAGTATAGACAAGCATAAAATTATGTTTTTTTCTAGATACTGAGACAGCTGAGAAAGCTCAATTGGGATGATAATTTAATCGCATCTTACATTATTAAATGTTTGGCTTCTATATGGAATGTGAAGTACAATAATATACACTGTGTAGCTAATGTACTGGCTGGATTAGTAGCATACCAGGTAAATAATATAGTTAAACAAAAGCAAATAATGGTTATAATAATTAATAAGATACAGATTTCTATTAGTTTTTACAAATAAGGTTTTTCAAATTTCTAGACATGATTAGAGACACAGCTTTTCGTAAAATAATATTTAGTTTCTTCCAAAAGACTTTTTTGCCAGTGATCAAGTGGCACTTAGGGACCGAAGTTAAGCAATGAGTTTTGTCAGTTAAAAAATACCTGATTGTTTGCAAAACATCTAACATACTACCCTAGCAGCTGTACCTAATTTTTTTATTGAGAAAGGATGTATGCGATCCGATATGATCCGATCATATGTCAAAATACCCTCCCAATTTATTCGTAATAATGAGAAAGATACCAGTATTGCCACAGCAATGTATATTAAGTAAGCTTAATGTTGAAAGCTAATTCAAGGCTTACAGGGAGTTGCACTGCCTATGTAGGCATTTAATAACTTTTGATACTTTTGCATTTTTAGTGTTGTATAAAATAGTGTTTTGTGTTTTGTTAGTGATTTTAATTGAAAATGAATATTTAGTGGTACTTTTTTATTTCACTTAGTGTGAACTTAGTAACCTTACTAATTCTTTTTCCAGGAGCATGTGGGTCCGCAGGTAGTTGACGCTATCCTGGAGGATATTCGGCTGGGAATGGAGGTAAACCATCCTAGGTACAATCAGAGGAGGGTTACTGCTGTCAAATTTCTTGGAGAGTTGTATAACTATCGCATGCTGGAGAGCAGTGTGATTTTCAAGACTCTCTACTCTTTTGTCACTTTTGGTGTCGTTTACAATTGTAAGTACCATTTCTGTCATTTTGCATTTTTAAAGGAAAAACAAGCATTCCGTCAAGTAAGGCTTAGTTCACTGTTTGCGAAAAATATTAAAAGTATTTAATAATAAAACTGCAATAAGCATCTCGTGTACTCAGTAATGTCACTTTATAGTTGCGATCATTTTATCTTTGGCCGGTACCATTTTGAATGTTCATTTTTCGACTAATGATGCCATTCATCAACTGAAGAAAAGCAACACACTGTCAATTTCTGCCAAAAGTATGTTTTTACAAGAAAATTAAATAACTAATTTTATGATATTTTTGCATGAACATTAGGTAAGTTGCAGAAGTTTGAATTAGTTTAGACAGCAATCGCTTTTGAAAAGTCATGAAATCCACCAGTCTCTTCATTATTTTCAAGTGAATAGCAGCTACCACTGCACACCTGAAAATTTTGTTACAGAATATAAATTAACTTTATGCTTTATACACAGTTTTTGCAAATTTTTTTTTGCTATATTTTTCTAAGTTTGCATGATAGCAGTAATATAAACCCAACATGCTAAAGAACACATTCTTTCCTTTAAGATATTTTGGAGCTATGATAGTTAATGTTCACATGATAGTTAATGATAAATTTGTAAAAAAGTGGGCAACTTGGTAGCCGCTTAACACAATCTATATTTGTTTTATCTACAAAGCTTTGATATCTATAAATTGTTCTGTGTGTACCAGTTAGAGCCCTTTGCATTTCCCTTTTGAAAATCATCCCTGAGTTAAGTCAAAATTCTGGCAAAAATTCTAGATAAAAAAAACTATATGTATTACATACCTAGTTCTCGCCTTCAGATTTCACTTCGATGTACTTTGGTTTGTTTTGCTTATGTATAAGTAATATGTATGTAGTTGTTGCTTTCAGATCTCACTCCTACGTATTCGGGTTTCTATAATATAATTACAACTATGTTGTGAAGTAAAATCTTTGATATGTGATAATCTTGTTGCACTTGTCCTTAATTAGAAAAATATCTTATGCTTCCGTGTTTAAAGACTTCCATATTTGAAGCAATTCTGTTTAACTAAAATCTATTAGAGAAAAAAGATTTAATGTGATGCAAAAATGTTGGAAAAAATTATAGATGCCTGATTTCAAGTAGCAAACTGTGCAAAATTTTTAAATTATGTTCTTTGTGAAAAATGAATACTCTTGCAATATTTGAAATCTTAATTCCCACTGACCAGCTTCAAATATCAGTCGTAAATTATTACTAATTTAGAACTAACAATAGTTACAAACTCAATGTGTTATGTAAATCTTCTGTTTGTAAATTTTTAGATGAAGTGGCATCTGATCTGGATCCGCCGGAACATTTATTTCGTATTCGTCTCATCTGCACACTACTGGACACATGCGGTCAATACTTTAACCGAGGGTCAAGCAAGAAAAAGCTGGACTGCTTCCTAGTCTACTTTCAGGTAATTACTGTAACTGCATTTTTTAATTCAATTGTATAAATGCACCTGGCTTCTGAATGTGGCGCAGTGGTCTGGCAATTTCACTTCAGAGATTGTGTGTTAAATTCTACCTTGGCGAGTTTGCTGCTGTCGTGATTTGCGAAATCGTGTTCACATGAGAGGTAGACCTTTAATCATGTTTGCAAAATGCACCTTTCCTGTTGATAAAGTAGATTTTTTTGGGCTGTTTATTTTCCAGGCTTTCTTGTTTGTACAACTGCCTACCATAATGCTTGCATAATTTAGAAATTTTTTGACTTTTTGCTTACTGTTTGGATGACCGATACTGTTACTTTGACACAAATTCACGGCCAATTCAGTAATTTCTTTTCACTGAAACTTACGTCGTTTTGGTATAAGTTTCATTTTCACGATGTAACCAGAAATTCCAGATGAATTTACTGTTTCAATGTAGTTAAATGTCCTAGTAACCAAATGTTGTTATTTTTGATGCTGTCATTTTATTCATGTAATGTAATGTAAGGCTGCAAATACTTTGTAGCATTATCCTGTAAGGAAATTGTGTTTAGTCTAGTGCAGTGGCAAGATAAAAATGATGATTTTAAAGATCATGTTTTTTGTAGGTTTATCTGTTCTGTCATTTTTAACTTTATAACTCTGTCACTCATAATAGCAAACCTGCACCATTTTAAAGTTCTTGTAGTGCATTAGAAATGTGCTGTGCCTTAACTAGCAAAAAATAATTATGTGATAACAGTATTCACTATGTTAATATTACACTGCTTCAGACATGACAAGAATCACGATTTCTACCATTGTGTTTGTACGATAAATATTTTTTATATAATTAATAATATTTTTTAATGTTATATCTTAATATTTTTTAATATATATTTTTTAATATTATATCTTAATATTTTTTAATAATTCGCTTCCATCCATTTCGTTTCTAATGCAAGATGTGCTGTAAATGATTGTACATTAAATGTTTTGAGTATATTTGGAGGCTGATTCTGTTTAGTACTAACTCAACCTGTGCTACATAGTATCAGTCAATGCCTAATGTTAAGTTGTCAGCCTAGTTAATTCTAAGTCATTGCTTATCCATGAACAAGCCCAATAAGTGTGAGCAATATCTGTGAGACAACCTAGTTGATCTACATCACTAATATTTAGATGGTGATGGTTTTATTAATGGTGATTCATTCTATTCTTTTTTGTTCACTTTCTCCATTTCAGAAATACATCTTGTTCAAAAAATGTCATCCTGTGTGGAAGCCCGAATTCCCATGGCCGATGGATGTCAAATATATGTTAACGGAGTGCATAGAGGCCCTCCGTCCGCAGTTTAAACTTGTAGACACATACGAGGAAGCCTTGAAAGCAGTTGAAGAGTTGGAGACTGAGTACAGGTGGGTAGCTAAGTATAATTATTGATAAGAAATGACAAAGCTGTATGGTAAGTGATTTAATCTTTTATTGTCACTAGGTGGCAGTACTAATTGATGTTCAAGTGCAGTTGTTTTGCAAATGACTTATTCTGATTATTAATAACCAGTTAAAAATGCTAACTTTGTTACAGTTAAAGATGTTTCTTTCTCTGGTTTTGTGATTCCATCCTTACTGGATGAATTATTGTATTGTGCTGATAACACAAGTTTTCGTGTTGAATTACTATGTTAATTTTTAGTAATCAAATACTGATAAGTGGTACATGTATAAATTGTTGTACATTACCAAAACCGAGAAATATATATATATATAAACATAGACAAAGGATACTTGTCTCACTGAAATGTATGAAAACGCCCATTTTCCACTCTGCTTCATGTTTTCTTAAATGATCATTCTGTGGCATGATAGACTGTAGAGTCGTATAATGCATTCTTGTGTTTAGGATAAAGTTAAAGGCAACCTTACCACCCGAAAAGCAAGAGCTGATATTTCAACCTTTACCCCGGGAGGAGGGTCTTGATGCCATACAGGAGGTTGATGAATCAACAGGTATATAATAACTGTTATTGGTTTACAGTCAATTTAGGCTGCCATTTTTCTGCACATTAGCAGGAAGAAGAGCTTTAAAGATAATTTTAACCCAGGGGTGTGCAAATTATCTGACTAGCCACATTAAACTTTCCTGCAATTCCTGCGGGCCACAGGCAGTTTGATCGAGGAGCCAAGTACAGTAGGGCCTAATAACGATTTTTTGCATCCGACCTGCGTACATCATTACTACTACACTCAAGAAACTATTTTAGAAGTTATTAAAATTTATATTACAAACCATATATTTCTACTTTCAGGACAGATAGTGGTAATTTCATTACAATGCATATTAGTAATGTGTATCACACAGTCTGTGTAGTACAGTGACATTAAGCTATAACCGTCTTGTAAGGGTTAATGGCATCCGATCTAGTAGAAAAAACTACCCGCACTATCTTTGGGATCGTGGCACAGGCTTCAGCTGGATACACTCAATTAATCCCCCGAGCCGCACGTTCACTAGGTTGACAAATCTCTTCACGGGCCGCACAAATTCTCTCGGCGGGCCGCAAATGGCCCGCGGGCCGCAATTTGCACACCCCTGTTTTAATCAATTATATAGATAATTTTATGTACTCTTCAGCACGCTGCAAGCCAAACATTTCACGACAGGATTTGTTTAATATTGACATTTGTGGCAAGATTGGAACCTAACTCAATATTAAGAGTAACTCTTTGAGATGAGTCACTGAACCAGTGCGAGTGTTTTAGTCATATGCTGAATGATATGTCTTCACTTTTAATATATGAGCTATTTAATAGATGAATTTGACTGTAGACCACGTAAACAACAACAGCCAGATGTTGATAGAAATGCTGCAAAGAAGCAGTCAGTGCTTAAAAGCAATGTCTTACATAAGCAATTTATACTAAATTCCTTATTACTTAGAAAAGTGGCATTGTAAAAATGTTTAAAATTTATTTTTCACATTAGAAAACTGTGTTACTTTTTAGTTAGGTTTTTTATAAGACAGACATGCGTAGCAGAAAGGTCATTTACGATCTATCACTTTATAAGTAAAATTTTGGAAGCATGTTTTGTAACTAGCGTTCATCTTTTTTTCAAATTATTGGGTTTTTTCTTCTGTATTGAATAGTTGAAGAGTCAGCAGAGGAACTGTCTCAAGTGCCGTACAGTGAGGAAGGAGAGGAAGAGAGTGACACTGATGACAGAGAGGACCGAACAGGAGATAGAACCAGAAGCGAGAGTCAAAGTCAACCTACTGAGGTATGTTTATGCACGTTCAACGCGTTCGTTTTTTGCGAAAATGGTGCAGTAATTTGATGAAAAGTTTCTGAAAACTGTTGACGTTGTTTATACCAAGATATAATTATGACATTAGCAAGAAATAGAAAATATTATTAAATTAGAATTGTTTAATTATGCAAGCATGTAGACAAATACTTACTCATCTTATTTGAAGCTATATGCATGTAATTTGTATAATCAAATTCGGGTTTTCCTTGCTGGTGGAAAACTCTGAATGATAGTAATTATTTTGTTAAATTAGCATTTACTTGAGACATGTTAAAGCATTTAAAATGGTCTAATTTGTGCAGTTTGGTTCATTGATAGAGTCTGCAAAACACATTGAACTAACTTCTTAATAAGTTACCATGTTTTTAAGCTGATACTTAAGCACGTATTTTAATTGTGGTCGATTATCGTATAAAATTGACTTCAGGTGTAGTTTGTTACTCACAACTGCAAATTGTCTAAATTGCCTTGTTCATTTTTAGTTGGTTACTAACTTAGTTCTGTTGTTATTAATAAATAATGTCTGTGTATTCTGCTGATCTCATTTTTCAAAATAAAAAATTTAACATCGGTTTTCTCACTTTATTGATTTTTTTTGTAATATGATTTGTTTCTCATTTACTACGTTTTTTCAGGTGCAAGATGAGGGCGTGGGTGACAGTGAGGATGTTCTCGACTCTCTAGGTGAGGAGGAAGAAGATGATAATGTACTCGTCCTGTCAGGTGGACCAAAGCGAATCGAGTGCGTGGAGGATGAAGATTTCATGACAGAATTTGACAAAGTGATTGTAGAAAATATACAGGTAAAGTTGATGATTTTGTGGTTGTTATACAACTTTAAATATGTTTGTACCCTGTTTAAAGTTTATAACACTTGGATTGGACACCAGAAAAGTCGTGGACACAAGATGGCGTGAGATTGGTCAAGTATGGCAAAACCGTATAAAATTACGCAGGTAGTCATCGACTTACGACAGCTTGACTTTGCAACCAACCGGAATAATTAATTAGTTATACAAGTCCAATTATAACTCATATTGCCTTTTATTTTTTTAAACAAATTAATTTTAAATTGCTATTTGTTTTCATAAATTCATCGTAGGCGCCGCCATATTAGCGCACATCCATAGCACAACGTCTTGTATGTAGGGATGCAGCACTTTAATTACATCTTACGACCAATCTGCTAGAATATAATGTGGTCGTAAGTCGAAAACTACCTGCTCAACTCCAGGACGCATTTAAATGTTAGACAAGCTGCATAACTGCATAGATTCTAGTCCTGCCACAACCATCTTAAGGAAGCAGCCTTATCATTGGATCCTAGCCTGCAGAGTGCCAGACTGTACAAAAAAAGAAATACTAGTATGTGTCACTCAACTTTTTCAAACTCGACATTTTTTAGATTTTGTTATTTTTAGCACATACATACCAGGCACACAGTACTGCATTGCAAAATGTAATTTTTTAAGTATTCCAGTAAAATCTGTTTTCAAGCTGTTTTGCAAAAGAAAAATTTTCTCAGTTGCGTTGCTGTAAATTTAAAGTCGTAAGTGCGGTGAACGAATAAAAAATCCCCAATTAAAAAAACGATGAAAAAGAAAGAAAAGGCATAAGTCATTCTGTTACTATGGCTAGTGATTTTATATTTCTTTGTTTCAACCTTGTGTTTTTCTCTGCTGTATTGCTGCGTTTTTCTATGCACTTGTGTCCTTTTCAGTGTGAAATCCTTTGTAGCTGTTAATAATATAAACTGAAAACTCCCAAAAAATTAATTCAGCTATTCAAATAATTCGTCGTTATTTTTTCTTTTTTGTTGTTTTTTTTGTTTACCTGAAAAGGAACTATAGTGGTAGTTTGAAATGTAAGGCTATTTGCTTCTTTTCATTATTTTTTAATTGTGAGATTTTTTCATTCATTGCCGCTATTCTTGTCATTAAGAATTAATCTTGCCAAAAGTTCAGTATTTTGTCACATACTTTATTGCTTTAAGTTTTTGTCTGTGAAACAGTAATTTTGTTTTAATCCACTATAAGTCACATGATACAGATTAAATCTTTTAAAACTCCTTAAGAATGATGTCTTTTACTTAGCAAAGAAATCAAGAGTCGTTGAAGGTTCCCCAGATTGACATTGCCGTGCCGATGCACATCAAGGCTCAGCACAAGCTGAACAAGGTTAATGTGTACGAGCTGGATGCAAGTAAAGAAGAAGATGAAGAAGAAGGAAAGTCAACTGTCAGTTTTATACTCATGACAAAGAAGGGTAATAAGCCCCAGGTAAAGGCTGCATGTGGTTTATCTTTAGGTCTTGACATTCTTGTATGTTTTAAAAGTGGTCTATGGGTTTGGTATCTTACAAAATAGTTACTTCTAAAACTAAATTATTATTTATGACTGGAATTTATCAAATTTGAGACCCAGCTTTGTTACTGAATTATTTAAAAAATGTGCGACTTAATTATTTGTTTTTTTTTATAGCACATTAATGCGCTGCCATTTAATTAGGCTCATTGTGCAGCTCACAGTAGCATTACAGCCTGTTTTAATTCACTAGTTAGCCATGCAGATTGTTTGGAAAATACGTCAAAGCTTCAGTTTTTTTAACAGAGTTTTTTAGTTGCAGATTGGGTAATTATCACTTTTTTGACAGGTTTTTAGATTTATTTGTAAAATGTAACATTATTATTGTGAAATTGCTAGCTAATCAGTGTAAAGTTGAGACTTGGTTACATGGAAATTATCTAAGATCTCTATGCTATTCGTAGTGCATATTAGTTTAGCTTACAAGTGGTGTGCTGTTGAATAACTTATTTCAACTTATTTGAACTTCTGCATTTAGACAAAGATTTCCAGCAAA
Organism: Tubiluchus corallicola; assembly: GCA_030141605.1. Taxonomy (NCBI): domain Eukaryota; kingdom Metazoa; phylum Priapulida; class Priapulimorpha; order Priapulimorphida; family Tubiluchidae; genus Tubiluchus; species Tubiluchus corallicola. The sequence goes on along the minus strand of JAQGDQ010000069.1, from coordinate 89,165 downwards.
AGTTATGAAAAATTGAAATTTCAAAGCAACAGGATATCTGATGGAAGTTTGCTTTGAGAACAAATAAAAAAATTTGAACCTCTGTGAATGTTTTCATCTTTTTTAGTTCAAAAATTTAGAAGTGCCAGTCACGTCCGAATTAGTGACAAACTTGAAAGATCGAGAGACTGCAGAGATGAAGGAAAAAGAGCAAATGAAGAGGCTAACACTTGATACTTATGAACGACAAGAGGAGGAAGAGGCCCAGGGTTAGTGAGATGATGCCTCATTTAGTTAGCTGAATAATTCTTTTTGTCTTTTTTCTTTGTCTAATACTTAATAGGTTTTTCTTTGTAGCTACAGATTTGATATTTAAAGAAAACTTATCAGAAGAAGAATTTAGACTTTTTTGCAGTTCGTTTTTTCCAGAAATCTGTACAGACACAGCTTGTTTAATCACTCTGTATTCGTTAGTGATCTTGCTACTTAATTTGTCACGAATGCAAGACGTTTTCGATAAAGTTATTGCTTCTATATTAATAATTGGAATACAGAAACTTTTATTCGGCAAAACAAAATGATAATCCAACTTTCCTGTTCATTTGTTATCACTGAACGTTGTTTTAGAATTTTTACTGGCAAAGTGCAGTTATAGCAAGATTATTATTTTAAAATGATCATTTTATAGCAAGATTGTATTATATTTGAATTTCCTGAAGAATTTTGAAATTTGGTTAAAATTGTCTTGTATGGGAAACAAAACAAGAGAGTTTGGGGCTTGGGGCCATTTCAAACTAAATGCAAATACTGACCTTCTGAAGGTGGCTTTAGAAAGGATTTGTTTTTGGTTCAAAGATTTATACCCTAACCGTGGAATGGTATAAATGAAATTTAATGTGCATTTACTTGAATTCTTTTGGCAACAGTTAACTGCAGTGTTTCTTTCCTTGTATGAGCAGATTCTTTTGCTTTAGATAATTATGACAGTGACAGCAAGCATTTGCAAAGCAGGAAAATTTTATTGATGTCACAATGTTTTTGTATCCCAACTGTCAGTCACCTCTCAAGAACAGTCGTGCAATTATGGCCGTTACATTGAGAGCTACTGCTCCAACTTTGTCAGTAGAGCAAAAGTGAGCAGCCAAACTTAGGAGGCAAAGCAAACCTTGAATGTGGAAGCTCTACTTGTTTTTTCATTGTTGCAGTCTGTTAACATCAACTAAAATGTGAAAAGATATGTTTCTTCATAACAAGTTTTCAAAAAATTGAAATAAATTCACGTTAGGTCTGATCTTACTACTTCATGCATTTGAAGTTGTTAGGCAAAACTAGCACGTACTTGCTAATTTTCATAGTTTTTCCTGACAGAATTGCTGGCATCACTGCAAAGACCTGCTACAGTGAACACAAATAGAGAGCGAAGGACCAAATACCAACATCCCAAAGGTGCTCCTGATGCTGATCTCATTTTTGGCAGCGGGTTTGTATTTGTCTCTTTTTGATAACAGCAATAGTTAATAACAATATAGTTTAAACAATAGTTAATTGGACATATATAGCTGGTTGTATTGTATTATTTTCGTTATTTTATAGCCAAAGGCGGTAGTCCTACTCGGAGCGATGCTAGACTGGGGTAATATCCTATAGGCTCTGTTTGCTCGATGGCAAAAATGTACAAGGCAATTAAATGGTGAAGTCTTGCAGTACATGCAATGGCAGAAATCTTCACAACTGCTAGCTTGAGACTATGCCTGAATTACAGCAGACTGCAAGGAGAAACAGCAGAAATGTTTCAAAAATAGAAGTTTTTGTTTGATTGTTTTTAAGAATCACTATAAATTTGTTTAGATCATTACTCTGTTGTATGCTTGTTATTCAGTTACGTTATTTTTTTAAAGTTACAAATCTCTGGTTATATTAATCATTCTGAATGGCAAAAGTATCAATTCTTTGTTTGTGCTTCATAAATATACTGTATTCATGTTTATTATTATTAATATTATTATTATTACGCCCTTGAAAGGTAATTGTTTGAAATACAAATTGTAAAAGTGGAACAAAGATTTCGTACAGATGAATCCTCTAAAAAACTAGGTATTTGTCTAACAGTACTTTGACCTTTAACATTCTTGAAACAAAAATGATTTGGTGAAGCATTGTATTCATTTATCTCGAAGGTTACTGATCAAAACTTGTAGAATTCTGTAACAGAAAAACTGTTTTCATTTGTTGACTCTGTAGAGAATGCATTTAATTGTACAGCCATCATTACATTTGCAGATTTTATTACAATCATTCAACCTAGCATCTAATTTGTGTTAATGCATGTCAGCTTACTTCGTTGACATCTGTATGGCTTTTTTCTCCGTAATTACAGATACAATATTATACTTTGCATCTAATGGATGACGGTCATCGCACACGTTACACATTGTCGCTATTTTTTCTCCAAGTTTAAAGTGTGCTATAATGAGACCAGTTTATCTAATATAAACTTTATTTTTCTTTGAAATTTAATTTTTAAGTTTAAAATAATACATTTTTATCAACAAATCACGTTGTTTAATTCATTGTTTCTTGTTTTTCACGATGAAGTTAATAAGTTGTCAACTTACACATGTACAAGTGGTATTACAACCTTGATATGTTTCACTTAGTGTCAGTTCAATTACTAGTACTTGAAGTTTAGCCACCAAAGGCAGCATTTGAAGCAACAAATAATCGAAAAGAATCAGAAAATTGTCATTGACAAATTCCTCACCATAATTAATGAATCAATGCAGTGACTTAGATGATAGCCTCTAAATCACACGGTCACTTAAGATATTGTCCCGAACACATTTACGAATTTCTCCATATCTAAAATGCCTCCCCATCTCAGTGACATGTAATATTTCTCTTTGACATCATAGCGAAGAAAAGGTATATACGCATCATCTGCTCTAGCTTCGTACTGAGCAACTGGGATGACTTGTTCCACAGGAACATAGAAATCTTCCCTCCTGCCCCAGAAATTCAGGTGTGAGACTTTTATGGTGTCACCTGTCCCATTCAGTGCAATTATGCCAATCAGTCGTCGCAGGTAATAACTGATTACGTATAACATGACGCATGCGAATGTCGCGATGCTCAGCGAATACTCGAATGCAGTGATGGGAGCATAATCCATCCATACTCCAACACCCATGGTTGGTATTAGAGCCAGGGTGAATATGGTCTGAGCAATCTTTAGCCGAGAAAACGTTCGGGCGTGCACAATGTACGGAAACTTATAAATCTGTGTATAAGTCTTTGATAAATCAGACGATGTGTCAGTTTTAACATCACTAGTACAGTACTGTCTTGACACGTGGTATACTGATGCCGGATGTGCACCAGCTCGGAGCTGAGAATGTTGACTACGTACAGTGAAGTTATGGAGATATAAGGTTGTGCACTTTTTAATTCTTGAGTGATTATTGTTCACAAAATGGGCACATGTTCGAAACGACCAAAACACACTCATGTTGGCATCAGCAAATGACCTAGAAAAATTTTACAGAAGTTTTTAATGTGAAAACAGACAAGCTATCATGGTTAAAAGCCTATGCCAAAGTGATATGTATCTAAAGATCACCATTTTGATATGTTGCAAAGTGTTTCTTTAGGCACAAACAACATATGTAAGTTACTGTGCTCTCACATCAGTTATCAGAAACCATCAAGACATATAATTAAAAAAGTTTTACGTTAAACTATACAAGCATCTTTTGCAGAGTTTCTACTAATATTCTTATTTTATACAGCCAAGCACACAGCAAACTGACACCCAGCAGGTAATGCAGGGTTACTTAACTTGAAGGTTTTGCCTGGACGAGATCTAGCTTATTATCAAGAATAATTTTCTAAAATGATAATACTGAATCAGCAGAGGTGTCTTGGCCGTGACCCAACATATATACAAGCTTCAACCTCGCATCTAAGCTCAAAACCATAAACCCATTTACTTATCAGGTGCAGTGTTGCCCAACTTTGGTTGCTAATCACTAAGCTGAAATTTTGTACTGTTCCGAATTAGTGACTCAGTGTTTCAGGCGTACAATTCCACAAATTGTTATTTTTTGTACATTCTGAAATTTTAACATTACAGAACTCTAGTTATGTTAAACAAATTCAGCCAAATGGATTTTGGAATAACAAATTTCACATTTTAGAATTTTTGTGTAGGAACTGGTTAATATATTTGTATGAATTACACGTTAGCATACAGGTAATATGTAATCAAAAGTATTTTGTAAAAGACTTGGTTTCAAAGTAAAAAATTTTTGTTCAATCCATTCAATAACTTCCACAATAACAAGTGTTCACACAGAGCTTTACGAATATTTTAATGCTCTAGTAGAAATGTACTGACATACATATGTAGCAAAAACAGTATTGCTAAATAAAAGCCAAATTTTGCAGGCGACTAGTTTTTAGAAATTTTGATTGTTTAATTATCAGTTACTTGAGTGCTCTTAGTGCAAAATATCACAGGTAAATGCAGACTGGGGTTCACGTTAGTTTATGTAAATTTTGTTTGAATGCGCAATTTTATTTAGCAGGAGATTCAACAAATATTTGTACAAAATATGTGATATTAAATCACGTTAAAAATTTGAGGTACACAGTGCCAAATAGTAAATGTGAAAGTTCTCCGAATAACATTTGAGCAAATTTTAAATCAGTTTAATCCATGTTTCAACTGGCAAATGACAACCGGAAACTTTTTCCCCAGCGTTAATTACACACTGATGGAAAAAGAGGGGTAACTATGCCGGTGCGGTATTCCCTCCCCCTTTTACATGGATCACACAAGAGTATTATAAATAAACATCGTTTTTTTTACATTTTGGCACACTGCAAGTTTGAATCCAGCATTCCTGAGCAGAACTTACTTAACGCGATCTTTGTAGCATGATCCCAGACTGCTCACTATCAAGGACATTCCTCTAAGGAGAGTCACTGAACAAGCAAAAGTCTCAGCTGCGTTTGGGTGTATATAAATTATTCTATGTGGTAAATAGTCATGGTTGGTATGGCAAATGAAACCGTCCCAAGTGAGTATCGAACCCAGGCTGTCATGAACCCCCACCAATATGTTGCTATGTTAAATGAAGAAGAAATGGTTTTAAAAATTTGACACAAATTTGTAAATGTGACATTAACTGCACCATGTGAGTTATGATGGGTTACATGTGAATGTAATATGTGACACTCACAAATTGTGAGATTCGAGTGAATGAAATGCATTAGCTTTACATTCGTTACACATGTTACATGCTCAAAACTTAGAGAAGAAATGCGATGAATGGATAAGTTTTGTTGAACGACAGAATCAAGCATGTGTTTTACTTACTACGCACAATTTTTAATTATATGCACGACAAGTACGAAATCTATTTATGCAATCAGCATGGCTTTTATTGCAACAGTTCGATTTTTGCAGGAACTTTGTAACAATTCACTAAATCAGAAATTGACAAAATATTTCCTTTATACAACCCACGTGAAAATAGCAAAGTTACAATGTCAATAATGATTTCATTCAACACTAGACACACACTGAAAATAATATACAACACAACTCTGCGAGTTTGAAATGATTGCTCGCATAACTATGTACAGCAAAGTAAAGTTTTACTAAACCTTGTCCGGGTGCTTTACCAATTCATTATGTACATCTAAATAATTTTGTATTATAAGTTACTACTGCCTCTGTTGAAAGACACAGCTTTACTTATGCCAGGCAAAGACTGAAAAGAGCATCAAGTACCGGCTACAGTGTTATTAGCAAGCATAATGGTAGAATTTCCAAGCACAAAGTAACCCAGCTAGTGATGCCACTGTACAATGTAGAATCTTCCGTCGCATGTCATCTACCCTGATCAGAACTACGGGTGTCGAAGAAGCCAGAGTGTGCAACGGTAAACGAGATAATTTCTTTGGGTCCCGCTCAACTTGATATTTACAGCATGGGTCAAACTGCCATGACACCGAGTACAAACCGCAACAAGCTACACTCAGAAACGCCAACGGGCAAGTAACAATACACTGATTTGGCCAGAAACCAGCTGACAGTAAACTGCCAAGTCCAGCTAACACAGCAGTTTTGTGCAAACAGTTACCGACTGCTATCCATTTAGCCGTCTCATCGCCCAGTTTGACGGGCTCAATCACAATAACGTTGCACTTCGTTTCTAATGCACGCTCTAGTTCTACCTCAAACACTTCTGATATGTCGGAATATTGAGGGTCATCCGGATAGATCTCATGGATTACGTGCCATTCCTTGTTCATCTTCTGCAAATATTAGAGCAAGTATTAAAAAACTTTAACTAAGGTAACATTCCTCACGCAATTGTAATTGTAATAAAAATAGCTGTAAGTTAAATGCATAAAACTTGGATAATTGATTTTCAATGACAAGATGCAGGGTATTTTTTACAGGGAACCGACACAGTCAAGCTTAGAGCCTCTTTACGATAAAGACAAATGCATGATAGAAAACCTTTAGGAAAGCTGTGTTAATATCATAGCGGGAAATATTCAAAATCTTCAGTGGTTTTACACATCAGGATCCACATTTTTTTAAGTACAAGAGATAGATGTGAGGAATACTTACCTTTATTTGTGTTAAAATGATTTCTGTTCAAAGGGGGACTAGACATAATACTATTATTATTATTATTATTATTATTATTATTATTATTATTACTATAAACTATTATTATACTATCGTAATAAACTGTTAAATGAACTACAATACTATGGTAAAAGAGGGTTCAATAGCTATGTAAGTGGATACACACAAGTTGTAAAAAATACTACTTGTCTTTCAAATAAAACACCAATAATTCGTCCACATGCCGCCGACATATATATTTTGTGTCTCACTCATATAAACGACATTAAGCACAGAGGAGCTAATCGAAATGTTTTCCAATCTACTGATAATGCAAGTACATTTAACATTATAAATGATAAGAATAAAACAGCATACATAAGAAAATTTATAATTGAAAGCAATTTGCTACTGCATTTCCACAACAACTGCTTTACCTATATAAGCTCACGAAGAAAGATGTTTATCCACTATTGGATTTTAAATTAGATCAGATTTTACATATTTATTTATTTTTACATAGTTTTATTTTTATTAAAAACACTGTGGGTGCAGTTCCAGTGGAACTGACAGCATGCAAAATTGACAAATTAATTGATGACATAATACATGTAAAGGCCAAACTGACTGATGCAAAGCCACCGTGCTAGCTGAATATCCAGGTTTAAACTGCTGTTTTTCTAGTGATGTGGGAGATTTTAAATCGATGCACTTATGTTAAAAGTCATTTATTTCGCATGACACCTGATTCGCGCTCAAGCTCGGCCACAATTTACAGCAATTCAAGGTTATTCAAATAGGTTAGAACAGCAAAACATTGAATAGCTACATGAGAAAGCTTTTTGTAGACACTGATGGAGACTTGTATGTTGAAAGCTGCCTTTTTTCTCTAATGGCTCGGTCTATAAACCAAGTATTACTAGATATATATATATATATATATATGCATGTAAATACGTTAAATCATTTATGTAATTCCACTATTCTTTGTAATTACACACTCTTCGTAATTTTCATCAATTATATCGAGGCATCTGTGCAAAGTAATCTGATCAAATTCGCTGATGACACGAAAATTTATAGGCAGGTATCATCTGAGCATAAAGCTAGTGAGTTGCAAAGTGATTTAGACGAGTTATGCAGGTGGAGTGTGGATTGGCAGATGATTTTTAATGTGGATAAATGCAAGGTCATGCACTTTGGATACAACAACCCTGGTAAAGGGTATTACATGAATGGAGTACAGTTGGCATCCATTAGAGAAGAAAAGCATTTGGGTGTGACAGTAACTGATGACTTGAAATCTGCAAGCCAGTATGCTGAGGTGGTGAAGAGTGCTGATCAAACATTAGGAATGATAAAGAGACAGTTTGTATCTAGAGACATCATGACAATCATAAAATTTTATAAAAGCTTGGTAAAACCTAAATTAGAGTATTGTGTACAAGCACAGAAGGACATAAAGCTATAGAAAAAACACAAGGCTTCTAGAGGGTGTGCAGCGTAGGGTGACCAGCATGATTGAAGGTATGGAGGAAATGTGATATCAAGAGAGGCTTAGAAAATGCTCACTTACAACCTTAGAGTTGAGGCGAAGAGATACATAGACATAGAGGAGATTTGATACAAACGTAAAAAATTATGCATGGGTTAGGTGGCATTGAAAGAGAAAAAATCTTTACACTGGTAAGTGACAGCAGAACCAGGGGGCATTCCCTAAAAATTTTTAAATACAGAGCTAAATTGGACTGTAGAAAATATTTTTTCATGTGTTGGCGGAAAGAGTGGTTAGAGAGTGGAATCAAAACCTATCTGAAATTGCTAAAGCTTCTTCAGTGAACAAGTTCAAGAACAAGCTGGATAGATATTTAGATACGAAATACAATGAGCTTGCTCGATTAAACCTCTACTACACTTATATTTTAAGAGTGGCGGTATTATATGGTAAGGTATGGTATGTCTGCCATGTGTTGTGCTAGTGGCACAAGTAAAATAAAATTGCTAAATAGAAGTGTGTTTAATATAACACTGAAGGGTTTTTTTACACATGAAGGCTATCCACATGCAGAGGACAACTGGGTGCAATTGTACAAAAAGGTAGCCGAAAAATAACTGAACTAAATAGGTTTTAACACACAAGTTTGATTTGGAAGAACTTCGCCACCCGTAATGCGGCATAATAGTGTACCGTGAGGTGATACCAGGGGATGTTGAGCAAGTGAGAGTGTCCCACGAAGTAGAATAGGAGGTTCACATTTGCAACACTTGCATGGCGAGTAATTAATGAGTGCAACATGCATGCTGCTTGACACTGTAGTTCAAGCCTCCAATCCTCCCGAGTTTAAAATTCGTCTTGATAGACACTGGAAATGCAATCCAGAAAAATATACAGATACCAAGTTGCCACAATGGCAACAGGAAATCTTGTGCTACACTTCATGATCGCAGTGTGGCCACCAATTTTGTTTATTTTTATTTTTAATAAAGTAAACAAGGAAGAGTGGAGAGGTCCATAAGCTGTTTATGCTTAACCTCTATCCTGCGACACTAACGGTAACGGCAAACTACCTTTTAATTGATAAACTCAATACCGCAGGATATGACACAGCTTCTATTAAAAATAAAACATGATCATCATCATGACGATAGTATTTTTGATAATTTGCTGAACGCTATTTAATATATATATTACCGCTGTTATAGCTAAAGCGTTTAAAACATCATGATGAACCTAATTTTCTCTTTTTATTCTGTTACGAGAATTACGTGCTACTGGTCACTCACTATTCTTCGCTATCCTTTTAACTTTCAGAGCTTTTTGCTGTCAAAAACAATTCAATACCAGTAATCTTTTGAAACTTGATGTTTTACTTTTAATTTTCTTTTTAAGTGTTTTCTTTTCACACTCCCTGTGCAAATTTAAAGATTAATAATTATCTAACTTGCATGAAAATAAAGTGTAACTGTTTCACATCTTAGTAGCAAATAAAAATTGTAGCGAGAAAATACAGCATTCTACTGTATAAAATATTTCTCGTAATCTGTCCTAAGCCCTCGAAACAAGGCTGCGACTCTTCAATGCATGTCTTACTAATAATGTAACTACTAACTAGTATCCTCAAATTTCTCATGCACAACAGAGAAATCTGGAGCTTGCTACTGGAAGCAGAAATAGCTGTGTTTCAAAGAAAACTAAAAAAAATCTTAAAAATAAAAAAGCCATGTATAATTTCAAAAGAGCAGCTGTATCGCAGAACCAAAGAACAACATTAGAGGGCTTAAACCAGAATCAGAAAGCTAATACTGGTAAGCATTTAATGAGATTGCCAGAAACAACAACAGTAAAGTGAAACACTAAAGCCTACTAAACGACCTCGAGATAAACCAAAAGCAACGTAGATAGCAAGAATTGTAAAGATTTACAACAGCTGAAACCAAACCTAACAATAGAATCACAGGAATTGAAAATTTTAGCTGCAGACAGGCGACATCCATTCCGGCCAGAAACGAAGCAGTGGATTGCTCCAAATACAGGGTAGCGGCTCTGTGTCTACCATAGACGTTAAAAACAAGGAAAAAAGAAGAAGAAATTTGTCAGAATCACGAATCAGCGACTTTATTTACGTTAGGCCTTCCGTGCCTTGCGCGGGAACGTTTAATGTTTTCTAAATAATCGTTTATTACCATAATTTACTAAAGTTTAATAAATTTGTTTGTTAGTTTAAATTCATGAGAAGAATGCGAGCAGCCTGTGAATTTATGGAATTACCCACTCTTAACACTTAATTGTAATAATGGCAAAAACAATAAGTGGTGCGCATTTTCACTGTTTACTATGGTCGTAGCATTTAATGTGGGCTTATGTAGTATTATTGTATTCTGTAACATTTGTTTTGATTCGTAAATATTTCGTACGCAAATAACTCGATTTGTCACAATTGACCAAATGGTTTATACATTATAGTCTAGTGGTCATGCATCCCCTTTCCATGTGGGAGATCGTGAGTTCAACTCAGCGGCTGTGTCATTCCAAAAACGTTAAGTGGTATCTTCTGTTGCCCTGCCTGGTGCATGGTATTTAGGGTAAAAGTTTGGTAATAATCGTCTCTGTTGTGTAGTTCAGCGATTCACTGGTTCTTCCCTTTTCCAAGATGAGCACAACCTAAGTGTGCAAGAGCAGATTAATTTCTTCTGACGTCATTGTATGGTCATTCCTAGTTGTGCATATGAGTATCACCCTTCCCATTCATTACATTTCCTTGTAAGAGCTATATATTTTCTCTTGATTCCATAATTTTTCTAGATGCTCTTACTAATTGTTAAAGAGTATCTATTTCTGTTGTTTTAATAGTATCTATGCCTGCATTATACTTCTTTATTATTATTTCCAATTTTTCACAACATAATGCACATTTTGTTGTATCTTGTTAAATCCTACACTTAGGACATAAGTCTCCCCATTTGTTTCCTTTGTAATTGTATTTCACTTCTTTCATATTTCACTTAATTTCTATTATATTTGCAATATAGATCTGCAAGACCGCACCCTGTGATATATTGTTGTTTCTCATATTTCCCATAATAAAGAGATCTTAATTTTGTCATTCTCTGTTCTTTATCTTTAGGTTTTTGTAATATTTCTTGGTAGCTTTTTTATTTACCTTTTTCATGTTGATTTTTCAATTTCTCCATTTGTTATTTGCTCGATCTCATCTTTTATTCCATATTTATCTATGATCTCACTTATTTTTGAATATATATATCTTTATATCATTTTTTTCTTGTTCACTTACTACTTGTTTTGCTAAACTGTTTACATCTGAGCTAAACTGAGATCATCAATGGAAAATAAACAGTCAACCTGTTTTTGCATAGGCCACGAACCTATTTCTGCTAACATGGCATGGAATAGAGTACTTCAGAATTCTTCTCAGCATCTCTTTTTGTATTTTTCCAGACTCTCCCATTCATTTTTTTATATTCATCCATGTTTCACAATTGTCCAACACTAATGGGATTATCATTATTTCAAACATAAGTAACCTTACATTCGTTATTTTATTACCTACATTTTGCTCATTTCCGATTTTCATTGTTTCTTTTATCACATATTTTGCCTTTTCTATTCTTTTTCAAGAAATAATTCATAGCTACATTTTGCATTTAACCAATCACCTAATTATTTGTACCGGTCTATCTTCTGAATTATTCCATTTCTTAATTTACCTTCTAGTTCTTCATTATCTTTCTTCCTAATAAATTTAGTTTTCATATATTTTGTTTTCTTCAAATAGTTGCTTCCTTCAACTATTTCATCAGCTGCTCTTTTCGGGGCACTCTACACTTTCTTATGTGTAGACGAAAGTCTGTCAATTTTAATAACAAGTTAGAGTCACATGAAGCCAGCAGGCAAGTATGCAGTGTACTATCCATTATCTTATTTTGATGGATCAGATACAGTTTGCTTGAATTTATATGGCTACTGCCCATGATGAACTCGGTAGTTTTATTTTAGGTCAGCCACAAAAAAAATTGTATCTGTGGTGTTTTTCACAGAACTTGTCTCCTCATGAGTTATTGTACTGATTGGCTAAAACATAAGAAAGAATTTTATTTGTGTTTTTTAGATGAAGAATGTGACCTTGACATGTTGTCAGCTTTACTCGATGATGACTCCGATGCAGAAGTTTCATCAGATGCAGATGGAGTTACTGAGGCGTCATCTACATTCGATGGTGCTACTCTTGCCAGAGGTAAGCCATGTGCTGACATTAGTTGTAATTTTGTTAATAAAACTTAATATCATATAAAAAGAATGCAATTTTGTCGACACTTGACCAGCAAGATCAGCAAGGATATTATAATTTGTATACGTCATTAAGAATATAGAATAACTGCTAATGCATTTATGAGTAGCTTAAGTGACCGAAAAATTTACAATAGTTTAATTTTTATGTTTGGTTTTGTAGTAGCGGATTAGTGTGCCTCCTTTTTGTATTGAAAGTTCAGCAATTGAAATTTTGAGTGTTTGGCCAATGTGAAAACCGGTAGGAAGGTTGTTGGTACCCAGAAACTAATTGATGAAGCTTGTAAAGTTGTAGGTGTTAACAGCAGAATAGTTGAAATTAGTTTGAATCAAAATATTTAGATTAGATTAGATTAATGTATTTTCATTCCAAATGCAATTTGCTTTAACTTTACCATTACAAATCATATTGTCGGTAAACGTTATTGGCATTTGGGCTGTTTTCTTTTCAAAAGCTAATGACATTTTATTTAGCTTCAAATGAGTTTGACAAAGTACAACATAAATGTAGATGACAACAAATTTATTAAGAGTTCCAAATATTCAAAAAAGCTGGTGATCATTAGCTAAACATTATATATGTGCTTGCAAGCCAAAGCCATCCGCAAGTCGACATAGTTAAAACTACGTTATGATGCTTCAAAGTAGAACGCCAATTTTTTTTATTTTTTATAAAAACAAATGCTAAATATATTGGAATTTTATATTCTAGCATCAAATTATCAAAAAAATGCTAGAAAATTACTAAAAATTTAATTTTATAACCCCTACCCACTTTTATAACCCTCTATTTAGAAACTAGTAATGCAATTGTAAAAAAACTCAGTTTCAAACTCCGATAGTAGCTCGTGCAAACAGTTATTTTGCTTCGGGTTTTTTCTCTTGCCAAGCCAACATCTTCATTAAGAAGAGTCATCTATTGGATTCAAACATAACTTCAGTGTGTTCTTGCAAGGTCCATAGTAGCCAACATTTGTGCGGTTGCTAAGTGTTTTTGTAGAAATGTGACAAAAACAAACTAAATGCGAACTTTAACAGCGATTTTCTCAAGATTACGTTTTTTGGTGAATGGCGTGCACCTCAACTTCAACGTGGATTATCTCAGCTTAGAAATAACGTAGACTGAAGAGTTCGGTATCAAAATGATCCTCATGAAATGGGGATTACAAGAAAAGCCTAACTGCTGACTTATGGACGATTTTGCTATGCAAGCACACATATTTTGATTATAACTGTAACTATTGGTTCATGTTGGAACTAATGAATCACCAATACGTAGAAAAACAAGCTGTGAATGTTATAGCGAACTAAAAAATACTTGCTGGATTCTAACATTTAGCACTGATTAATTGGTGCCCTAAAAATAGTACTTCATTTTTTCTTTGTTTTGTAAGGCTTATAAGTAAGCACGACTAATGGTGAGATAATTAGTCAGAATTGGTGGAGGAGTAGTGGGAATAAGCAAGAACCGAGGAAGAATTTTTTAATTAATCACGAGTTGAAAGCTTGAAATTAAGAAATGCTGTAACAGCAACTACGAGAGAGATAAATAGAATGTTGTAAAAACAGGTAGTTCCTATGCCAGCAAGTGGCTGTTGACAGCCAAACTCTTCTTTTCTAATTGGATTGACAAGTTCCCTTCTATTTGGAATGGCGCAATCAACACTACTTTCTTTCCAGCTGAAAAATTTTACCCAAACCATCGTACAGTTGCAAACTAACGTGTTATCTGAAAAGCAAAGAGAAACCAATGCAGACAAGGAGAATAATTTTTTGAGACGCTATCAACATCAACACTGTGTCATTAGTACTTGGCTATTTTTATGTAATTCAACGCACTACAAACTAGAGTCCATGAGTAGAGCCTACTCCCAAGAGATGTTTATTGTCATTATCAAGGATGTCCTTCTAAGATGAGCCACTGAACTGGCAGAGGTGGCCTAGCCATGTTTGGATGTATCCACAATGTTGTAAAAACTGGAGGGATTCCACATCCTCCCTATACGTTTATGATGTGAACAGCCACGATCAGTGTGGAGTATGAAGCCCCCCCCCCCCCAGCGGGAGTATCGAACCCAGTTTCCTTGACGGGTTTATACTTCTTTTGATGATATTGTTGTATAACTCTATTTACAGAAAATACAAAACGAGTCTAATATGTTAATCGCTTTAGTATAACACTTATATTTTTACATTGAATGGATTAAAATAATCAAATTGGTTCTAGTGATTCGGACAGAATTTTTCCTAATATAATTTTTTCACATAAATTTAAAAGCATAAAAGTGTTTGTTCATTCCATGATTACTTTATAATTTTCAAGTCCTTGTTATATACAATGAATAATGATTCCATATTTACTTAAGAGAATAAGTTTTATATCTTTTGGCCTGGGTGTATCGAATTCTTTAGTTAGAACTGGCATTGGCATAGTTGTCAATCCCGTTGTTTGGATGAAAATCTTCTTTATTTTTAAGTTTTTTGACAAATCCAGTTGTAAAAACTTCAAGTATGGTGCATTTGCTATGTATATGGTTTCCAAATCTCTCAGTAAACTGAATGCGCGTTTGTGCACGAAAAATAAGTTTTTGTTTAGATCTAGTCTAACTTCCTTGAGCCCGTTCATGGCTAATGTTCCTTTATCTAATTTCCTTATCATGCTGGAGATGACAATAAAATTATTCACAAATTTCTTCTCTAGAAACTTTCTTGGCAATTCTTCACTCTGGTAATTATAAATAGTCAAGCTTTCGAGGTGATACGGTGCTAATGCAGCAAATTCGAGAAGCGTAATTGTTCGTAAAGGTCCAGTGATGCCACAACTGTAACTGCATCCATATACCCATTCAGCAGTACACCCCTTGGGAATTACACCACAACGCTCTGTTGTAATGAGATCGCCATTCACAAACATGAATATTGTAAACATAAAATTAAAGCCAATAACAACATATTCCTCCATGCAGCAGTCTTTACAGCGAGGGTTAATTCATGTCTTGAAAGGCTGAAATACTAGTGTTCTAAACTGAAGTGAGAACAGTGTAAAAATGATCACAGTTTAGAATGTTAAACCTGTCTTTATATTTAAATGTTAGAATGAAAACAATGTTGCTTCTTTTATTGTGCTATGTTTTTGCACAGAATCTTTTGAAAATCGAACGGCCAGCCACGTCCACATTTAGTGAGTGATTATTCTAACAAGTTTAACTATAAAATTAAAAAAATCAGAAAATAACCTCGGAAACCTCCTGTGAATTCATACATAAACTGCCAATCCATTGACTTCAATGCAGCCGGTTCGCACAATGGAATCCAGTAAAAAATACTAAGGTTTTTCCTTTACTGCCCAAACTATTAGTACACTTGGCACACTAACTCTATGTCGTCCCATTGTTTCGAAAGTCAAAAGAGCACCGTGCAACGAGGCTCGCTACAGGGTAGGCGACATGTTGCTACCCAAGCTCTGATTTGTCAGTTATCTGTTTTTGTTTTGTGTGCATCTGAGAAATTTGTTTTGTTTGCAGAACGTGGTTCCAGAAGAGACAATGAAGAAGAGTTCGAAGATGATAATGATTTAGCGACAATGTTTCTTGATAGTGAACACGAAGAACTGGCTTTTTCTCAAGACAGCGAGGATGGTAACGGACCAACAGTTGATCTTGAAACTGCCAATGTTGAAACAAACTTCAATTTATCAAATGAGCAACCCAGTCAGTTTGAGGATCCTGTTGTGAAAAATACTTTAGATACTGTTGGACCCAAAAGCATTAAGGAAGTCAATCGAGACGTGATCTTAAACCATAATGTGTTTGATGGTGTTCATAACGAAAATAGCCAAGAAGTTGTTAAGAAAACTGATGATGCTAATACTGGTGTAGTTGTTCCTCGGGAAGCTTTGGAAAGTCATACGGATGAGCATGCAAACATATTTTCGAAGTTAATTCAAGAATGTCAGACATTTACGATCTCAGAAGCGGAAACAGTCAGTTCGCAGTTAAATTCTTGCAATAAAAGCATGTCGGGGGCATTGCAGGATTCCGAACTGCACGTGGTCTCTTTAGATGCTGATAAAGACCAAAAAATTGCACATGTCGAAGGTTGGTGCACTTATTATTGTGAAAATATGTATTATGTTACAATCAGTGTGTAAAATTTAAACACTGTATAAAATTCCTTGGTATTTCATATAAGATTAAGATTAGGGGGGCAGTGGTGTCGGGGAGATTGTATAGGATGGTAGAATCCCACCCCCCCGACACTTTGCTGAGGCCTTCGACAGGCCCATTGCAATTATTCACTGCTATATGTCTATTGGTCGTACTCGGCAAGCCTTCCAGCTTGCTTCAGATACGCCGCTAGTTTTTTCAGGTTTAAGTTCTCTACAACTGCTCTAAGTGTTGTATTTTTATTTCCCAGACATTTGATACGAGCACCCTGGTAGGCGGTGCATCGTCCCACGTGATGGTCCGGTGTTTCGTCTTCCTGACCACATTTCGGGCAAATCGCGGATTGTGCTCGACAAGTGGTTTTTTTATGTTTTTGGAGATTACAGTGTCCGGTTAGGACCTGTATAACCATGTTGAGTTGAGTTCTACTGAGACTCAGGAGCCTATTGCAGACTCGGGCCGAGGCCCAGCCCACATGTTCCTTTGTTCTCTTGCAGTCCTCACGATTATTCCACGACGTTTCCCATCGTTTTAGACTCCATCCCTTAATCGCGTAGACACAGCTAGCGTAAGGGACGGGCAGATAGGGTTCTGGTCCCTCCGGAGAGAGCTCAGATCCCTTTTTAGCAAGTTTGTCCGCCTCTTAGTTGCCATGTACTCCTTCGTGTCCAGGAATCCATGTAACCAAGACTCGGTTTCTTTTTCCAAGTATGTTCAAGTTTTCAACACAACGTAAAACCGAGATAGATTTTACTGTATTGTTTTCAGTAGCTTTAATAGCCGCCTGGCTGTCTGACAGGATGACTATTGATTGATTCTGGAGTCCTTCCGAAGACATTATCTCCGCCGCTTGTGAGATGGCGAAAACTTCTGCCTGGAAAACAGTACTCAATTTCCCAAGATAGAAGAACTCCTCCAATACTCTGGACTCAGTCGGATACTCGATACGTATACCTGCACCGATCCTTCCGCCCAGTTTGGAACCATCGGTATAACACCTGACACAGTTCCTATCCATTTCGCCTTCCGATTTGATAGCGATTTCTTTTTCCTGAATCTGGCATTCGAAATTTCTTTCGAACACGCGTGTTCTTTTTCTTAAATCACCCGGCATATGCAACAGTTGGAGGTCGCGCCTATAGCTATTGCACACATCGATATGACTTTTAGACTTACCAAAAGTTCCCACGGTCTTCGCTGTCCAGAGCCCCGCCGTATCTATACGGTATGACCCTCGGACCGCCTCCGACCGAATGAACTCGTCTATTGGTGTGATATTCAACAACATCTCCAATGCGCCGGTAGGAGTACTTGGGAACGCTGAAGAAATCATTAAGCATGCTAATCTCTGTACTTTCTGGAGCATTTTCCTGAGGTACATTTTTTCCAACCCGCTGACCCAGGACACACACGCATACGTCATGAAAGGACGCACCATTGCCGTGTATATCCATTTCATGACCCGCGGTTGGATACCCCACGTTTTACCAACAATTTGTCTGCATTGCATAAGTGCCGCCGTCGCCTTGTTGGTGACCCGTGTTATATGGCTCTTCCAAGTCAGTTTACTGTCTAGGGTTACCCCTAGCAGTTTCGCTTCATTGGAGAGTTGGAGCTTCTGTCCATTCATCCAGAGATCCCCAATATTTGGATTTCTCTTGTTTGTGAACATGATTACTTCGGTCTTACTACTGCTGAATTCTAGTTCAGTTTTCCTGGACCATTCAGCAGCAATGTTAATTACATTTTGCGCCCTCCTTCTGATCGTCGATACGTTCGCACTAGCTATTAGTACTGCCAGGTCGTCGGCATAGGCTTGTGCATAAATTCCATTTTCATCAAATTCCCTAAGCAGAGAGTTCAATACACAGTTCCATAGCAAGGGAAACAGTATTCCGCCTTGGGGGTTTCCCTTTACTACTTCCCTCTTTACCGTGGCATCACACAGCTCTACTTGGACCGTACGGCACCTTACCATGTTCTCAATCCAGCGGAAAAGAACTGGCGATACCTGAAGTTCAAGCAATGCGGCGGATATGCTATTAAAAGAAACGTTATCGAATGCCCCAACAATATCCAAAAAGACACCTAGTGAGAGCTTCTTTTTAGCAAGACTACGTTCAATACGCTGTACATACTCGTGCAGAGCAGTTTCCGTGGAAACGCCTGCACGGAAGTCATACTGCACATTGGATAGTCTTGCTTGTAATTCAGTATCCTCATTCAATTGATAGAGGACTATTCTCTCCAACCATTTCAGTTGAAATGACGTTAATGTTATCATTCGGAAAGACTTGACTTCTAAATAGCTATTCTTTCCGGGTTTCGGCAAAAATACTCCTTTCCCTTCCTTCCAGGATCTCGGTACATAACCATACCTGAGACATGTCTGGAAAAGCATGAGGTAGTGTTTTTTAATGTATTTCCATCCTTTCTGCAACAGGACTGGATATATACCATCCGGTCCCGGAGCCTTGAAAGGTTGGAATTCAAACAGTGCCGCTTTCACTCGTTCTTCCGAGCAAATGGAAGCGATGAATTCCTCATCCACGGTCGCGCAAACAGGCAAATCCGTGGATGTGTCTGGTTCCGTTACTCGACTCCCTGGTGATAGGGTGTCGAGGAGCCGGTTTAAAGTTTCCTCCGGTGAACTGGTTAATTTACCGTCTTCTTTATACACACAGCTTAACTGCGCTGCTTTATTTCGGCGGAGGACCTTTACCAACCTAGCACGTCACTGACATACCAATCGCATACTATGTCCCCTGCATGCAGATTCCTCAGTGTCAAGTCTAGCACCTCTTCTCTTGCTTTTGTTCGGAACGTTGGTTTACGGCCAACATAACAGAACTCAAGATTAGCGCTTGCACAATACTCCAAGAGTTCCTCACCCCTGTCGTTGACATCGGTGGAACCCCATAACGTATGATGCGCATTAGCATCAGTCCCCACAATAATTGGAGTTTTATCGCCGTCCCCGAAAGATATCAGTTCCCTGAGTAACATAGGGGGAGCCGGTTGATCATGCACCATGTATGCCGAGGCGAAAATGAACTCATCTCCATCCCGGCACACATTTTTTGCTTTAACCACCACAATGTCTGTATTCGAGAACACTGGAAGTAAAAAGCATTTTAGGTTAGGAGTGGCATAAATGCACGCCCGAGGCCTTTCTCCATTCCGGTTTCCCTGGAACAGATCCCATCCTCGGAGTTTACCCCTAACTTCCCCACCGTGCGTCCAGGGTTCCTGTACAAAGACTAACCCGGTACGTATGTGTTTTACAACATCCTGCAAGTTGTAACTCGCAGCTTTGCTTTTGTGAAGATTGATTTGCCAGCACTCAATACCAGAGACACTTTGTGCTGGCTTCTCACCTATTTGATCCAAATTGTCCCCGGAAATAACATTCAATCTACCGTGGGTATTTCCACCGAAGACTGTCTGCGGCCGGGATTTTACTTTAGCCCCTGTTCCCATACTTTTCTGTATTTACGTTTCCATACTGGACTCGGGTGCCTTCATCTGCGATTGCTCGACAGACGGCAGCTCCTTTGTTCCAGTGGCAACGTCGGGGGTTTTTCCACCCTCGGTACTCACTTCTGGACCCTTATCCACCGTTTGAACAGGTGTTTCCGGTTCCTTGGCTTTCCCTTGGTTTTTCTTTTTCTTTTTGGACTGGAACGTGACTCGTTTGCACCCGGCGTACGGAGCAAACTCCAGTCGTTCCAGACCTGACAGGGACGGTTCCCAGACCGCTACTACGTGTAGCATTCCGCCGACCCCTTTTGACCCACCGCGGACCTCCATGTGCTTCCGTTGGAGTTCCGAATTACATCGGTCCACCAACGTCAGCAGATCCTCGATTTTAATGTCATCCTCATCCGGAATCCAAACCCCGAAGGTCCTAGCTGGCGGAAGATCTTTCGGTCCTCTCGCCTCGTACCCCGGGTGGCCCACAGATGGGTTTTCAATGTCCAGGACAAGCTGTTTTGCCCACTCCAGGGTTTTCTCGTCCTTGCACACGACATGGACTTTACCTTCATGTAGGTAGGTCCTCTCAATGCGGACAAGAGACCCCGGATCCGTTCTGAGAAGGACACGGTTGATCCCCGACTGTATTGCCCGTAAATCCGAGCCGTCCAGAGGGTCTTCTCCCGCGTCCTTTTTTGTAATTTTAAGGTGTTGGCCGCCGGACTTCACAGCATTGGCGTATGAGGCCTTACTGCTTCCTTCTGTGCCTACACCCTTTTGACCTTCCTCTCCCTTACGCCCCGCTTGCCCGGAGTCACCCCGGGGTTCGAGATCGGACTTGGAGTTGAGAGAGCGCTGCTCATTCTCTTTTTCACCACCGATGGGTTAGGAGTGGGAGTCTCCTCCTGATTGGCGATTGACATAGCCGACACACCTTTCAGAAGTCGTCTCTTTTCCTTCTTCCGCCGGTTTTTTTCATGATTTTTCCCCATCGGTTTCGATTCCTCGGGCTTGCTGGGCTCATTTGGAGCACCAGGATTCCGGGTATCTACTCCTTCTGGGGCAGGTACGGTGTTCAGAGTACACTCTGACGATGCCGAACCTTTACTGGTCTTTGTAGTCCATTGATTCCCTTTTTCAGAGACTTGCATGTCCTCAGTTTTCGTTTCTTCCAAGAACTCCGTAATTTTCGGCTGTTCTGGTTTCAAATCTGGTTCATGGGAAGATCCGGCTTTCACCGGCTTGTTCCCTGCAGCTTCGTTTAAATTTTGATGACGGGAAGATCCGGCTTTCACCGGCTTGTTCCCAGCAGGTTTTAATTTTGTTAGGGTATTGAGCCGTGCTGGACTCGATTTTTCTTTCTTGTTCATTTCATTAGTTTTGTGGTTTTTTAAAACGGGTAAACTCCAACACAGGAGCCGACTGGCACTCACCAGCCCCCTCCGACCAGAAGAGATCAGAGACCTAGTACTGACGGACTTGTCAACGAAAGGTGGCCTCGGGAATGCCCCCCCCCCAACGCACTCGCAGGCCCCTATCCAGTCGCCAACTGGAGCTACGAGTGCGAGGAGATTTTCACGAGTTGACGGAGGCAGCCCTCCCAGGTGGCTAGACCAGGAGCGGCCCTCTAGAACTACCTCGTGGCCGCGGCACGGAGCGCGTTTTAGACCTGTACCCTCCTTCACGATGAGATTCCGTCATAGGTTCCTTTCACTCCCCCGCCTTTAGAGACAAGGTTCATGACAGCCGGTGGCCTTTGGAGGACAGACTCAGATTACGGAATGGGGAAGACTTCGGAGAAAACAGGCTTCTCGCTTTCGCTTGTTCCTGAGTTCCTAATTCTCCCACCACGTCCCATCCTTGTTCATTCCCCAGCAGCCAGGGTGTTCCTAGTCAGCCAGAATCATTTGATAACCCTCGGGTCCATCATCTGTTGCCCGCGCGACACCACGTGGAGGTCAGGAACATGCCG
>JAQGDQ010000069.1:0-65971 GCA_030141605.1 Tubiluchus corallicola | reverse complement strand
AATTAAAACCTGCTGGGAACAAGCCGGTGAAAGCCGGATCTTCCCGTCATCAAAATTTAAACGAAGCTGCAGGGAACAAGCCGGTGAAAGCCGGATCTTCCCGTGAACCAGATTTGAAACCAGAACAGCCGAAAATTACGGAGTTCTTGGAAGAAACGAAAACTGAGGACATGCAAGTCTCTGAAAAAGGGAATCCATGGACTACAAAGACCAGTAAAGGTTCGGCGTTGTCAGAGTATACTCTGAACACCGTACCTGCCCCAGAAGGAGTAGATACCCGGAATCCTGGTGCTCCAAATGAGCCCAGCAAGCCCGAGGAATCGAAACCGATGGGGAAAAATCATGAAAAAATCCGGCGGAAGAAGGAAAAGAGACGACTTCTGAAAGGTGTGTCGGCTATGTCGATCGCCAATCAGGAGGAGGCTCCCACTCCTAACCCATCGGTGGTGAAAAAGAGAACGAGCAGCGCTCTCTCAACTCCAAGTCCGATCTCGAACGTGAAGCGACCCCGGGGTGACTCCGGGCAAGCGGGGCGTAAGGGAGAGGAAGGTCAAAAGGGTGAAGGCACAGAAGGAAGCAGTAAGGCCTCATACGCCAAGGCTGTGAATTCCGGCGGCCAACACCTTAAAATTACAAAAAAGGATGCGGGAGAAGACCCTCTGGGACCAATGTAATTCGGAACTCCAACGGAAGCACATGGAGGTCCGCGGTGGGTCAAAAGGGGTCGGCGGAATGCTACACGTAGTAGCGGTCTGGGAACCGTCCCTGTCAGGTCTGGAACGACTGGAGTTTGCTCCGTACGCCGGATGCAAACGAGTCACGTTCCAGTCCAAAAAGAAAAAGAAAAACCAAGGGAAAGCCAAGGAACCGGAAACACCTGTTCAAACGGTGGATAAGGGTCCAGAAGTGAGTACCGAGGGTGGAAAAACCCCCGACGTTGCCACTGGAACAAAGGAGCTGCCGTCTGTCGAGCAATCGCAGTTGAAGGCACCCGAGTCCAGTATGGAAACGTAAATACAGAAAAGTATGGGAACAGTTGCTAAAGTAAAATCCCGGCCGCAGACAGTCTTCGGTGGAAATACCCACGGTAGATTGAATGTTATTTCCGGGGACAATTTGGATAAAATAGGTGAGAAGCCAGCACAAAGTGTCTCTGGTATTGAGTGCTGGCAAATCAATCTTCACAAAAGCAAAGCTGCGAGTTACAACTTGCAGGATGTTGTAAAACACATACGTACCGGGTTAGTCTTTGTACAGGAACCCTGGACGCACGGTGGGGAAGTTAGGGGTAAACTCCGAGGATGGGATCTGTTCCAGGGAAACCGGAATGGAGAAAGGCCTCGGGCGTGCATTTATGCCGCTCCTAACCTAAAATGCTTTTTACTTCCAGTGTTCTCGAATACAGACATTGTGGTGGTTAAAGCAAAAAATGTGTGCCGGGATGGAGATGAGTTCATTTTCGCCTCGGCATACATGGTGCATGATCAACCGGCTCCCCCTATATTACTCAGGGAACTGATATCATTCGGGGACGGTGATAAAACTCCAATTATTGTGGGGACTGATGCTAATGCGCATCATACGTTATGGGGTTCCACCGATGTCAACGACAGGGGTGAGGAACTCTTGGAGTATTGTGCAAGCGCTAATCTTGAATTCTGCAATGTTGGCCGTAAACCAACGTTCCGAACAAAAGCAAGAGAAGAGGTGCTAGACTTGACACTGAGGAATCTGCATGCAGGGGACATAGTATGCGATTGGTATGTCAGTGACGTGCCATCGCTGTCGGACCACATGTATATAAGATTCCTAGTGAAAAGCAGTATTTCAAAAGAAAACCCACTCATCAGGAACATCCGCCGTACTTGCTGGGAAAAGTATGCGGAAGAACTTGAGCATAAACTTCCAGAACTGAACCGGGAATACAAGGTGTCCTCCAATGAGGATATTGAGGATTTGGCTGATGAAGTTCAGGCTGCTGTTATTCATTCTTATGAAACTGCTTGCCCATTACGTAGGCAGAGGAAGAAGGATGGGAACAAATGGTGGAATCCGGAGCTAAGCCGTCTCCGCAAGGAGGCGCGCAGGGCTTGCAGGAGAGCCACTAAGACTAAAAATCAACGAGACTGGGAAACAAGAAAGCTAACCCAGTCTATATTCAAAAACGCCGTCCGGAAGGCGAAACGCCAATCCTGGCGGAGTTTCACGGAAAAGATGGAAGATCAGGCACCAACTGCTAGGTTGGTAAAGGTCCTCCGCCGAAATAAAGCAGCGCAGTTAAGCTGTGTGTATAAAGAAGACGGTAAATTAACCAGTTCACCGGAGGAAACTTTAAACCGGCTCCTCGACACCCTATCACCAGGGAGTCGAGTAACGGAACCAGACACATCCACGGATTTGCCTGTTTGCGCGACCGTGGATGAGGAATTCATCGCTTCCATTTGCTCGGAAGAACGAGTGAAAGCGGCACTGTTTGAATTCCAACCGTTCAAGGCTCCGGGACCGGATGGTATATATCCAGTCCTGTTGCAGAAAGGATGGAAATACATTAAAAAGCACTACCTCATGCTTTTCCAGACATGTCTCAGGTATGGTCATGTACCGAGATCCTGGAAGGAAGGGAAAGGAGTATTTTTGCCGAAACCCGGAAAGAATAGCTATTTAGAAGTCAAGTCTTTCCGGATGATAACATTAACGTCATTTCAACTGAAATGGTTGGAGAGAATAGTCCTCTATCAATTGAACGAGGATACTGAATTACAAGCAAGACTATCCAATGTGCAGTATGGCTTCCGCGCAGGCGTTTCCACGGAAACTGCTCTGCACGAGTATGTACAGCGTATTGAACGTAGTCTTGCTAAAAAGAAGCTCTCACTAGGTGTCTTTTTGGATATTGTTGGGGCATTTGATAACGTTTCTTTTAATAGCATATCCGCCGCATTGCTTGAACTTGAGGTATCGCCAGTTCTTATCCGCTGGATTGAGAACATGGTAAGGTGCCGTACGGTCCAAGTAGAGCTGTGTGATGCCACGGTAAAGAGGGAAGTAGTAAAGGGAAACCCCCAAGGCGGAATACTGTCTCCCTTGCTATGGAACTGTGTATTGAACTCTCTGCTTAGGGAATTTGAAGAAAATGGAATTTATGCACAAGCCTATGCCGACGACCTGGCAGTACTAATAGCTAGTGCGAACGTATCGACGGTCAGAAGGAGGGCGCAAAATGTAATTAACATTGCTGCTGAATGGTCCAGGAAAACTGAACTAGAATTCAGCAGTAGTAAGACCGAAGTAATCATGTTCACAAACAAGAGAAATCCAAATATTGGGGATCTCTGGATGAATGGACAGAAGCTCCAACTCTCCAATGAAGCGAAACTGCTCGGGGTAACCCTAGACAGTAAACTGACTTGGAAGAGCCATATAACACGGGTCACCAACAAGGCGACGGCGGCACTTATGCAATGCAGACAAATTGTTGGTAAAACGTGGGGTATCCAACCGCGGATCATGAAATGGATATACACGGCAATGGTACGTCCTTTCATGACGTATGCGTGTGTGTCCTGGGTCAGCGGGTTGGAAAAAATGTACCTCAGGAAAATGCTCCAGAAAGTACAGAGATTAGCATGCTTAATGATTTCTTCAGCGTTCCCAAGTACTCCTACCGGTGCATCGGAGATGTTGTTGAATATCACACCAATAGACGAGTTCATTCGGTCGGAGGCGGTCCGAGGGTCATACCGTATAGATACGGCGGGGCTCTGGACAGCGAAGACCGTGGGAACTTTTGGTAAGTCTAAAAGTCATATCGATGTGTGCAATAGCTATAGGCGCGACCTCCAACTGTTGCATATGCCGGGTGATTTAAGAAAAAGAACATGCGTGTTCGAAAGAAATTTCGAATGCCAGATTCAGGAAAGAGAAATCGCTATCAAATCGGAAGGCGAAATGGATAGGAACTGTGTCAGGTGTTATACCGATGGTTCCAAACTGGGCGGAAGGATCGGTGCAGGTATACGTATCGAGTATCCGACTGAGTCCAGAGTATTGGAGGAGTTCTTCTATCTTGGGAAATTGAGTACTGTTTTCCAGGCAGAAGTTTTCGCCATCTCACAAGCGGCGGAGATAATGTCTTCGGAAGGACTCCAGAATCAATCAATAGTCATCCTGTTAGACAGCCAGGCGGCTATTAAAGCTACTGAAAACAATACAGTAAAATCTATCTCGGTTTTACGTTGTGTTGAAAACTTGAACATACTTGGAAAAAGAAACCGAGTCTTGGTTACATGGATTCCTGGACACTAAGGAGTACATGGTAACGAAGAGGCGGACAAGCTTGCTAAAAAGGGATCTGAGCTCTCTCCGGAGGGACCAGAACCCTATCTGCCCGTCCCTTACGCTAGCTGTGTCTACGCGATTAAGGGATGGAGTCTAAAACGATGGGAAACGTCGTGGAATAATCGTGAGGACTGCAAAAGAACAAAGGAACATGTGGGCTGGGCCTCGGCCCGAGTCTGCAATAGGCTCCTGAGTCTCAGTAGAACTAACTCAACATGGTTATACAGGTCCTAACCGGACACTGTAATCTCCAAAAACATAAAAAAACCACTTGTCGAGCATAATCCGCGATTTGCCCGAAATGTGGTCAGGAAGACGAAACACCGGACCATCACGTGGGACGATGCACCGCCTACCAGGGTGCTCGTATCAAATGTCTGGGAAATAAAAATACAAAACTTAGAGCAGTTGTAGAGAACTTAAACCTGAAAAAACTAGCGGCGTATCTGAAGCAAGCTGGAAGGCTTGCCGAGTACGACCAATAGACGTATAGCAGTGAATAATTGCAATGGGCCTGTCGAAGGCCTCAGCAATGTGTCGGGGGGTGGGATTTATCCATCCTATACAATCTCCCCGACACCACTGCCCCCCCCTAATCATGTAAGTTAAGGGTCATTCTTTGAAATTATCTCACAATACAAGTAAATATTCTGCCACCTCTTTAAGAAACTCCATGAAAATCCCGATATTAGAAGCCCACAGAGATTATCAAACTCTCCTTCTTCTCTATAAATATATCAACAATATTAATTATCCTTTCAAAAACAATAAGCTCCCACTTCTTAAAAACCACAGTATGAATAACAAAACACTAAATTTAAGAAACATCAGAACGAACAATCAGTATGGAAAGAATTCCATTACTATGCAAGCAATACAACTTTGGAATTCATTAAAAACATCACTAAAACACAGCAGCTCTTTATTAATACTCAAGTCTAAATTAAAAAAACATTTAATGACTCGTTTTGAATATCCGACATACGAACACGATGATACTTACTCAAATCATAATTTCATTTTTCATAGACCCTACTAAACTAGTTTATATTTTATTTTTGAATTTCTAGTTGCACTTATAGTTTAGCTTGCACCAGACGCATTTGCCCAGAACAGTGTATGTTGTTTATATGAACTAACACTGATTGTCTGTCTTTTATTATGATGGTCAATGTTTTTAAAATGGCAAATAAAGGTTTTACTGCTACATTAAGCATTGATCTGGTTTATTTCGAGTGAGTAGTTAGTGTAAACAATTAAACAACCCATTACACGTCCGTTTCCTCTAAAGCACATCAATATAAATTGTGATGTAATTGGTTTAGCCGCTGCAGTAATGTTAAATTTGCTGTGACTAAATCTTTTTGTCATGCATAATTTTCTGTTATTTACTGTTTTTGTGATGCATTACATATTTATGAACTAACTTGCCGTCATTTTTTTACAAAATGCTAATCTAAACGTTCGGTGTCTCTTCCTACTTCATTCATTTTATAAACAACACACCAATAATTATTATCGAAGATGGAAAACCAGAAAGCGCAAAGTCAATTGACTGATTTTAATAGTTATAACACATGTTACTGCATACACTAAATTGAGTGAAACGATCTAAAAAATATCGTGTGTAATATCTTTTGTACACAATTGTACACTTTGAGTTGAAAGACGATAATATTATAATTATAAGAGTTTGAATTTAGTGAATTATTAAAGATTTATTAAACAAAAATAAAAAATAGCGACAATTGTTCCTGTGTTTGAATGTAGCGTGCCCAAATGCCTCGTGCCCAAATAGCCACGCCCCAAATGTCATGTACCCGTTTCTACAGATTAGTGCTTGCATGTACAAATTTGGGTCTTTCATAAAGTTAAAGTCAACAGATACAGAATTGTTCTGTGTTTGTGATTACATTCATTGCACTACACATATGGCATGAGAACGTTGCGCACATGCAGTATGTTATTATTATCACACTCATTAAACAACTTATCTATTTTGGATTTTGAGTTTTTACAGTCACTCCTCAACATAATAGATAGTCGGTCATAAGCTGTGCTTTTATAAGGCATAATTATATTGGCATATATCAGTCAATAATTAGATGGGCTCACAGCAACAGGAATGGAGGCGGTTTGTGTGTGACATGTTAAGAAGTGCCTATTATTGAGGAGTCGAATTATAAATCCGATGCCGCCCATCATGAATGTCATTTTGGACTTGCCACAGTCTAGGTGTGGTAGCATTGAAGATCGCTTGCTTGAAATGTCGAGCCAACATTGCAGTACCCTTGGAATTGCTTAAATGTTTGTTATCTCCATACAAATGCTGTTTGAGTTCACCGTTTTTTAGTTACAAGAGTGACCCATGATCTGTGTATTTTACGTTTTTTCTTTGCTGTAGAAACCTTTAATCCTTTTGTTGACAGTGCCAATTTTGCCCATGATATTAGCCTGAAACGAATTTATTGGTTTGAGGTGCTTTTTCAGTAAATAATAAGAAATGAACACAAACATGTGTCGCCCACAATGCACACTTGCCAAACTGAATCACAGCTAGTACGACTTGCCTGTATGGTGGAGTTCCTGCACATTAATTTTGTATAGTACACACTGCATATACCTTTGACTTTCCTTGTTGAACCAAGAAATATTGAGCTCCAGCCCTTGCCCAACTCTCTCTTTAATTGCGCCAAGTTTGATTTGATTGCGATCTTACCATATGGAATAGCCAAACAGACAGAAAGTCAAACTGCAAACTAAACATTTCAAGCCCTCAATATTTTATTTATGTGAAAGCCTCATGCAACTCGCACAACCTAGCTGAAGGCTAGCGAGACTGGAGAGACCCAAGAAAATCAGAATTGAGCGAAGGTTCGTCAAACACGTCTCACAGATGTCTTCTGAGGTTATAGCTCGAATGTTGATCAACTATAGTAAGTTTTGGATTCTTTGTCATGGCCTCCACCTTGTGTCCAAGGATAGTGCCAAATGCTCAGCAGCCTGTATGGTCGACCGCCACACGATCCGCGTGAATGAGCGATGAATTCCCCAGTTGGTGAAGATGTTAGCTTCTTTCTTGGTACTGGTGCTTTAGCATGCTCCACTTCCAATAGGCAAAGTGCCTTTAAAATATGCGTCTTGTGCAACTTCTTATAAAACACTCGGTGTCGTGACGAAAGGCAGTAAAGCGAGTAAAATAAGCGATGCGCTTTTGAAGAAATAATTTTAAACTAGAAAGATGGAGTGGGGATTTTGTGAAGTATTACGTTAGTAGAAGCGAGGAAATTATTAATTCTTATTGGTAAAGTAACATCAGTGTTTCACTGGATTTTGTCGGGATATCAACGAATGTAAGAGTGTTGTTATTGGTCATTAATATCCCGATGTAGTTCCCTTTTTAATAAAATTAATTTTGCCAGCACGCAATTAGCCATCAACCCATGTTGTAAAGCGCATTTTACAATCGCCAGCTGATTGCAGATTTTTTTATAGTCAGCGTTGCTAGTTTGTGCGTGATTTAGTGCTAGGTAAGATCAAATTGTGTACTTTAGCTTGTTTTGTCTCGTGATGTTTAAAGAATTTATTTTGAATTCGTCAGGGGACTGTAGCTAAAACTACACGGCGTGATTCTGACTGTAGTGACATCATTTCAAAATCAGAATTTTTCATTCTTTGACTGTAGCAGAAACTTTATTAGTATAAAGCAAAACTGCCAAAATCCGACAAAAGTGCGTTTTGATGCAGTCTCTGACACCCTGATTAGTTTTTGAAGAATTTAAATGATTTAAATGCTTTAGACTGCATAAAATGAGACAAAACACATAAGTCCACATGTTGATGCTACATGTTCGCAGTGACATACCACATAGGCGAAGACAGGATCTTGAGGAAAATTGTGGCAGCACAGAAAAATTAATCATTGAGCTCAATGCCCGAGTAGAAAAATCGTTCTATGTTAGTTGGTATATATATCGACCCCCATCCATACATGTTCCCGTGTTAATGGATAAATTTGGAAAAATTTACGACAAAATTCAGCCAGATGCCAATGTGATATTCGTTATTGGCGATTTAAACGTAAGCATAATGCATAAACCTAACCAACTAGATGATTTGGTAACTACTTTTAGACTCAAAAATGTCATGAGTACACCCACCTGCTGAAAACTACACCATCATTACTAGATGTGGTAATTACTGATAATGATAATCCAAGATGCCTCATTGGTAAAATAAATTCTAATACAGGAGTTAGTGATTGTCATAATTTGGTTGGAGTGCGAATTTGGCAAAAACTGTCAAAATGATAGTGACTATAGAAAAAAATCTTCATTCAGCTATAGATTGTAAAATGCATTCTGCAGTGTGTGTGTATGTGCATGCGTGGTGGGTGTATGCATGTGTGCATGCATGCATGGATGTGTAATATGATCATGTGGTATGTAAAACTATACATGATATGTATAATGTGATGATGTATTATGTCTAACTATACATTATGTGCATAACTTGATAATGTGGTAACTAAATAGTTTTATTTCTATTATTCTTCTAGTCATTTTGTTGTAAAGACACGTCAGCAATGAATTATGAGTGATGCGGGCCCTCATACTAGCTCTTACGTAAAATGTGCGCCAGCAAATTATGTAGCAGACCAACCATTAACGAAAAATCTTCGTCACTCAAAATTAAATATCATCAGGAAGAATACAGTACTTTACTTAGCAGAAATCTTAGCCAGAAAGGGACCACTGCCTTTGCTAAAATTTGTGACACATTTGGGCGACCACAAATGTCCATGGTATGTTAAAGAAACTGCTGCACCAGGTCTCATTCCATTTCGCAATTTGCTTTTGGCTTATCCATCGATATTTAGGATAGAAAATAATGTTGTGTATTTGCTTGGTGCCGAACGGGAGATCCTAAGTGAAGAAGAAAAACAGGAAATATCTGTTCTCACAGAACTGGAAGCTATAGAATTTTTCCGTGATGAACTTGATCGTTGGAATGAGCCAAACGTTACAATTCACAAACTTGCAAGTACCAAACAGTTTACTTCTATGAGAGTAAGAGAATTTGTTGGTCGAAAGGACAAAAAATTTGCAAAGTTTTTACGTCTGCACCCAGACGTTTTCCAAGTGGAAGGGAAATTTGTTTCGCTGGCAGAAGGTGTTACTAGTAAGGTTACCAACAACTGGGATACCTTGGCATCTTCGGACTTGGAAGATTGGACCTAGGATAATCACCTTCCTAAAAGCATTTTTCTTCTAAATAGGTAACAGAGTTTTGCATATTTCCTTAAGGTTATTTGTTCTTTGCTTTGTGGACTGTAAGTAAGCTTCGTTACAGGTGGAATGAGCGCCTTTCAGTCTGTCTGTCACTTTTTCAAGTTCTGAGTTATTTGATCGTGGATGCTCAAAAGAAATTCATTAGCTAGGGAATTAACCGTAAATTTAATTCTCTTTATTAGTGTTTATTAAAATTAGCATGATTGTTCTTCAACATATATGGCTTTATCAGCTTTCATTTAAAACTTACTATAGTAGGTGCCGCTTAATAGACTCACGGTTAATAAACTCAATCGCTTAATTGACTGAAAAACACCTGGTAAGGGCCACTTCCATTCAAATGTACATAAAAACTGTCGATAATTAACTCAAATAACTCCGAATAATTGACTCAATATTATTGCTTCACATGTTTCAGTAAAACACTTTCATGTGATTAATAAGCTTTTATGACTTTAATATATTCTTAATTTGCTTTTGTACTATAATATACGTAGAAACAATCATGTTAAGTACCGTTTTGTTTGTAAGCAGGAACACTTATCATATGCTAATATGCTAGCCTAATGGTTTGCTTTGACCCACCCGTCATTACCCAAAAATTCCTGGAAGCTAAACATTTAATCACGTGCTTAGCGTTTGCTTTTGAAGCTCTGGCTGTCTTTTCCAGAAAGTTTAATCAGTTAGATGTTGCTGTTATGCCAGGGATGCAATTACAGCACACACTAAGACATCCCAATGGCAAGCAGAAACTTAGGCGAAACTATAGACTAAGTTACACAAACGGGCTCCACAAACAGTTTAGGTACGCCAAGCACTAAGTATTTTACAAGAATCTGTGCATCATACAACAGATTTTCAACGTTTTTATCATTATTAGAACTCCTTGAGCCAATTTCTTCGCGATAAAATGAAGCAGCCGATCTTTATGGAATTTTTGTAATTTTTGCAAATGAATAGTATACTTTTTAATTTATTGCTAAATTACTTATATAAATTAACATTTTAAATTTTTTTTAATTTTTAACTGCACAAAGGAGTTTAGGCATTAATTCATTTCTAGAATTCATTAAAAACCTTTGCAGTGCATACTAAGCTGGTGACTCGTACTTCTGTACCAGTAATACTACACCCATCTGTTAATAGGTTCAGTATGTTAATTGGGTCAAAACACTTCGGTCCCAAAATGAGTCTATTAAGCAGCGCCTACTGTAAATAAAAATAGTGGCTTTTTATACCAAATTTTGCAATTGGTGTTGCAAATAAATGCATAAATGCATTGATTGTGCATGTATAAGTAACTGTGAGACATTCCGGTAACTAAATATTAATTTGTCAATATATTAGTATTTGGCTAATATGGCGACATTTATCTGTAATTTTGCAGATGGTAACATGGACGAAGAAATAGAGAAGGAAGCTGTTGACTTTTTCAAGGAGCCATTTGACGTTTGGGGGACAGATGTGGTTGCAATTTCGAAATTAATGGGCAAAAAGTCTCAGGCACCATCTCACATCCGTAAGCACGTTGGCAAGACGATTGAGCAATTCACAAGCTTTCTTAATCGTCACCCAGAAAAATTTGTTGTAAAGGGTGAAACTGTTCAAGTAATTATTGATGAAGATGAAGAAAGTGAAAGTGAGGATGGTGATGATAAAAGAACATCACCTAGACCCAAGGCCTGGAATCCAGAAAAGATAGAGCATGAAGCTGTTCAATATTTTAAAGAAGCAATTAAAAAATGGGGCCTAAAACAGGTAGCTGTGCGTAGCCTTGCTAGCAAAAAAGCCGATGCTCCTCCAGAATTTCGGATTGCTACAGGAACAACGGATGAGGAATTTATCACCTTTCTTCAGAGACATCCACAGGAGTTCGCAATAAACAGTGGTATTGTTGCACTTACCGAGAAGCTAAATTTAACTAAAAATAACTTAGTGAATGGGAAATACATCTCTGAGTTAGACCTGGCTGCTATAGAGTACTTTCGCCGTAGCATGATATCAAGAGGTGAAACAGAGGTAGAATTGAAGAAATTAGTTGGCCGGCGGACACTGGCACCTGCTTCAGTTCGCAGTGCTGTTGGCGATGATGTCTCATCTTTTATATGCAAACACCCTGATGTGTTTAACGTAAAAAACGGCATTGTTACCTTGAAGTCTCAAGAAAAAGTTTCAGAGCTGTCAAGCATTAATGATGTTGGACCGAGTGCAGATACTGCTGATCTGGTTGCTACAGATTTTGTTAAGGAGCTTCTTCGGAAAGTTTCTGGAAGATGTAATATCTGCCGCCTGTTGTATAATGTTAATGAAGCTCCCGAAACTATCACAAAAATTACAGGAAACACAGAGTTAGAATTTACAGAATTTATCAAAAGACATCCGAAACATCTTATTATTGATTGCGATTCTGAAGTCTGTCTGACCGAGGAAGCTGATTCATTTGACATTACCCTAAAATGCCAATTGGGAATTGTCAATAACATCATTGTCGCTGGCGGATTTCTTACATATGAACGGAAGTCTTGTGTGTATTTTCCAAAGTCGGCATTAGTGGAGTTTAATGTGGAAAATGTCCATTTAAATGATCTCTTGGTACTTGGACAAAAGATGTATTTTGATGCCAAGACAAATGCTGACCCTAATTTTAAAGCAAACTACAAAGCAACAAGGGTTTGGAATGCTGAAGCAGATGCAGAGATTCCCAGTCCAGTGCTGAACCTTGATGAAGAAGAAAAGCAAGCTCATAAAATTGTTGGATCGCTAGTACAGAAAAAAATTCAGCAGTTTGGACCACAGCAGATCCGAACACTATATCCTTTGTTTAATCGTGAAAATATAAAAGAGAATGTTGGTTACATGCCACATGATATAATTAATTTTGTAACTTGCTATCCAAAAATATTTCGTTTGAGCCAAGGCTTAGTCAGCCTAGTTAATGAAAATTCTCGAAAAGCAGCACCAATTACATATGTGTCTAGAAATGTGACACCAAACACTCAGCATTCAAAACCAACTATTATTAACAGGGCTGGAGAAATATCTCGAGTCTTTCCTACCAGCGGGTTCATCTATTTTAACACTGGCGGTAGGGCAGTCAGCAATGTGTTTTTTCATGTCAGCAATGTAATTGATAATAAGTATAATCGTACGAATTTATTTGATCTTGTAAAAGTAGGAGATCGGGTCAGATTTGATGCTGTTCCTGGCAAACGTGGTGGCAGCGCTGAGTGGGCTGCTACCCGAGTATGGCGCGAAGGTTTCGTTCCACCGAGGCTGAGTCGGCAACCATTGCCGATAGTACAAAGGCAGCAGCCAGCATCACATGCTAATACCGCTACTGACAATTCGGTTAATTGGGATGAGCTAGAGGAAGAACTAGAAAAGGAATTAGGAGGTGGAGATGACCTGGATGACTTGACATCAAACACTAGCAGCAAGGATTGGGCTGATTTAGTAAATGTGAAGGAGGAGAAAATGGAATTTGTCAATAAAGATTATCAAAATGATAATTTTGAAGTGTCAACTGATTATGATGGATCGGATTTTAACATTTCGGATGGTAAAACCTCTCATTTAAGAGAAGGAATGTTGCCATACCAGGACGTAGTAATCGAAACTGGTTCCAGCATATCAACTGCCAGCAGTGATACAAGTTTTAATAAGTTGATCAATAAATGTGGCAAGGTGGTGCACTTGATGTCTGATTTTGGAATCATACAGTACAAAACAGAAATCGTGCACTTTGATATGAATGGTCATTGTGTGAAAGGAATGATGGACACTCGTCCAGACTGGCTTCAACTCAACAATATGGTCTTCTTTGATGCTGTTTTGTCACAGACAAGGGGTACTATGAAGTGGCAAGCCCTTAGAGTTTGGCCAATTGGCCCTGACCAAGTGCAAATTCCCGACAGTTATATAGCAGCTGGCATGAACATCCAGCCAACATTTCCCAGTCATCCTGCTGTGTCACCACCTGGAGTTCAGTACCAGCCAGCGCCACCACAACTTTATACCTATCCACAACCTACACCAGTACCTGGCTATTTTGGACAAAGTGGAACCAATTTTCCTCACGTGGCCAATCAGTATGGAAACCAGAACTTTGTATCAGTCGTACAACCAAAATTGCCACATACACTGAGTAATGGGCAGATTATGGGGCAGCCCACTAGTCCAATTGCACCTGTGCCAACTAAGCTGTTTGTAGAAGCTGCCTGCCAAACTACCATTACAGGAGATATCAAACATACAAAAGAATACAATGCTGAAAAGGACCAGGTCATCAGCATAAAGTAAACAAATCAAGTTTCAAGAACCGAAATTTCATTGTTTCTTTATTATTCCGCATTTTGTGAGCATTTATTGCTGACCACCATTTAACTGCAACCATTTTCAATTTATTGTTGTACCACAATAAATCCATTATTTCTTTGCTTACGTGTAAATGTTAAAGTGCATAATGGAATCCTCATATATAGTCCAAGGATGACTTTATTTCATGTAGCTTTGGCACTAGTGAAATGCACCCTGGGATACCTGTTATGGTTTATTAATGCTAGTATTATTATGCAGGGTAATGGCCAAGTGACAATTTAAAAAACAGATTTGTATGTTTTTGTGTTTATAAAAACACATAAAAACTTTTTTGTGTTTATAGTAATCATTCTGTATTTTGTTTTATTTATTTTAAGTAAACATCCTAGGTTTATTTAGAAACTTGGTCTCACTATTACTATGTTGTTACGCTGACAAACAATTCCTGTAAGTCAAAAGTAATAATAAAAATTTATATCCAATTATTTGCAAATTAAGCTAATTAACTTTTGAAAAAAGATTGATAATAATAATTATTGGTGCAAAATGATGCAAAAATGTTTGAAAACTATTTAAAAATTTAAAATAATGTTATTTTTGGAAAGGGAAATGCCTAGGATGGAAAAGAGTGAAGTTTAAAGTTATGTCGATTTGAGTGTACTTAACTTGATTATAATAATGAACAGTTATTATGTCGGATGTCACAATTTATTAGCTGTTTAATATTATTGTTCAATGCTTTTGGTTCATTCATAAACAAATCTCATTCAGTTATGCCTGTACTTTTTTGTTATAGTACTGTTTGAATTATTGTTGCTACTCGGACTCTATGTATCTGTCATAACTGGTAATTACTATTATAAAAACGGCATTTGTACAGTTGCTTATGCAAGTTAAATAGCTTTGCACATGCACAATGCCCAATTTATTACTATTAATTTGGTGGATGTTGTACTGTATTTGTGTTTCTTTTTTGAACAGACTGTTCAAGTTAAGGGAAGGAAAATTGCTTTATAGTGTACTTCCTGAAATGGCAAACTGTTGCGAATTAAATCGGATTATATTAGAGGACATTGGAATATTGTATAATTCATTGTATTGAAAGCTGAAAAGGTCTGATATGAACATAAAATTAAATTTTTTTCTAATAAAAAAGAATAAGCTGTAATAATTATATTATTATTATTACAGTATTATTATTATTTTATAATAACCGTGCATTCCATTTAAAAAGTTTTGTAAACGAGAATAATTATGCACATATTAAAGTAGCAGTAAGTTTACATACAGGTAAACTGCAATTGAAAATACATAGATGATAAAAATTGTAAGCTGTGACTGAAGATACCCAAATCATGGTTGACTGCTGCCCGAAAATGTTAATAAAGAGTGATATAATTTTATGACTGCTTTCGTTCTGTCTTGGATTTTTAATGACTTACGGTGTTTCTTTCAAGTTAATGTACCATTATAATATGTATTATATGAAAAAATTAATTCAAGTAAAAGTAAAATGCAACCATCATGTAAAATATATTAGTAGAATTCTTTCCAAAACAATCTGCGACTGTTTTGTTCAGCTGGAAGTTTTTAGTGCCAGCTTTCTTAACGAAGGAGACATTTGGTCCATTATCTGGTATTGACGGTATCATTGTTCTATTCAAATGTATCATGACAATATATAGATCCTCACTTAGGTAAATAGCTGGGTTACGACGATGGAAGTAGCTGCACAAAAACAATTTTACCGGCAGACACATCCAAATACTGTTAAAGCCTAGCACTGCTTTTCTGCTCATATGTAAATCTGAGGAACAAATGTATGAAAGTTATAATTAATTCTATAATGGGCTTGTTTTGTGCAATATGAAAAACTTTGTAGTGCATAGTAAGCTCTGTTACTCGTACTTCTACAGCAGTAATACTACGCCTATCGGTTAATAGGTTCAATCGGTTAAACTAAAATAATTTGTATAGTGGTTGCATTAAAGTCTTTTTATGATAGTGGTTAAAGCTGCTTGCTGATTATTGTTGTTCATTGCGTGGCGTGTGGGGTAACCACGATGGGCAAAGCAAACTATCAAGACTTTATTTAATAAACTACACATTTATTAAAGATGTCACGAAAATGGGATCTACGTCATATGACGTCAGAAACTAACACTGCAGTTCATGATCATGGTTACCACGGTACCCCCTTCTATTTGTCTGCCACGCCCATGTGACAAAAAGCCGCCGTTGCCAATCTTATTGTAATTTTTAATATTTTAGAGGATTCTTTATTCTGAACTAATGTTTGCACAATCGTCCAATTTTACGCCACACGCGCGCACGCATGCACACATGCACACACACATGCGTATACTTCTTCAGCGAGATTGATAACTTCTTGGGGCTGTGTGACAGCTAAAATTGCCTAGGAACAGTTTCCCAGCCATCAACTGACCGATTCCTGACTATCCTTGGCTATTGCTTAACACACACGTTGTGACCTCACAGACATTCCTCTCAACCAATGATTACTACTGTTCGTCAAATATTCTTTGCAATCATAATGCTAAATATATCAAACATCCTCATTTAAAATTTTAATAAATTCATATTTCATTCATTCGATATGTAAAAATAGAAAGTTTGCTGTTAGAGTACTTATTTATATCACATGTCATCATACATGAATGAAGTCTGGATTACTAATTTTCACAATGTTCACTGATTCCAATTTAATTTGCTAAGAACATGTTTAACAGATGTATCTCCACATTTAATAACATAATGGTATAAAAACAAATCAATATTCTGCCACTGAAAGCAACAGATAGTAAAATATATTAAATTACATTTGTAAATATAATAATACGTTACATTATATAATGGCAAAAATACTGGTTGTATTGCACACATTTTACATAAACAAGTGTAAAGCGTAAAAAATTAAGTTAGCCAATAGAAATGCATAATTAAAGGAACTTGAGCAAGATGGCAACGATGTGCCAAAATGTGATTACCAACCCTGATGCTCTAACTGCAGTAAAAACCACCATTATGTTTCCGTGAATATCCTCCATTGGTGGCAGCAGTGTGATTGCTTTCTATGAAAAATGGGAAAATAAAGACAATTAGGAAAGAGGTGGGAAGTGGCTTGGGTTGTGGTAGATGCTTTCTAGAAAATGAGGATGTGGAATGGAGAGGTTGCAAACATATCTTGAATAGGTCTATGCTGAGTTCAATTAAAATAATTAAGGTCAAAATTACTGTAGATATTGAGTGTTCTGGAACAGTAGAAGTAAAATGGCATGTTGGTCTAAAAGCACTAATGAAGTGCACTTGAATGTTAAGTCATTTAGTAAGAGATTATATTAAAATAACTGCTAGAAATGTGCACCATCAACTTTCAAAACGTTGCATGTTATAAAAAACATACTAAAGTTCATCAAGTTCAATGCCTTGAATGACATTAAATTATTTTGTTCAAAGTGCACCTGAACTTCTACAGTATGCCATTACAGAGATGTAAAAATAATACTGTATTTGCATAGATTCACTTTTGCTAATCATATCAGTTGGTTATTGTACATTCCAGTGTATGCATATCAGCGTTTTTCTACTATACTGTTTCTTTGGAAACACCCTGTATTACACTAAAAATGGTGTTGCATTAAGGCGTGATGAAAGGCTTGGGCTCGGTAATTATGATTCGCTATATTCCGAAAGGTGCATTTGTATAGATGCAATTGTACTTTAAAGCAGTAATATGCAAGGAAAAGATAGAAATGGGGTGGTTATTGGGGCTGTATCACTATTGGGGCTGTATCAACTTGCATAAAATCCACCATCTGGTTTTCGCTTTGTAAAATGATATGATCTTTTGCAGTCGTAGCCATCATCATTACCTAGAAAATCACCAGGACATCGTTGTCATTTATCAGTTACTTCATTTCTGGTTGCAGCTAGATGCTAAAATGGGGTTTATGCGTGCTCTCTTGAGCTATCATTTGCATTATATTTCAGTTGATGTGGCAGTATTTTTCAATTTTCTTACCACATTATTTTATCAATTGAATTTTAACAAGTCTTCACATTTGACTGCACAAAATCACAATTTTCAAGTTATTTTCGCATAAATTATTTTATGTGTTTAGTAGTGAGTGTGCTAACGTTGCAAAATTCAATAAAATCAGCAGCGTTAGCACACTCACTACTAAACACATTTTCAGTGAAAAAATAGGCAGCACTATATATATATATATATATATAGTGCCTATTTTTTCACTGAAATGTCCAATCTTTTTTTGAGACTTTTTTTGTTCGTTGTACAAATTTATGCCATTAAAAATTATCTTAAAAACGAACCTCCAACTCCAACATACCTATTGCTGTCTTCACGCTGTGAATGTTTTCCTTTTTCTTAACTTCTGCAACCTTCAGTGGGTGTTTTGGTGGAATATGAAGAGTAGCTTGAGCCGACATCTCTCCACGCTTGCTTTGCCTAAAATAATGAAGTAAAAGCAGAGTCAAGTGGTGTTTGAATTTCAAAGAATGATTCAAAATGTAGCTGCATGGTAATGCTTAATTTTGCTACTAACAGGTGGCACCACCAATACCGTAACTAAAAACAAGAACTTGTTATTGTCTACCGTTTCACTAGTAAAAACAGGAATGCATTTTACTTGCATGAAATGTTTGTTTACAGAAAACATATGGCTCAAGCGATTATTGCTTGTGCTAGTATGTTAAGCTGACTAGAATGTTGATATGCAGGAAACTTGAAGAAAGAGATACAGGGAACTGCTGCATATCAAGCTAACACTTTTTGGAATGCTATACTGCTCATGATGCTGTTTGATTACCTTACAGTTTGTGAAGTTAAATCTCAGCTACTTGTCTTATGTTTACTACTTGAGTAGTTGAGTATTAAAAGTTGAGTAGTGCGTGCATTACTGCTATATTAGTTGAACACTGACGGTATTGCTGAATGACGACTACATTACTATTGTCACAGACATGCATGCAAACTGTGCACCAAGAATTGGTTGCAGATCAGGAAATTAAGCATTTCAATGTCTCTCAAATTTGCACTACGTCAAATTCTGATAATGTAAAAATAGGGGATCTATAGACCAATAAAAACATGACTGTGACGTGACTGTGCACCCCTCATCAACATCCTTTATCAAGGCGGTAGTCGGCGGCCGGACCACTTTTTCTGCCATACGTGCCTAGACACTCTCAGCCCTGCGTAGAGTAAAAACTTATTTTGCGGAGTACGATGACTCAAACTAGACTGAACAATCTCATGACTTTGCATGTACATATGGATAGAACAGACGCTCTCAACCTGAAGGAAATTGCGAACGAGTTTACTGCTAGAAATGAGCGGCGCAGATGTGTGTTTGGGAATTTTTAATCAATTATGTCATCATTGAGTATGTGTAGTGCTCTATTATATTATAACCCTGTATTATAAATTATTATATACTCTTCTATATGTTGCTGCTGTATTCTTCTTCTACCTGTTCCGTATCTGTGGCCGGACCACTTTTCAAAAGCCAACTACGGCCCTGTTTATAGGAATTTCACTTACTAGGAATTAATTACGTCGAATTACCATTAAAATTAATCCGTATCATTTTAATTTGCAATACAAGTTGCAGTAATTAAGGCTAACATATTTTATGAGCCTACATACTTAAAGCTATCTCAGCCATCCTGAAAACCCACACAGAACGATGTTGTATGAGTTTTTAAACAATCAGCTCTAAAATATTGAAAGGAAACCTACAATTTTTTCAAAACTGACTTACGTGAGAGATTATTACCACACAAACACGAGTGGCAGCAATCATGGCGGCAAAATTTTCGCTATACTGGCAGCAAGAATGATACATAAATAGCAATTATAAGACATGAACTTTCACATACTTCCTACCTAAGGATCTCTATCGCTGCCGGGCTCCCGTATATCGACTTCCGTAAAGAAGACTCCGTGGTGGTCACCTGACACAGACGACGCCATGGCTCTTCAGTGTGTGCTAAGCTGGTGGGAATGATGCCCTTCTTTTCCTGAAGAAGGAAAAGCTTAATTTTGATGAAAAGTTGAAACAAAATGTATAAGCCAAGAAACAAAAAAGTCACGCCAGTTGTTTAAAATAACGCTGTGTAAAAGTTCAATATATAGCTA
The DNA here is from genome assembly GCA_030141605.1 of Tubiluchus corallicola. Taxonomy (NCBI): domain Eukaryota; kingdom Metazoa; phylum Priapulida; class Priapulimorpha; order Priapulimorphida; family Tubiluchidae; genus Tubiluchus; species Tubiluchus corallicola. The sequence goes on along the minus strand of JAQGDQ010000069.1, from coordinate 45,844 downwards.
GCTCACTTATTGTTTCAACTGTGTTTTTTATTGGCGTTATTTTTAAGACAGGTGTTGAAACCTCAGCTGAAAATAGCTAAATATGGAAAAGAGTGAGCGACAGAGAAAGAGAGTCCTGGACGTTTAAATTTAGAATTTAGCATAAAAGATTCGAAGTAAGTTATGGCAGGTATTATTTTGCAGACAAAGTTTTAACTTTTAATTTCACTTTTGGGAAAACTTCTAATACAAATACCAACAAATTCGTTGTAAAATCATATAAAGTTTGTTGCAGATCACTTTTTAATAATAAAACTAACATTTTAACACGTTAAAGACATGTAGACTTCGCGCAAAAGTAACGCAGAATTTCAACATCAGCTTTTTACCCGTTTAAATTTTTCTATAATTTAAACTCAGTTTCAGTATGACAACTTCAACAACCTTGGACAATTTGTTCACGTGATCAATACTGAATATTTATATGCTGCTAGGCTTCATTAGTGATACGAAGTACGAACGTCCGACAGTGTATCATTACTTTAGAAATGCCCACAGTACATGTACCTCGCCTGACGTTCCTCTGCTTTGGTAGTCTTTGTACGATGTAGTATAACATTTTTCTTCAGGGTTACGCACAGGTGCCGTGGTAATTGACAGAGACATCGCAGTCAACTCACCGCCACAGTTACGCCAGTCGAGCAAGAACCGGCAAGCTACTCACCCCCAGTGACGTTAGAATATTCGTTGCAACAGCTGATTTGTAACATAGCAACCCGTAGTCATGGTAACAACGCTGTGGCCAATGAGCGAACGATGTAAAGAACATCGCTACTGTAGAAGTTCGGCTAATTTGAGAAACTTATGCAGTAGGGGCATATAATATATGATTACATACATGAGCAATTAAAGTGTAAAATTCAATAAAGAAAAACGTTGAAAGAGTAACTTCTTCTTCAAGAGATACTGCTTCATTATAAAGTGAAACCTTGATTGGCAATTTTTTATCATAATTTTTGCTCATTTATAATAATTATGGAAAAACTATTATTATTTTATAAGTTATAAAAATAATTTTATAAGTAATTTATGGAAATTTGATTTATGGAAAAATATTAAATATTAAATATGGTTTAGCGCCTTATCTCTAGGAAATACCTCATAATTGTATAAACTTGGGAAGTTTGATTATGTGGTTATCGGAATCTTCTAGTTTTGCAAAAATCTGCTTTTAGAAAAGTGAATTTTTGATGGTACTTCATTTACAGTGCTTTTCAGTCATAATGTAGATTCTGACGTAATTACTCACAAGTAATCAAATAGAATGTCTGGTAAATCCTATGCTGAAACAGAGTACGGCTGAAATTGGAGTCAATGGTCAAGAAATTTATTCAGATCGCTTTTAATGAAGACAGAAAACACCATGACACTTAAAGGAAAACCGGACGATTGTGTAGACATTAGTTCAAAATAAAGTATTCTCTAAAACATTGAAAACTACAACAGCTTTTTTAAAATCAAAGCGTAGATTAAATAATAATTACATTACACCTCGGACAGTAAAATTTTGTTAAACTTTCAAAGCTACGCACGGCTCAGCGAAGCCACTAAAACTGGCAATGGCGATGCTTTGTCACATTTGCGTGGCCGACAAATATGTACCATGATAAGCAGACCATCAACTGCAGTTTGTCTGTGATGTCAGCGTGATGTAGAGCTCATTTTCCTGACATCACATCAGCGTCTACCATTGCACAAACTGTGGCTATGGTTTGTAATGTAAGTAATAGCTTGTTCGGTAGCTGATAATTAACTTTCCAAGGTAATTATTTAAATATTAGAAACAATTGCTAACTTTTGTAGGCAAGACAATTTGTATATTTTGCCCAGTAAATTAAAATGAGATGGAGTCTAATCTCAATTGTCTGGTTTTCATTACTGTGACACTGAGCCAGTTAGTCTAAAGTCAGCTGCCCAGAGCGGCAAAACATTGGAAAGGTAATTAAAAAAGACCTGAAATTAAGTTGATTGTCTCACTGTTTCCCAGTAATATAAATTAGACCAAAATACGAATTTTTTGCATAACTGAGTGATGAACCAAGAACTTGTTCACAATGTGCTCAAAACTGCAGCAACTTTATCACTGGCTGTGTTGACTTATATGCTATGCTAGCACTCCAGCCATACCAGAATATAGCGATTGATTTTGCTGGTCTAGACCATTTTCACAGTGCATTTTAACGATGCACTCGGGTCCTATGCACCCATCACTAGAGTAAAGAAACATAGGGTTGGAATATTAATGAAATAAAATGTTTAGAAAGAAATAAGTATTACTGGAATGCATCAACTAAAAGACAACATAAAACAAAATATAATAAAATGCGTAATTGCGAACAAAACATTTAATGTCTATTATAACAATTCCCGTGTTAACAAATAAGGTAAACGAACTAAAAACAATATCTAATCTTTAAAGGCATGATTCAAATAAAAATAACAATGTCGAACAACAATAACAATGACAAAATGTGGCTAGAAATCTAAAAGCGGCAAAAGTTGTGTGGCAAAACACATATGATCAACATGAAGTATCCCAAACGGTCATGAACCAAAATTGCAAACAGCATAACAAGTAAACTAACAGATAGAGGAATGCCAGCAACAGCAAATGTATAATTTTGTATGTACAGCCACTCACGCATGCTAGATCAAATGCTAAAATTAATGGCAAATCGAATATCAAACAAACTTTATTTAATGTAAATGGTCTGTTGGACAACATTTGTCTTCAGGACTACTAAGAAGCAAAATGGCATTCTCTAAAATTACAGGTAAAACAATCATTTAATTTGTGCTATCAGAAACGTTCTTGCACTTTAGTACTGCTTATAATAGAGACCCTGAGAAACAAGCCGAATGCCCAAAAAAGAATACAGTAATATGCTGATCTGGGCATCTAGTATGGGTGATGGCATACGTGTGATGATATCAACAACAAATTGAGAAAGACGTCAAAAACATTCAGTAATTATTGTTGCCTTAACAGGCAATATCAATGAGCAAAATTGCAATAAAATTATCAAAACACCATTTCATTCATTGCTTTATGATTTTTTTTCAATAGACAGCAGCACAGTCACGTTTGAGCACTTTATTCTAAGACCGAATTGACTGAATTGCTAATGGACAGGACTCACTGTGTAATGCCGCAATGCAGGCAAAAGTTAACTCTTTTTTGTGTAGTATTTATGTGGTACAAATGGCATTTTAGTCACTTGAGCAGGGAAACGCTTCTTTCTGATTTCAAATTGCACGGCAGTTCCCCTCTTAGAGTACTCTTTTGCGACGTACCCCATGGCAATGTTCTGTGATTTCAGACAAGGAGACGGACAACCGCTGGTTATGATGCCGATGTTATCGCCAGCTTCGCTTAGTATAGTAGTGCCACCTGTAAGAGCAAATGTATAAAATCATCATCAGTATAACGACCAATGTTACTGAAGTTTAAACTGCTTAGGCATACATTTTACAACACAGCAACATGCTACAACACAGTCAATCCGCCATTACTAAGCACTTCTCCTTTCAAGAAATACATAAATTTCCACCGACACTGTTTCCATCCCATTGCTGATTTATAAAGCAAGGAAGCAAAACTCGTAATTCCCTTTTATTCTGCCACGTTTCACATTCCTCGCATAAAAACCCACTCTTAACAAACAGCAGGGTTAATTTTTGTCCTGGGATATTTCAGAAAGCAAAATCTAGACTGTAACATTCTCTTTCTGTGCACCCTGCTGTCATGCAACATCACTGCTGGCTGTCACTCAGTCCGGCTACAATTACAGAATGTCATTTTTAAAAATACATGTATACATGGCCTATTAGCATTATCAAGAGACAAATTTTAGCAAAAACAAAATTTTTTTTGATAATATCAGCCAGTAAAGTGAGTTAGTGAAAAATATGATTCCAAAAAAAATTAAGAATAAATTAGCAAGATTAATGTCTGGACGAGCAATAAGGAAATTTATCCACAATTATTAACATACCTCTGGCAGGTGGTCCGGTAGATGTGAAGCCAACTCTTTTTCGACTGGGCGGATTTTTTATTTGATCAAGAATGACATCAGCACCGGGAAAATCTGCAGTCTCTCTTCTACGCTTTCCTGAAATCAGCATTTACTTTTGACTTTGTGGTTTAATGTTCCCCTATCAGCATTTACTTTTGATTTGGTGGTTTAATATTCCCATCAGCATTTACTTTTGATTTTGTGGTTTAATATTCGCATCAGCATTTACTTTTGACTTTGTGGTTTAATGTTCCCATCAGCATTTACTTTTGATTTTGTGGTTTAATGTTCCAATCAGCATTTACTTTTGATTTTGTGGTTTAATGTTCCCATCAGTATTTACTTTTGATTTGGGCGTTTAATGTTCCCATCAGCATTTACTTTTGATTTTGTGGTTTAATGTTCCCATCAGCATTTACTTTTGATTTTGTGGTTTAATGTTCCCATCAGCATTTACTTTTGATTTTGTGGGTTAATGTTCCCATCAGCATTTACTTTTGATTTTGTGGGTTAATGTTCCCATCAGCATTTACTTTTGATTTGGTCGTTTAATATTCCCATCAGCATTTACTTTTGATTTGGTAGTTTAATGTTCCCATCAGCATTTACTTTTGATTTGGTCGTTTAATGTTCACATGAAGCAACGCTGATTTCTTCATGTCAGGACTGGGGATGCTGTAGTCGCTCCAGCATAGCTACTGATGCTGCTTAACTTCCTCAAAATGACAATGATAAATTATAACAAATTTAGACAGTCATGGCACAATTATTTTCTGGCAAAACTAAAAATCTGGGAAATACAAGCAGTGAAAGCTTATAGTTATTTTCTAGCTTGTTCAAACACAGTATCTGCATTTTGGTGAGAGGTTATTTTGTACTCAATTTTGCACTAAAAAAGCACTGATTCCAAATGCTAAACCAGGACTGATGCATCCTTATAATAATGCATGCTTGCAAACCAAAACTGTCCGTAAGTCCGCATACTTATAACAAAATTACGATGCTTCAAAGCCGAATGCATTAAAAATTGCGTCAAATAACAATTTTTTGCTTTTTTTTACAAAAACAAATGCTAAATATATTGGACTTTGTTTAGGCAAAAGAAATGCCAGGAAATTGTTTGGAAAATACTAAAAATTTAATTTTATAACTCCTTACTCGCTTCTCTGCCTAAAAATTATTATTGCATTTGTCAAAAACTAGTATTTTCAAACTCCGATTGAGGTTCGTGAAAGCAGTCATTTTGCTTATGGTTTTTTCTGTTGCCAAGCCCAGATCTTCATCTGGAAGGGCCATCTACAGATTCAAACGTAACTTCAATTTGTTCTCGCAAAGTTTATAGCAACCACTCCTTCATAGGGTTTTGTAGAAGCACGACAAAAAATGGCTAACTTTAATAGCAAATTTCTCAAGATTATGTTTTTCGTAGTATGAACTTCAACTTCAACGTGGATTACCTCGGGTTAGAAATAACATAGAGCACTGAACTTTGTATCATAATTATCCTAATGAAATAAAATTCAGGACATGTGAACTAAAAAAGCTTAGCTGCCAAATGTGCAAGCACATATGTAAATGTCTGAGAAGCGTTTTTTCCAACAATTTCACAAAAATAGCCTACTGAGTGTCTTGTTTAGTACGACTCAGTAAACCACGTATACAAATTAAATGACTCATTTCCTTTGAGGTTTCACACCTGAAAATCAATGTAACACAACTCACCAACTGTCCATAGCAAAGATGCTTCCACAGGTGTTGTGGTTTCATCAATGTCGTTGTCGTAAAGACAGAGGCCAGCTTCCAGTCGAAGACTGTCCCGTGCACCCAGTCCAGCTAACTGCACCTCCTCATTTGAAAGAAGCCGTTCGCATAGTTCGACAGCTCTGCTTGCTGGTACAGAAATCTGCAGAATAGGGATTATAGCTAAAAATCAGATTACTCAGATTTACAAATGGCACTAAGCATCATTAAATCATTTAAGACTAGTGAACACAACATTAGTTGAAAACACTAAAAATGTAATATCTGCATTTCAATCTTACTGATGGATTATATCAAAGTTATGTTACTTAACTACTTATCCACTTAAAGTTTGTGAGTACAGCACTGCTCCATAATATTAATTAGAAATTAATGTGAAGTAAGGTCTACAAACCAATTGAGACACAGCTGCCAGCTATGACCAAATTTAGAATATTGTGGTGTTCCATGCTTTGCTTTGTAAAAGAGTTTGCCTACTTTTAATAGGGCATGGCTGGTTCCTGAAATCTATGCAAATTTGGTGTAGCAGCAGAGATATTAGAGGAGCTGACAGGTGATCAATAGAAGAGCTAACAAATTTCTACCTGTCTTTTGCGTATTAAGAACACCTTTATGTCCAACGTAGTGACGTAAAGGAGACTCTAGGAGTCCATGGGCTACACTCAGATACAGACTATCTAACTAAACAAACACCACATAAACAAGCTAGCAAGCATGATGTAAAAATGTTTTTTTAGTAAGTGCTAATTACCTCCACCCCATCCTCACCAGTATAGCCACACCGTGTCACTCGGCATTCTGGGATACCAAACAACGTGGTAACAATGGTTGTCATGAATGTCAACTTTGACAAATCATCATTCAGTCCGGACTGTAAGACCCTTATTGCTGATGGACCTGGAACATGCTAATTATTAATACCGTTATTTTGGTACCTTGTCTTCCACAGCACAAAAAACTATGACTAGCATCACCTTGTTAGTAAGTTCACACAATCATAAACCAAATAATATATTTGTACAGGTAAATGAACTGGAGAGAACTGAATTTTCTCACCTTGCAGTGCAATAAGTGCTTTGTCTTCAATCGTAATCACTTCAGCGTCACCCCCCACTGACTTGAATTGCTCCAAGCTACCCTAAAAAAGCAACGGAAAAAATCCACATAACAATATTCAAAGTAAACAGCTACTAATTCCACAAAAAGCAAGTGCAAGCGATTTAAGACGAAATGATGCAGTCTCAATTGATAACCACTTTCGGTTGAGTTGTTTCACCATTAACTGGCTGTCCCCCAGCAAGTCAGCTGTTGTTAAATGTTAGAAGCACTTAAACAGGAGTAGAATACAGTCTGTGAAGCTCGGAGGGCGAATAAAAGTTTAGTAACTCTTTAGATAGGCTTAAAAAGGCCTAGGTTAGTCTTACACCAACTGAAACACCAATGCAGCATAAGCGTAAAGACCTAACAGTTAAGGAGAAACTGAAAATTTTAGAGCAGTAGGATTCCAAAGATGGTGCAGAGGTGTACACAGTTGAAAATTTCCCAAAGTAATCTCGACAGAATATTGAAAAAACGATCTGAAATTGAGCAGTGAGCAAACCAAAATGAGAATCTAGCATCTAAGAGGCGATGCACAGGAAAAGACTGCCAAGTGGAGTGTGACACAAAGGAATTTAGGCATTACTTCGTTTCTAAAATTGATTAAAAGCTTATGCATCAGCATAGCAAGCTCTGTTACTCGTACTTCTACAGCAGTAATACAACGCCTATCGGTTAATAGGTTCAATCGGTTAAGGTAAAATAATTTGTATAGTGGTTGCATTAAAGTCTGTTTATGATAGTGGTAAGAGCTGCTTGCTGATTATTGTTGTTTATTGCGTGGCGTGTGAGGCAGCCACGATGGGCATGGGAAACTATCAAGACTTTATTTAATAAACTACACATTTATTAAAGATCAAACACAACACGGTAAATATAAGAGGATAGTAATGCCAGCTCTGCGTCTCCAAGTCAGTTCCTAATCTCCCCCAGGTGGGGGCCTCAGAACACTTTTGTCTAACTCCCTAATGCGTCATGACCTTCTGCGCATAAGGATTACATCATCAATCTTCACTTCAGCCGAACGAACATCAGCTGATCACATAATGCCACACCTAACTAGGCTTCTATGTGATCAGTAATAAAGTGAGCTAGTGACAAGTACACATTCTTTATTTTAATTTTCCAACGTTTTTCACTGCACTGTGAAAAACACATTACATAACACAATGGGCCCACTACTGCTAAGCTTGATTAGAACTTTAAATGGGACATTTCAATAGTCAAGGGTATCTTATGGGTGTTTTCTAAATAAGATAATCGATATAATTATCATAGTCAAGTTTCATGAAGAGTTCACTACAGAGATGCTTAATAGGGGTGAGCATTCTCTGCCAGAAAGCGAATTAGAATCGAATTTACAACCTTCGAATTCGAATCGAACTGAACTTCAGTATTTCGAATTCGAATTGAGATTGAAAGACTTTCCAACAAGTTTTCGAACCACCAGTAAAAATTTGTCTTACAAAAATCATGCATATTACTCGATTTTGTTTTCCAGTAAAACCAAAGAACCACAATTTGTTCAAAATTGTGCTTAGAAATCACAGCTGAATTCTGCTAATTGCATGCTATATTTCAATCAGTTTAACGATAAAGAACGTATGTGATTGAAGTGCTGAATTATTTGAATCTATAGTTTTGGGTTCAAATCAAATTCGACCTAAAAAACTCGTTCGAATTGAATTCAATGCTGAACCCCTAATGCTTAATGTTCATGAGACTGATTTAAAATATTGTGATACAACAGAAATTTGAAAAGAAGAGGAAAATGGTTGAATGATCAAGCTTTCGTGTTACTTATGGTTTAGCAGAACTTAAGTAGAACTGGCATCAGCTGGAAGTAGTATGGCTGAAAAAATCACCCAAGATTAGTTTTGAAATCGGTTGCTCATCCATCTACCAACATAACCAGGACCAGTGCTACTTAACTTCGTAGTCATATAGATGCCATGAAAGCTCACTAAGTGAGGATATATGCATGTATATTGTATGAGTATGCAAAGACACGTTAGAGGTTCACTCATCTAAAAAATTGTAGATGATTTTTTGGTAAACGCAGTTTTTACCTATCAGTATCAATCACAGATCTGTTACGAATGATGTGTCAGCTACATTGCATTTATATTTTGCAATCATGCGGTGTGTGTGGGGGTGGGGGGTGGTAGGGGGTAACTGGAAAGACACAAAAGTTGGTGGAGAAAGTAAACAGGCATTATAAGTGCTGAGTGGTGAATAATTAATAATTACCCTTAAGTGAGCCAAGTCTTTATTTGCGCAACCTGCATTCGATACAATGTATAAAAAATCTCCATCCACTTTATTTACAATCAAATCATCCTTGATGCCACCTATGAAAAAAATCAGTAGACAAAATAATAGCAATAAAAATGGATACCGACAATAACGTGATGTAGTACAATTAAGAACTGCAGATGTATATTACAGTCCTTGCTGTTCACTATATTTTTTTTCATGTAATGTAGGTTTTTCTTGTACATAAAATGTTAACAGTCATCATTATTATTTGGTTACTTAAGTGCAGAAAGTTTTTCTATAAAGAATACGTAAAATTTAGGCAGACAATAAAAATACTTCTGTTTTCGTCTGATCGTCCGGGGGAATATTTTTTCATCACATACCCACCGGGAATTTATAAGACTTTTATACCTTCATATACTTGCCTGGCGCAGTCATATAAAAACATATTTTTTTAACTTAAAATGTAAAATGCAATGATTATTATAACATCGTTGTTTGGCGAAGACACAGCCATGTTTGTCTACGGCTAACTCTCGGCCAGGGTTGCCGTTTTGTACCATACTAACTATCATATTGGAGGCAAAAAGTAGCGTTTTCTCTCTGCGAAATCAGCATATTAATACCAACCAGTGTTGCCGCTTATGCCATAATTATCAAAATATACGTTCATACCATACAAAATGATAATGGTTAATTATACAATAATTTAGTAACACAAAAAAAGCTAAAAAAACGGTGTGAAAAATGCACATTGAAAAAATTTAAAACATTGCTACTAACCAGTGGAAAGTTTACTTTGACCTCAATTGATTTTAAACTGATTTTAAATATTCCGTGATTTAGTCCTAAACATTTATAAAGTGTTATAAAAAATTTCCTCCCTCCCTTCTGACATCTTCTGAGCTCAGTATTAAATAATTTTCAGACGATTTCAGTTTTGTTTTTCTCATAACACATTAGAATTCTTGCTTTATGTTTTTAACTTATGCCTCTCCGTTTATATAATATATTAGCCTGGGTGTGTAGGCTTGTATAAATTTATATACATAGTAATATAGAGAGAGATTTTGAGAGTGTCACGTATTTCTAATTTACTAATCTGGCAGCCCTAGATTGGAAGTGACACCAATCAATTAATAAGCTATCATTACTTTAACAAGTAATCTAATCATGCCAGTGATAAGCTGGAAACCAAAAAAGGGCTATAAAAACTACACACATGTTGTTTTTACCTGTCTTTACCTTGATCATTTGTGAAGAGAGTCAACGTGCCATGATTCTGCTCTAACCGTTCTATGTCACCCACTACCTGCAAAACGTCAGTGTATCAGTAGCGTGGTCTTCCAGTTGTCAACTAGACAAGGTAGCAGTAATAACAATTATGGATCTGTCAGATGCAAAAGGTCTTTTGAAAGCTTACACTTTCATCAATAATCAAATACAATTTTTTTTGCTCCATATGCTGAGAATCATTTTAAGACACAAGCAATTGAAGCAACATAAAATTGCTAAGAGAATGTACTCAAATTATTAGATCAGGCAAGCACTTGATCTCTAGTGAGTGGCTTCGCTAATTGGCTAAACAACTGCTGGTTGCAAGCAAGACTCAAACAATTGTAATTTCCTAGTTAATGGCAAACCGTTTGAATACATAACTCTAGATACACATTTAATCATAAATTCTGTTGTATTGGGCATTGTAATAGACAGTAATGGACCATTATTGTAAAATTTTACATTGTCTTGTTGATCGAAGATTATTGTATGTGATCGGCTTTTTGACACAAAACCGTTATTATTGCCACTGATCAAGCATGACAGCACTGTTGTCATCATGTGATTTTTAAGAATTGAAAAAGAATTCTCCTTTCAATAACTAACAAACTGTGAGTGAATGATAATGGCAGATGATCCTAATTATTTCTATTTATTACTACTCAAATTTAAATCAATCTGATGTTTTTTTAACTACGTAAACATGTGTGACTATGCATAAATCCCATGTGTTCTAAAATTAAAAACCGTCATTTGGCAATTTTAATAGACATACCAAACTTTCTATGAACTTGATCCGGTCTTTGCCGTGAATTTCTGTTTGCAACATATGAGAGACATCAAAGAGTCCTGCTTTTTCTCGCACGTGCAGATGCGAGCTTGCTACGCCATCTTTGTACTGTACGGGCATTTCATAACCAGCAAATGGGACCATCTTTCCACCATTTGACTTGTGGAAGTCATGGAGAAATGTCCTTTTCAATGAAGCCTACAAGATTTAAAACAAGGCTTTCTTAGAATTTGGTGTTTTTTGTGAACTAATCACTTATTATCTCAATATAAAATTGAATGGTAATAAGCACAACTTATACTAATTAAAAGTACTTATAAATAAATGAAACACCCAGGTATATCGTTATTCAAAAATCAGGTCTTTTCAATTAACATCTTCCTCAACCCATATTTTTCTAATGTAAACTCATATCACTTGACAAATTTAAAGACTACAGCTTAATGTTATAAAAAGAAATGTGCTATGCTTCTTTGCTTGCTTGCTAACTGTTGAATAGTCAATAAAAAATAAGCTCTGTATTATCAAACTAATACAGAGCCTCTACAGACTAGATACCACATATTTTTTTCAAATTTTCAAGCGTTATCAACTGGAGACAATATCGTATCTGAGTACATTTAAGAAAATCAATATAGTCCAATTACTTGAGATCTAATTTATGTAAAAAACTAAAATAGCTTACGGGCGATGTAGTACTGTATCTCCATGATTGATTCCCCCCATTTATGGATATATAACTTTATACCATCTTTTAGTCTTAGTTGTAGTTTTTGTTTAGAATATCTATCATCCAAACAAGTTGTTTAGTTACAAACCTGAGTAGCATGGTGGCGGGACAGCTTTGTGATCTGTGGACGAAACTGCTGCTTCAAAACACAAGCTAACGTTCTCTCCATTTTGGCTTTAAAAAAGAGATACCGTTAAAGTGAGCAAAACTGCTGACTACATCAATAACTGTGTTGACCTTCAGACTTAATTTCTTCAGTAAAAATAGTTTGTCTTTACAAATAATGGAAATACTGTCTCTTCAGTATAATTATTAAGTTTTTTATACTAGTGCAAAAACATTTGTAGCAGATAATTACTGGAAACTAAAAGGTGAAATACTAAGTATACTAAGTAAGTATCATTGCACAAGTAGACATGTAGTAGTAGTAGTGATAGAGTTGTTTTTGGCATCAAAGGCCAGATAAAAATCTCACGTAATATATTACACTCAAGCAAATAAACAAATTATAAATTAGCACAAAAGAAAACACATATCAAGCAATAAAAAGTTAATAAAAATGAATTAAAAATACAGCAAATTAGAGGCAGCACAGACAACTCAAACCAAAGTCAGCAAATTTATCAAGCCACAATTTAGATTAAGAATGAGGTGAGACATATCTCAAATCACAGTTTGCAATCGCTAATAAAAAAGCATTGTCAGAGTTCACAATGTGATTCTGAAACTGCAATGTGCAGTGTAGTGAAGTTAGTCAATTTCTGTAATGTTTACATTAAGAGTTTCAAGAGTTTCAAGAGTTTTATTCATTTTCCACATTGCATCATTACAATTAGCATTAAAATACAGATAATTTTCCATTTGAGTAAATATAAATATAAATATGAATAAATGCAATATTATTAAGAAATTTCATAATGCGGGATATACATGTGCAAATTTCATTACAGAATAATTTTTTGATGCATACAGTTTGAGCCTAAAAGCATAGCTTGACAGGCCAAACTGTATGTGGAAATCTTAAAAAAATGGGGGGGGGAGTAGTGAATGAAAGATGAAATGGAGCGAGAAACTAAGAAAAACTGTGATCATGGTTACAAAGTGTTCAGTATCCTGTTAAACATAGTCACGTTACATTAAGATTACTGTAGCAAAAAATGCAGGTTATTACCATTATCAAATTGTGTTACTCTTCAATACTTTTGAAATATTTCTTTTCTGACGGTTTTTTTAAAAGTTAAAAGGGAGTGACTACATTTCGAATTGCGGCTTAGTCTGTTCCATAGGACTGGCCCCATATAGCTGATGAAGTATTTCGCCATATTTGTTCTACAACGTCTTGGTATATATTCATTATGTCTGGTATTGTATTTTTTTACATTTATCTTGACTGGATTTTCAAAAAAAGTTGGAAATAAGTTGTTGTTGGTTCTATACATGTAAATGTAATTTGCTGCTAGATGTCTTGTATTTCCACCTCATCTATAGTGACTTATACAACATCTAACTAAACACAATGATTTATGTTAGAACTTTTCAAAGTTTGTGCCAATATTAAAAGCAAACATTTGCTTCTGCTGATTACGTTATAATGGCAGTCCCATTTAACTTGTTCAGTGCTTCAAAACTGGCTTTGCGCTGCAACTGAATGACAAATATAAATGAATATATAACTGTAAAGACTAGCCAGTTGTTGCTTATGCATTTCACTTGAGGTTTTCATGGCAAACATTCTTCAGACTAGAAGTAGAACAGTTATTTAACTGGTATTTAATACATTGGAAAGCATTATTTTTTTATCAAGGAGCATAGTGTAAGCAACATCTTACAGTAGTCAAACACTGTGAGAAATAAGCAATAAAATGTTGTACATTTTCACTTACTCTGGCAAGTTTTAAAAAATTTAATTGAATTGAACAGTACATAAGTCTTGACTTCGTTTGTTTACAACTTTTCACTGACAAGCACAATCGCACATGCCGTGCAGATTGGCACGAAGCAAGAACTTTATGTCAATTTTAAAGCCTGACTGGTTAGTATAATCTTGGTCCACTTTCCCAAACCAAGCAACGTATAATAACATGAGTTAATGGCCAAGGGGTTGCATGAGAGCAAGAACATTTGCATTCAAGCATTTTCTGAGAGAATGACGAAGAAGAATTGGCAGTCTCCTGTAAAAGACTAGTTCTCAAAACTGCTTTAACTTTGTGGATTTTGTATAATATATGTCAAAACTTTCATTAAGTTTAGTATTATGATAACTTTTGGCAAATTGGCAATTTTGTTTTTGTGGTATATGCAGTGCTCATATGTTGACTAGTATACATTTGCTATTGCCGATACACGAATTTTTTTCTGTCTTTGTATCTGTTTTATTATTAATTTGCAATATTAATGCAAGTTACACTGGGGTCACAGTTTCGAAAATAATATGCTTAGAGCTTATAAAGTTAAACAGCATGTGCACAGCAAGTCTTGACAGGTGGTTACGAGTGAACAATGAGCATAGAAGTGGTTAATTATCGTAGCACAAATAAAAATATACTATATCCACAAGGCCGTAGTCGGCGGTCCGGCCGGTCTGGCCATGGCCAGACCAATTTTTCTGCCATACGTGCCTAGACATTCTCAGCCCTGCGTAGAGTAAAAACTTATTTGCGGAGTACGATAACTCAAACTAGACTGAACAATCTCATGACTTTGCATGTACATATGGATAGAACAGACGCTCTCGACCTGAAGGAAATTGCGAACGAGTTTACTGCTAGAAATGAGCGGCACAGATGTGTGTTTGGGAAGTTTTAATCAATCATGTCATCATTGAGTATGTGTAGTGCTCTATTATGTTATAACTCTGTATTATAAATTATAATATACTCTTCTATATGTTGCTGCTGTATTCTTTTTCTACCTGTTCCGTATCTGTTACCGGACCACTTTTCAAAAGCCGACTACGGTCCTGATCCAGGATGGTAGAGAAACATACCAGCAGTTAAAATCTGAAAAATTAGTGGTGTTTCATTGTTGCAGATATACTTCTTTTGTACTGAACATATTACACATTCTTGATGTGGCAAATGCAACATTTTTGCACTGAGCACTTTATGCAATGTGCAGTTACAAGTGTGGAAATGTAATCTAATTATAACTGTTAAAATAGGATAGCAGCACTAGAATATGTTATGATGACTTATGGATGTAATGGTTCTGATGTAAACTGTGGCCATAATTCACTCTTGAAAAAGGTCATTTAAACAGTTCTTACTCTCAAGCAGCAAAATATTATTACTTATATTATTGTTGTTATTATTATTATATAGTTATTATTATATAATTACATAATTAATTATTATATAATTGTCCACGTCAATACGCTTCCTGGCAATGCGGCTTTGAGTTTTGACGGCTAAAATGTTCGCTAATGATACTGTTTTCTATCGAGCAAATTGCATTCTACTCACGACTATGAACACTACACTAGAATGGCGTCAAAACCCATGTTGTTTAAAGCCAACTGTGAAGAAACTTATTTGATGAATAAAAGTTTACGCTTTTTGCAAATTCGGTTACTGAGCTGCTGTATTTGTTGTGAGTATACAGATTTTGTTATAAATTTTTTTGCAGTGTTCACGTTTTGTTTAGTTGTTACTTAATTTAGAAGAACATGCTTTATCTGGAAGACTACTTAGAAAGTAAGTACAGTATTGCTTTTATAGATGGCAGATTCGGTTGTTAACGTGTTTTTGAATTCCAAATAAACGAAAATACCAGCAGCATATTTTGGACGTTCACGCTTGCTCGACATTCTCGTATGTGACCTTGCTGTGTACCGTGGAGCGACACACCTTACTCTGGTCAACGGCACCCCCACAGTACACGGTGTTGTCGATGAAGCGCGAACATGCCACGCAGTGTACTAATACACATAGTGATATAATCATTCATACATAATTATAGGGCAATACTACTTAAAAAAATCTGTAACTGCACATCATTAATGCAGGCACTCATATTCATGAGCACTTCACAAAACCAGTAAAAAATACACAATTACTCAGTGGCATACATAATTATAATCAATAAATTTAGTTTTACAACAGTTTTCTGCAATTTACAGTAAGCCACATCGTAATGCGGACTTTTTTGTTCTATGAAGAAATTGACACCAATTATTTTAACTCTGTGGCTTAAAATATGAAAATATTTAAACTCTCAGCTAGGGTTGTTAGGAAAGTGGAATTATTGGTTTTGGGTTTTGTCCGGTTCTGGTAAAAGTGTCCTGGTAAGCAACTGAACAGTCCTTGCTTAAAGTCATGCAAAAGATTCCTAGAAATTTAGTGTTGCCTAAAGTATCCAGCACACCTTTTGCAAATGCATTGGCAATCATTAGTAATAAATCACAACTGTTGAACTCTACAACTTACGTGTTTACTGCAATATTTCATGCTTTCATTAAAATGATTAGATAAATCTTTTATCCAACGAAGAAATAATAAGCTCATGCCTGTAAAATAACATTATAATAATCCTCACTGATGGTGATATGATGACAATACCCGAATACTTATGGTAGAAGCCAAAGTTTGCATCCATAATAACAGTAAAATGGCTAATGGTGGTGCTTCAGTTATGTGGATATTGCGAAAATCTGTTGTTTGTGAATTCTTCGTAATATGCCAGAAAAACAATAGTTTTGTCATATACGAACTTTGCAGTGGAAATAATAGTGGAGAGCCAACTAGAAAATCTGAGAGAATGCTTCAATGAAGAAATTGTGAAGATAGCTTTGTCTGTGATGAAAACTAAACAAGTGCTGTTTATCTACATCCAAATCTTGAAAAAATTTTGTCTATCCCAGACCGAGATACAGTTGGAGCTCTGGTTTTGTTCTGCTTCTGTTTACCTAGATGCCCGTAATGACACTAGTGTTCTTATAAGGTTTTCTTACGTTTTTCGTTCTAGTGATAGAGCAACTCCCGGAGGAGCTGAGGGACAGATTCACAGAAATCCGTGAACTGGATTTACAAGTACAAAGTAAGTTTATATCCTGGTTTTTCCCTGATATATGTGCGAATTTATGTAAGAGGCCTTGGGCCGTACTGGCAGTGCTGTAGATCCTAGGAACATTTTCTGCTTTATTAAAGTAAACAAACAAACAACTGGCAGATAGTGCTTCACAAACAAACAGGTTTATGCAATTAACAAGCCAGCAAAAAATGAAAGAAGTAAGCCTGTAAACTGGTATTTAATGGAGTAGACCTCCATGTCCATAACTCTGCCTAGTTTCAGCACTTTTTTGTCTTTATGTGATCTCAAATGTTTGTGTCATCCGATAGTTGTCTACATTGGTAGTGTTTGATTTTCCCCGTACATTTGCCTCAGTGTGTGGGATTACTAAGCTCTTTTAGGCAGCGTCATTATGTTAACCAGTATGAAAATTTGCAAAGTATGAAATGGCTACCAAATTCTCTGTTTTTTTTACCAAATTTAAATTCATGCTGCTGTTTACCAATCAGTGATAATCAGTCAAGTATGTGACATAAAGATACACTGTAAACAAAACAAATATGGCAACAAAGATAGTGACTGCCTGATAAGGAGGCAGTTTCTAACTGCTGCCAAACAAACAGTCCTAAGATTTTTTTACTGGTTGGTTTAAAATACCAGTAGAATTAGTCAGTCTTTTTTCCTGTCTCCAAATATTATTATATAGTTCTGATGCAGTTTAACTTATTAAGTATCAGCTGACTGTTTACTAAATTTTCTAAATTAATCTATAATTTTTTTTAATATTTGTGTGTTTTCTCTAAATATCCACATTCTCTACAAACAATGATTCAAATTTATACAGTTAGGCTTATAAATAATCTGTTATATTCTATTACACACACACACAAACACACGCACGCACGCACGCACGCACACACACACACACACACATATAATTAATTAGGTTCTTGCTTTGTATTTTAGATACAGTGGATAGTTTAGAAGATCGAGTGAAAAAATTTTTCGTAGCTTGTAAGAGCAGCAACTTGGATCAGAAAGCAAAAGATGAACAATTCGACAGAATTAAGCAGGTAGGACAGAATACTATGTATATGTAACAATGACACTTGCAGCTCTTTTAGACTAGGGGGTTTTCTTGCCAAATAAATTTGCGATAGTTCACCAACTAACTCACATGTTCAAACTGAAGAGCATCAACTGTCGGCAAGTTTGCAAAAAGTTAGCAACGGTAACTCACTAGGCCATTCTCACTTTGAGCTTACTCTCAGAGAGAAAACTTGCGACAGAAAACTCACTAATCTAAGTGCTCATTAGTTATTTAAGTAAGCCCGAATGCTCCAAAACCGTTTGATAGTCGGCATTTGTTTGTATGAACCCATTCAAAAATTTTTGTCTGATTTGTCCGGTTAGCAGGCGAAGCATGCATTCAGTACTAACCTTGTTTTTGTCAGTTTGTTTGGAAAGTTATTACTCTGCAGTACTTTAAAAGCCCAATAAATATAAGGCTTTTGGAGGACCTCTTTATACCTCATCTTAGAGCTTGCTTCTTGGTATTTGCCGTGCTGTTGCTTTATAAATTAATTGGGTTAATTAACTTACAGACCTTCAAATAATTTCCATTCTCCCATAAGGAGATGTCAAAAAGTGACAGAATGATTCATGTCCTAGCAAACTTGCACACATGAACATATTGGACCTGAATCTATAGCTTATTTTTCTACTGTGATGTTATACAGTTAATTCTGCTTAAGTTATATCTACTTAGACTAAAGAAATTGCTAGTTAATTTATTATTCAAATATGGATTACTATTTGATATTTGAAATTTATATGCCAGTTGAGAATTGAAAGTAAGGAATAATATTTACAGGGAATCCATCTTAATTAGTGCCTCATGTCGTTTGACTGTAAAATATAATGTTGGCTTTAAAAGTAAGTTGTTTTTTCTAGGACTATTACAAGGCGTTGGAAGATGCTGATGACAAAGTTCAAATAACTACACAAGTTTATGATCTGGTAATTGCTATTGTTCTTAGGTTCTTTTCATAAATCCACCTAAGCTTTCATTGTGTTTTTGACACCGCGATTTGGTTAAAACTTTTACAGACCATTCGTATAAATGTTGCCATATGATCTCCAATTTATTTAGGGACTTTTTAGCCTTTGCCTATTCAAGCTTATGGCTAACATTAATTCCACAAATGGTGAAACGATAGAAAATCAAACCTTGGTCTGTTGAGTGCCATTTTAATTCAGTCATTTAAAAATGAAAGTGCATAAAAACAGTTTTTCTTGTAAGATTTTTCTAAGATGTAGAGTAGATTAGTACATATAAAAATAAGAAGTGATTACCATCAAAACTATGTAATTTTTCATTCGTTACATTACTGCGTAGTCTGTTAGGAAGAGGCCTGTCATTAATATTGCGTCATGATACTTCAGGTGGACAGACATTTACGTAAGCTGGATCAAGAGCTGTCAAAATTCAAAATGGAATTAGAAGCTGACAGCGCCGGTATTACTGAACTGTTGGAGCGTCGTAAGTTTTATTTATTTTTAGTACCGTAATTACTATTAACTAGTTGTAATCACAATTTCAAATATATTGGATCAAAAAAATTTTACACACTGTTTTCTGTTTTCGCGTTCATTGTATCTTTTTCCTGCACCAGTTCTTCCTCAGGGGCATATTAACCAATAGGCTAACTAGGCTATAGCCTAGGGCGCCTAAGTTTGAGGGTCTCACATTTTAGAAAAAATTTTCTTATTCTCCTTGGAAAATATATATACTTTCATATTCATGTAAAGAGCACATTTTTGTCACACACCACTGGTAGTTACTGAGAACAGCTTTTAATATAAGTGCCACATAACGAACAGGTGCAAGGTCTTACACAACAAGCAGTTGTGCAGCCTGCTTGAGTATAAGCGCTGTGCAAATACATGTAATTATAATGACCATGTAGAAACTAGGTTAATAGTGTTTCTAATACATCACAAGGAATTGCTTAACCTGTTCATTACTTGAGTAACCTTAAATTCACAATAGAGATGTGGGGAGGGGGGCAGAACTATCAGCCTAGGGTGTCGTAAAGTCTTGATACGCCCTTGTTCTTCCCAATATGTTCATAAGAATGTAAACTAAATTTCGCATTATGATTTTATACTTTACTTCACTTTTTGATGAAAATAACTTCACAGAGAAAATGGTATTATTTTCATTGTTGATGTTTGCTCTATAACGTGCAGTGTGTGCAATCTGTATAGGTTAAAATGAGTAAACTTGTATACTTGTGTTGTGCCATTGACTCATGTTTCATAAAGAAATTTAATTCCTTTAGTCATTTTTATAATACTTTTTTAAGTGTGCATAAGTTTTCTTGTAACTCTACATATGATACATATGATACAGACCAAGAGTGTAAACAATATTATCTCAGGAAGATGAATCCACGATTGTCTGTCGATGCTTTTTATACTACAAACTTTGTTCGTTAGAATGTTATAGAATAACAGATTCACGTATGAGATTGTCATCCCATCGTCTAAAAGTGGAAACTGGTTGATGGAATAGAATTCCAGATAATCAAAGACTTTGTACATATGGCAGAGATATACAAGATCAAAAACATGTATTGTTAGATTGTCAGCTTACTGAACATTTTAGACACCAATCCATTAATAATATGTTTGATTTAATAAACTCAACAAATTTTTGCTTCCGTACAAAGTTTTAAATTTATTTAAATGAAAAAGTAGATTTACGTTTAATGAAAAAATTAATTTGGTACACACTTTAATTGTGTAGCTTACAAGATGGATATTTATTGTAAGATTGTTAATTTTATAGTGTATTTTTTCTGTGACTTAATGTCAATAAATAAACAAACAAACTAACTAACAAGTTTGTGTGTTATAATTTTTCAGGATCATTGGAACTGGACAAGCCACTGCAGGCTATTAATAACAACAGAGCTGAAAGTGAGTATTTTCAACTATTGCTAGGAACCAGGATTTGTTCCATATACGAATATATCAGTACATAATTATACAAAAACTGATATTGTTTACTTATAATAAAAATGAAAGAAAGGTGAAGCACTTTCTAAAATGAAGCACTGCTTCAAGAAATGCTAGCAAAACATGTAATAACTTAGACTTTTAATGCATCAGGCATCTAATGGTCTTATTTTGCAGCTTGCTGCGAATGCAACCATCGTAGCCTGCTTTCCGAGAGCAAATGCGTTTGTTGTAAGGGTTTTCATGCGCATTATTGTCCAAATATGAAAAATAGTTGCCAAAATGTTTCGAAGCAAACAGTTCATTGCTTCTTACAGAGAGAGTCTTACAGCATTGAAAGCTTTACCTCACATAAAAGCTCGGTTCTAGCTATGAAGATTTGGTGATTCACGTACAGTCTGTTGTACGTGAGTAGAAACCAACTTCATCGAAAACTCAATGATTATGATTTATTTACTTCTAAATACTATAGCTTTTAATTTCAATAATTTCAATTCACAGAGTAAAATATCAACTTTTCTATATGGTAATTTGCAACTAAGCCATGATCTAAATGTACACATATTTCACTTAGTGCAGAGATGTATTAAGGAGACCAAAAAATGGCACCGTAGAAATTAGTCATATTTATATTCAGCACTTTAGCAGTTGAATTTGCAAATCAGTGTGCCTACAGAGTGTAATGCATTTTTTTTGTAATGTTATATGCTCCCGTACTTTATTGTTTATTTATATCTGCAGTGTACGCACTTTGTAAGTTTCGATGTATGTTTTGATGAGTACAAAACAGGTTATTTAGTTGTGTTTGGTAAATAGAGGTAAATTATGTTTGGTAATTGGCAGTAAACTGTTGCGTGTTGTTTTTTTTGTAGAGAGAAAATACGTAATGGGTAATCATTTGGAACCAAAACGTACAGCGTTATCAGAGCGATCTTTATCTGCTATAGCAAATGAGGCTGCAGCTGGATACAGAACTAACACTAATTTAGTTGGTTCACAGTCACGAAGTGAGAAACAGTTTCCTATTTATTTTGTTTGAAATTACTTTAGTTCATCAGGACACCACATTAGATCATAATAAATGGTAATAAGTGGCAGTCTTGTTCAAAGTGTTAGTCGGCACAGTTCGAAGCAGTTCTGTTCAAAGTGTTAATTGGCACAGTTCCAAGCAGTTTTGTTCAAAATGTTAATTGGCACAGTTCCAAGCAGTGTTGTTCAAAATGTTAACTGGCACAGTTCCAAGCAGTTTTGTTCAGAGTGTTAATTCGTACAGTTCCAAGCAGCTTTGTTCAAAATGTTAATTGGCACAGGTCCAAGCAGTTCTGTTCAAAATGTTAATTGGCACAGTTCCAAGCAGTTTTTTTCAAAATGTTAATTGGCACAGTTCCAAGCAGTGTTGTTCAAAGTGTTGACTGGCACAGTTCCAAGCAGTTTTGTTCAGAGTGTTAATTGGTACAGTTCCAAGCAGTTTTGTTCAAAGTGTTAACTGGCACAGTTCCAAGCAGTTTTGTTCAGAATGTTAATTGGTACAGTTCCAAGCAGCTTTGTTCAAAGTGTTAATTGTCACAGTTCCAAGCAGCTTTGTTCAGAGTGTTAATTGTCACAGTTCCAAGCAGTTTTGTTCAGAATGTTAATTGGTACAGTTCCAAGCAACTTTGTTCAAAGTGTTAACTGGCACATTTCCAAGCAGTTTTGTTCAGAATGTTAATTGGTACAGTTCCAAGCAATTTTGTTCAGAGTGTTAATTGGTACAGTTTCAAGTAGTTTTGTTCAGAGTGTTAATTGTCACATTTTCAAGTAGTTTTGTTCAAAGTGTTAATTCGCGCAGTTTCAAGCAGTTTTAATTCCCGAGTTATTCACAGATTATCATCAGGTGGAATTAGAAATTCTGAGTCATTTGTATTCGTCTCACATGTCTAGCAGTATTGCTATCCTCCTATGTTGCTTAGGCCCTAATGTGATTAAACAACGTACAGTATCCGTTTCTTCTAGAGAAGGATGTTAAAGAAGGGCACAATGTTCAAAATGTGTGATTACAATAAAAAAATTAACAAAATTTTTTTGCTGCTTGATATGTGAACAGTTTAGCATTTTTATCAAATCAAAATTGTGGTTATGGACTAGAAATTTTGCATTTTTCAGTTCACATCATCATTACAATATTCCTGGTTAGTAAAAGTCATTAAGAATTTGTGTATTTTTTCTCATATTTGTTCAACATCAGAATTTTTGCAGTTTATTTTTATATGTTTAGTCATGTTTTGATAAAAGCCTTAGTCAGTGATTACTTTTTTGTGAAAGATGCTCTTTTGTTTTGCCGTTATAGGTGGCTCTCCTGCTCCACAGAGCTATACGTTAGGACAGATTGGATCTGGTAGCAATGCTATAGCTGTTGCTGCGTCACAAGCCATTGCAGCTACGCAACAGGTATTGTTTTAGCTTCTGCATTTTTCATAGTGTTTTTATATTGAGCCATTATTGTACGCAAGACAATTTCGTTGTGCTGTAAAATTGTTTCACAAAAATGCATGTCTCAACAAACTAATTTGAAAATGTATTTACGTAAATGTAGTGGCAACTTTTTTCAATTAAAATACAGTGAATTGCATCAAAATTTTATATTACGGTAACCTTTCATGTATGTGTGAATTGCTTAATTGGTACAACACTTATCTCTATTTAGGGAATGTGAAATAGAAATTGTATGTGTGCCTATAAATGAGTTGTTTATCTTCTCTGGTTGTTCAAAAGCTGATTAAATTTGCTTAGCAAAACTGATCGAGTATAATGACCACCAATAAGTCTTCAGGGAAAAGGACGAAAAAGCATTTATACAAAATAAGCCTTAGCAATGAAAAGGAAATGTAGGTAAATCAGTTACATTTGAAGGAAGGATCCTGACACAGTCTGAGTTGTTGTTAGACTGGCCTTTATAAACTAACTTTGCTAACTTCCATTAAGTACAGCATGACAAGATTGTTACTTGCTAACTTCCATTAAGTACAGCATGACAAGATTGTTATGTCAATGATAGGTGAATAATAAATTATACTATAAGTGGTTTAATTTTATGTGGGATTCAATTTTGTCTAATTTCTTGATGTTTAAACTAAACACTGAACTTAACTCTTTGTTTGCAGTACATTCCAATTTCTATTTCCTGTTAACTTGAACACTGATATCTCTGTAATAGGTCAATATTTGTATCTAATTAAATTCAAGCTAAATTAACTGCATGGACATTAATCAAGTTAGTACTAAAAACTTGAAACGTCTTCTCTTAACAGTTGACTGTTTATTTGTTATAACAAATCACTGATTTTCTTTTTTTCATCGGAGTAATTTGAAACAGTTGATACCAAACTGATTTTATAAGATGCATTTTTATTTAAATATGAACATTTTCTGTACCCAGTACCCCCATCCATGCGAAATATATTCCAGTATATCAGAAAGTTTTCAGTGTGTCACTAAAAATAAGGATGTGCCATTCTTCAGTTGCGTGTTTAGAAATGTATGCATAATGAAAATGAATTGATGTGATAGTAAGATAAAATTTTAAATGATGCGAAGTACCTTATCATTTTTAGGTTTTGCCTAGTTAGTTTGTGAGTTTATTGACTATTATTCTACATAATTTGAGAAAATTTTACTATAATATTGGTTAACCAGAAAAAAAATAGTTCAAAAAGATGTTACCAAGATAACACATCGAGAACAATGACAATAAAAAAATGCAATGTGCTATATAGTTAAGTGCACCAATTCTATGCATGTTTTACACTCTCATAAAAAATTCACTATTATAGTTAACAAGTCTGCGAATAATCCCTAATCATGTATTGGTAGAAACTTTATGAATGATTAATTTTTGCTTGACGAAAGACAGTGGCCTAGACACAAAATAACGTTACTCAGTCTGTAAATAACTTAAACACATACATGCTGTAAATAACTTAAATACATACATGCTGTAAATAACTTAAATACATACATGCTGTAAATAACTTAAATACATACATGCTGTAAATAACTTAAATACATACATGCTGTAAATAACTTAAATACATACATGCTGTAAATAACTTAAATACATACATGCTGTAAATAACTTAAATACATACATGCTGTAAATAACTTAAATACATACATGCTGTAAATAACTTAAATACATACATGCTGTAAATAACTTAAATACATACATGCTGTAAATAACTTAAATACATACATGCTGTAAATAACTTAAATACATACATGCTGTAAATAACTTAAATATACATGCTGTAAATAACTTAAATACATACATGCTGTAAATAACTTAAATACATACATGCAGTAAATAACTTAAATACATACATGCTGTAAATAACTTAAATACATACATGCTGTTAATAACTTAAATACATACATGCTGTAAATAACTTAAACACATACATGCTGTAAATAACTTAAATACATACATGCTGTAAATAACTTAAACACATACATGCTGTAAATAACTTAAATACATAGATGCTGTAAATAACTTAAATACATACATGCTGTAAATAACTTAAATACATACATGCTGTAAATAACTTAATTACATACATGCAGTTATTATCACAGTACTTCTTTCTTTGTATTTATGTACTTGTTTTTCTCGAATTATTTTAAAAAGAAATCTGTTAGTGATGTTGTATTGGCAACTTTGTATTTTTAGACACTAAGTCAGCAAGTTGGAAAGAAACCATTGAGCAAGGTCAGTGACTTTTTCAAATATTGTCTACACTTGTTGAATCTATGTTGAATAAGTTTTCGGGGAAAAGGAAAAATGCTATTTGTACAAAAATGTACCAAACAAGCCTTGCTAATGAAAAAAGAAATATGTAAAATTGTCAGTGTCGTTGACATTGAAGGAAGGGCTCGCCACAGTTTGAAGGTTGTGAGAAATTTATTTGAGCTGATGTACAGGGTGCTGCAAAAGAAAAGTGCATCAATAAATGCTATCAGCATAAGAACGTCACACCATACAAGGTCCAACAACTGTGGACTTACATGCTAATGATGCACACTTCCAGCAATTCTTGTCATTATACTTTCTATATACCATTAAATTACTCTAATGCTTGACTATACTTTGTAATTTGATCAGCATTTTCAGCATATCAATGTACTTCAGCTTATTTCTATTGTACTGTTTCTTTTGGAACATCCTGTCTTCCAAGCATGCAGACTTCAAATAATTGGCAGTTACATATTGTTTCAGTTACAAGCTGGCCGACGCACTGCAAGTCTTAAAGCGAGCTACGAAGCCATGAAAGGTTCAGATCTGACGAAGACTTTGTCGGTGGGGAAGGAGACGTTTGCAGCCGGCGGATCGGGCATTGGCGAGCCTACCAAGCGATCAAAAAAGTGAGTTCATTTGTACTGTTTGGTCTGTCAGCAAAGAGTTGTGAGTGGAGTAGACATGTTTCTGTATTTCACTCTGCAAATATTACGTGCTGTCATTAAATAATTTTTGTGCCATTTGAAATTCAGTTTGCAGGTGTAAAACTGCACTTAACATTATTCATTGTTCATTCATCAGAACTGCTTTTAACAAATTAGTGACATAGAATCTTCTAGAAACTATGCTTTCCTTTAGGTAGTTTTGTTTTAATGACTTGGTCATATTGGAAAATGTGTGAAATGCATTTGTTACTAGCTTTAAGCAGTATTATACAGGAAAATTTGGCTGGATTAAGTACATGTTGTAATATAGCAAATGTTGCAATGTATTACATATTAAAATTGTGGCATAGTAGGAAGCTAGCACTTATTGGCTTATTGACATGGTTCCAATATTATATACCTGATTTTTTCATTGAAGTTCTTCTAGAAGTAAAATAAGGAATGCACACATTTTTCTAATAATATATAGTTGCTCATGTTTACATGAGTAATAACATCAATTGAAGAAAATGTAATTGTCAAATATTTTATTGTTTCATAGTTAAATGGTGTGTGGCTTCATTATGGAAGTCTGTCGTGAAGCTCACGATGTCATATGTCATTATTTTTTTATTATTATGTCATATGACATTATTTTTTATTCATTATGTCATGTTATTGCATTCTCTGGTTAAAACATAAGTCTGTAAAATAAGCCTATTTCTTCATATACAGTCTAAACCTTCATCCTTGAACTATGTAGTATGCATAACATTTACCTTTCATAGAATTGCTGGCTTCCTTGCTTCATAGAAAACTTACCCGGTCAGTTGGCTGTCAGAGATCATTGAATAAGCATGTGCTGTTACTGATTTTTATAAATAAACTTGCCTGTGTTCTACCTATGCTGATGTCTTAGCAATTTTCCTTCAGAAATTCTTCATAAAGTCATTGGTGAATTATGAATTATTACTTATCTTTGTGAGGGATATAGCTAATTTCTGGTTTTATGCATTTCCTTTGTGTCAGTTTAATACATGTACGTTTAAGGATGTTCACTTGTCACTGTACAGCTTCGGTTTATTTTACATCTAGGAGCAAGGCCTCTGGTGCGGGATCATCCGTCTCTAGTCTCTTACAAGCTCAGCAGGAAGCAGTGGCGAGTTTGGAAGAAGAGTTGCCACTCGGCCTAGATGGTGCTGCTGCAGAACAGAATGACTGGCAGTACGACCCTAATGAACCTCGTTACTGTGTCTGCAATCAGGTTTCATACGGGGACATGGTGGCGTGCGATAATGAATCTGTAAGTATCGGCTATTGTTTTCTGATCAATCAATTAATCATGATGTAATCAGTTTGTGTGGTGATAATTTATTTGGTGATAATGGAATAAACATACGTGATTATGGAATAAACATTCCAAATATTTTACTAAATTAAAAAAAATCAAACAAAATCAAACTAGAATACAGTTAGAAATGAATGCGCTCCACCAAACAATATCTTGACACCAAATAATGACGATTTAAGACAAATTTTTTTTATCATTTTTACTCTCATTTGCTCTGTTATTAGTAAGATAAGGACAAATGATGAGGTTGTGTTTACTACTAGCATTTTCAAGTGAGTTCATATTCACAGATCGTCTTGAGAATCTGTCTTTGGTAATGAAAGCAAAATAATGAAAGCTGATGACATTTGTGTTTGGAACCCTTCCAATTCAGCACCTGTCATTCTTGTAAAACATTTCTGCTTATTATAGTCGCTGATGCGTTTGTATTTGTAGTGCCCATTTGAATGGTTTCACTACGACTGTGTCGGAATCACTCAACCTCCCAAGGGAAAATGGTACTGCCCGTCATGCTCTGCTGCAATGAAGCGACGGGGTCAAACAAAGGAAAGAAAAATGGGGGACAAAGAAAAGGGGGAGCGGTGACAGGAGAAACCGAGACAGTAGTTGGTGCATTAGTTGTTAAATGCTTGTTGGATGGTGGATTACAACATAGTGACCTTGCTGCTGCCTGCACTGATCTATTACAAAGGATTGTATTATTTTTTATTAATGACCATTAGCTGCAATAAGTTCAGATTATCAAATAATGTCAAGAAGTCATATACGTAACACACTAAACACTTTATGGGTTGTCATGGTTTTTAGTTTGAGTTTTACAGATCATGTAGATCAACAGCATCACTGTCTTGTGAAAGGGATGTGCTGTGGCAAATTCATTAAGTGCATTTTAGTAGTAACCTGAACCAGTTTATTAACTATCAAGATATGAAGGCTTGCAATATTATGAATATGTGCCATGTGTTATTTTTTAATATTCTTACTGTTAATAAAGTAAGGTTGCAAAAATCAGTTACTGTAAAATTTTTGGTTAAGATGTTTTTCTTCTAGAGTAGAAAATATGCTATGCAGCTCAGTATTTCCATTTTTTACATTTTCAGGATTAGTAATAGTACTGAAGATTATACTCATTTCATATCATTATTGTTTTTGAAAATGTAATACACAAAAATGCTGGGTTACAAGGTCAAATGTGTCAAAAGAATGTTAATAACTGAATTATTTGATTTTTGCATTTCTTATTATTGGTTTTAATCTGAAATGATTGTAACAAACAACAAGAGAAGAAAAGGAAAACACTAGAAAAAAGAACACATGCAAGAAGACCACTTTGTTCTGGAATGAATCTATCATGGTAAATGTAATAACAAAACAATTTGCCAGATTGCCATTAAAATATTGTTTTTTATTACTTATAAAATCTTCGTAATTAATGTGTATTGAGTTAGGAACAATAAATAATAGGTATCTTAAACCTTTATCTGTAGCTTTTATTTTCGATATCTGACAGGATGCAAATGGCGTTGCGAGTGTTTTGGAAACGCGAAATAAAAAAATCTTTGATTTGATTTATAATTTCGATTGAATAAGCCTGGTGACGGACCCTGGCTGGATTTTCAACATGGCAGCTTCCATAATAGGAATATTGAAACGCCTAATTTTGGGTTTTCTTGTTGTTTTACTATCTTTGTTGTGTTTTTGTATTGTTAGAACAGTTTTGCTAGCGCCGCCACCGTTTTCTGCTCATGTCTGTGATCCAAGTGATGTTGATTTTATTAAAGCAGATGCAAATGTGTTAAAACGACTCTCTTTTGCTCTTCAGCATAGAAGTGTTAGCTGGGCACCTGGAAAATTTAATTTGAAAGAACTTAAAGAACTGCATCAGCATATATTTAAAAGTAAGACAGCACTGATGCGCACATCAACAGTGTAACAGTGCAGTTTTTGTCACTTAACTAATATCAATACAATTCAATTTATTTATTAACTCCGCAAGAATTATCAAAATACAGTATTACTGTTACAGGAATACATGCAATATTTTGAGGCAAAAGAGAATGGCAGCGAAGAACCCGTAGTTTATCTAGTCAGCCACTCTTAAATAGCTAGGATTAAATAAAATTAATTTTGGCACCGTTCTCAAATTAAATTTGTATTCGGTTGACGTGTGTAATTGGCAATTAAATGATGGGAAACTTAGTACTGTAGAACATAATAATTTAAAAAACCGAAAATTTACAAATTGAACTTATTTAGGATTGTGTTAGTATGTAGCATTTTAATACTAGTAATAATTTAGCTGCGTCCCTATGTACATTTTTTGTGCCATGTGTGATGTTACACCCATATGACACAACAGGTCCCTCTACCATGCTATTCTCTGTCAAACCCACCTGAGCATGTTTCAGATCGATTGTCTGTTGGTACCTAATACATTATGCTTCGCTTGCAGGTAAAATAATTTATAAAGGCCTGAATTTTTATATACAAACATTTTTTGGAGCAAGTTGCTTTGCATCTTATGTTACTAGTATTTTGCACATTTGCCATCCATCTTTCGTAATGTAAGTAACTTGTGCCCCTCGAGCCATCTTTAACTTTTCTATCATTAGTGCAAGTTGCATTTTTATCCTTCTCATGCATGCAGAAGACAGCAGTTAAATTTAAGATTTGGTCTGTGGGGTCTAATGATTATGCTGTTGGGATTCCAAGTGTCCCTGTCTTGTAAAAATTTAAAATTTAATAAAAATGCAGTGATTAAGTCTGTGATCTATCAACATTGATATTATCGTCATCAGTTTTATTACCACAATCGACATATCTGCCATGCCTGATACGTGATAATACTTCCTATAGTTTTTTAATGATGCTGGCTAATTAATCAGATGCAGTCCAGCACCAGCAGTTGTTGTGACATTATTAAAATTAAAGATACTACCTGTTGTAATTATTTTATAGAAGCCTCGATATTCCAGGCCAGAATTGTGATCACCCGGTATGTAATCACCCAGACCAATGGTGGTCAATGATATCCAACAGTAGTAAAAGCTTTTGAAATTAGCCAACTACATGAATAAGAAATCACACTAAATGCCGCTTTCTGGCATTCACAGTTAAAATGTCTTCAATTTCCCAGGTTATAAACTGGTACATTCTTCACCGTTAGTGCAATATGAGACTGTTAATGAATACAGCTTGCTGTACAAAGTCAGCGGGAGCGACCCGTCGTTACAGCCATACATGCTGGCAGGACATCTAGATGTAGTACCAGCTGAAAATGTAGAAGACTGGGAGGTAGACCCATTTTCTGGTAAAGTGGATGACAAACATGTATGGGGGAGAGGAGCAATTGATGCAAAGGAGATATGTTTTGTATGTTGACATAATTCTTTTTGTATATTATATAGCTTTATATATGTGTACTTTTCAGTATATAAAAGAGATTGTTACTGGATATGCCGCCTTTTGATTTATCGACATATTTTCTCTAGGGAATTTTAGAAGCATTAGAGTTTCTTCTAGCAAATGGATTTCGACCAGTTCGAACGTTTTATATTGCCTTTGGACACGATGAAGAGGTATCAGAATTCCTATTATTTCACCTACATTCAGTCCTTTATTTCATTTTGTTACCTTTTGCAGTTTTCAGTATAGTAATAGTAGATTCATACCATTGTGTTTTACATTAACCTCTTTGCTGCCTCACAATTTGTATTGTAGCTGGCATAGAGGAATATTTTAAGAAAAGGAAAAGTTGCTACTGCTAATATACTATAGACTACTAATAACTGCAATGAAAGATATCAAAGTTTATTTGATATCAGGTTTGCCGTATCACCATCAGTTGACACCCCATAATTTTCACTGCTGCCACCAAAGTGTCCATCACTATGATCAGGAGTACTATCATTTTCATTGACACCAACTTCATCATGTCATTCCAGCAGTAGTTTTGCTTTGTGTAATATAGTTCAAAGCATCTTGCAGAATATAGGGTAGAAAACAGTTCTAATTCATAATACAGCAGTCCACAGTGCACTGTTAACTGTTTATTATGTTCTGTGCTGCAATCAATAGCTATTTTATTTATAATGGTATCAGAACATTAGCTTAAATATAAACACAAACTGCTGCAATATTTTTAATAAATTATCATTAGTGCATGTTGTAGGTGTTAGGCACCGAAGGAGCAGGAGAGATAGCTAAAGTGTTGAAAGCCCGTCATGTAGATAGACTTCTGTACATTCTCGATGAGGGCATGACAGTCATCGATGGTGTTGTCAAGGGCATTGAAGGTCCTTACGCTATGTAAGTTAGAATTAAATGAACTAAAATAGTACGTCGATTGATGAAAACGTTTGAACATATAGAAAACTTTGCATTAGGAAATTTAGTTTTCTGCTTTGTGTTAAAGTCAGTATGTGAAAATTATGTGTAGAATTTTGTTAAGATAGAGGTGTAATTTGTAAAAAATGCTTTACGTTGAGTGGCCTTTTTGTGGTTGCTGGCATGTGTTTTGCGATGTCGCGTAGATATTTCGTCATTTTATGCCTCAGGTATGTTTTTGATGCTCTTATCATCTAAACTGTAGCTGCCAAACGTTTTTCTTTGGCATTTTCTATGTCAGTAGAAAGCAGATTGTCCATCACCGATTGCCACTTGTAGAGTCTAGAGATGAGATGTCTTCTAAAATTCCTGGTTTCCAGTTTTGCCGAAAATGTAAAACTTTTCAAACGACTATTAAGAAAAAAAATATATATGCGGTAAAAAACCTTTTCATTACAAAATATCAGCATCTGCAGAAGCCAGCAGGCAGGTATGCCGGGTGCAGCATTGAATAACCTCTTAAATAAAAATGCATGGCATGTTCTCAGTTTACTGGTAACTGTTTCAAGGTCATTAAAGTTATCTGAAAGTGAAAGTGTGCAAATTATCAAGTTTTTCACATATCAAAGCTGGTGAATAGCCTCCAAAATGTGAGTATCTGAAGAAAATCAATTTATACCAAAGTTTTGACAAAACATTGATGTTGCCAATTTTTGGTCTAACAGGAATCATGCAGAGATTAGCAAACAGCAATACAGTGGCAGCGACTTAAAACATATTAACTGAAGCTTTATTCTTATTCGGCATGCAAAATCTAAGCTTTTGTTTTCTCTTTAGCATCGGCTCTTCTGAGAAGGGCTACTTGTCTATGAATCTTTCTGTCTGGGATGCTCCTGGTCACTCTTCTATACCTCCACCTGAAACTGCTGTAGGAATTCTTTCTAAAGCTATCGGACGGTAAATATGAACTTTTGCTTCACTCTCTGTAAAGATAACTTCTTATAATAATTAGCAACAATTTCTTATAATTCTTCGCATCAAGCAAACTGATAGTGGCACTGTAAGGAAATGCGATGAGTAACAGTCACCTGTATATCCCTCTAAGAAGACTCCGTGAGACGTTTTTTGAACTTCAAGGATAAACTTAGTCTCAACACGTGTTTTTTTTATCATTTGCCTGACCTTTTCCCAATTGGCCAACTACTGCATCAGAGAGTGCTACAAGAACTCAAATATGTGGGGTGTAGTGGGAAGGTGCCTCTTCTCATCTACTGCAGTTGTACTGGCCAGATGAATGATTTTCACTTGAATACTGAGAGTTTTGAAAACCTGATATTTTTTTCTGAAAATGAAAACCTGTAAAATTTTCACTGTAGTTCAAAGAAGCTTCAGTCGTTTTTAACTGTAGAGGGCATGCGTAGTTTCCACTTTGCATAAAATGGTTGAAAGTATCATGTTGACGCACACAGTTGTAATAACCAGGTTTTAGATCAGGTTTCCTCACTGCTGCACAATGATAATTCCAAACGAATGGCTTTTTTCTGCAGGCTTCTTTTGTGCTTCTCATCTAAAGTGTGACTTGTGTTTCAAACAGTTTATTTGGGCTAGTTAGAATGTTGGTTGCAGTGATTCATGCATCCAGACTGTCATTGCTTTTTGCCACCAGTCACATCCAGTGAAGTTTGATGAATACACTGAATGAAAAATAGGCTTGCATGATATTAATCCTTTCCAATTGTCTGTCTTTCAAGTACTCTAACTTTAAGCATTAAGTACAGCGGCGGATTATGATTTTATAGGCCTTAGGCTTCAGCCTATTCAGCCTATAGGGCTATCCGCTACAGATTAAGTATACCTCCTACTTTTCCTTTGTTGAATGGCAGTTGAGTGACAGAGTGTATTGAATTGAATTTATTGATTAACAGTGAAAGCATATTAATAAAGCATCATATATAAAGTTGTAAAGAGTTAGTATCCAAATTAAAAAAAAATATCGGTAACGAAGAAAAAGGTCTAAATG
This sequence comes from Tubiluchus corallicola, assembly GCA_030141605.1. Classification (NCBI taxonomy): domain Eukaryota; kingdom Metazoa; phylum Priapulida; class Priapulimorpha; order Priapulimorphida; family Tubiluchidae; genus Tubiluchus; species Tubiluchus corallicola. The sequence goes on along the minus strand of JAQGDQ010000069.1, from coordinate 11,734 downwards.
TTCATACCGATGAAAACACAGGCTTATAATGAAAGAAGTGATTAAAACAAACTTACATCAAATAGTTAAAAATATAAAATGTATGACAAATATAATACTCAACTACAATGAAGAACAAAATTTATAAAGCTTATTTGTAGACAACTGTAGGATCAAATGGTATGAACAGATTGCTAAATACAATTATATAATCATTGTATAATATGGTATAATTACAATTAGTTTGTGTACATAAATGCTAGCTAATGCATGTTTTATTATTTAATAGCAGATGTTGATTTATGTGATTAAACTTTTATTAGTATTGGCACAGCTGAAAAAGGCATTCTGACTCTGAATTTAACAGTAAGGTCAAAGCCTGGACATGTGTTTGCACCAGGGCCTCCATCCGCTATCGGAATATTAGCCAAAGCTGGTCGCAGGTTGGTCATCTACTGTGGACAACTCACTCACATCTCGTTTTGACGCTTCTTTCCTTGGAACTCAACAAGTTTCAGCTTTTGACTTTTCACTTCTCTGACCTCTCTGAAGAATAACTTAATTTGTCTCACTTTGATGCGGCATTCCTTGAAACTCGCTAAGCTTTGGCTCTTGGCGTTTCACTTCTGTGTCCTTTTGCCTGACGTTGATACTGCTTTTTGGAAATTCGACAAGTTTCAGCTTTTAACTGTTCACTTCTTTGACCTCTCTGAAGAATGATTTAATTCGTCTCGCTTTGATGGGGCATTCCTTGAAACATGCTAGGCTTCCTCTCTTGGCCTTTCAAATCTGTGTCCTTTCGCTTCGTGTTGATGCGGCTTTCTGGAAATTTCACAAGTTTTAGCTCTTATTTTTTCATGTCTTGTCCTTACATGATTTGTACCTTTAGCTTCTGACGTAGCTGTAGTCATTTCCGGGTTTGTCTACATACTCAGACCGATAAGTGTTACTGAAACACGCAAGATCAAACACGCATGATACTTCTTCAGTATCAGGTTCCTCAGCTTTGTCATTTTCTTGAACTTTATGTGACAGCTCTAGCTTCATTAAACATGGAACCAAATCACTTTTAAAAACTAGCCAATTATTTTTCTCAACATTTTACCCATATCTTGCATGTCTACCATTTCCAGATTGTCTACATTTGTAACCTGCATACGTGATGTTGTTGTTTATTTTGACTTATGTTGTATGTATATGATTATTAATTAATATAGTTGCACAAACAATGTGTAGTCACTATATTTGTTATTGTGCACTCTGTAGTATGGTTTACCTAACATGTTATGGTTGTGGAAAGGCTGGAACCTAATTATCAAGAATAATTCCCAGAAATAAAGCCTTGTAGATAACTCATGTGCGTTAGTGGTGTTTGAATGTATATGCATCCTTCCTCATCAATGTAAATGGTCGGAAGCAATATTCTCGATGTAACTGCCTAAAAATATTTTCCCACACTCATCCATTCATTTCAAGCAAGCCAGGCATTGCTTAGCTTTGTAGCTAAGCACACACTGTGACTGTTCAGCTTTTACACTCCCTTCTGACATGAACCAGTTCACTAAATATTGTAAAGAGCATAGTCAGCTACTACGCATGTATTTCATTTTCTTTATGCACATGTTATAATTTTCATGAGCAGAATATGATCGTTCTTCCAAAAAACACATTTTAGCAATTAGTTGTGAATAAGTGAATCACCGATTTTGCTGACATTTTCTCTAGGTTGGAAGAGAATCCTCAGCCAAGCATGTTTGGACTTGGGCAGGAGAAGGAGCTGTTTCTGACTTTATCACCCTTGGTTTGTTTGCTTTATATCTTACTTCATCATTGTATTTTAAGACTGCAAATGTTGGTAAGATGAATAGTATTTTTACATGATTCACCTGAGTAGCTTGTCAGACTATCAGAGAATTTCTTTGGCTTTTAAACAACCTAATTTCAGGTTAGCTGCACAGTCTATTCAGCTAATGAGGCCCACTAGTTTGAAAGGTTCTTAATAATATTAATAACGGTGATTAATAATAATTAGTAATTAGTAATTAATAACTTAATAAAATATATTATCATTGAGACTATAATGGGTATTATGATTTTTATACCTACATTTTGTGCATCTCGCAGTGTTAGGTTAAAGTGTCTTTTACGTGTGAGAAACTGTATATTTATGTTATAGATGTCGCCACCTCTGCGAGTAGTCATGTCAAATTTGTGGCTTTTTGGACCGCTTGTAGCCAGGTAATCGATAGATCAGATCAGTTTTATAGCTCTTGATTAACATAGCAAATCAGTTTAGTTCACAAAAACTGATGTTAATTGTACTTTACTTTGTTAAACAATGACATTAATGATGTTAATCGATTTACAAATGATATATGTCAATGAATTACATTTGACATTATAAATTAGAATACCATGGCTAACAATTTAACCGAAAACATTTCCTGTAACAGCAACATTTTATCATTAAATTGACATACAGACTGTACTAACATATTAATTACTGATTACTGATTATTGCTTGATACTTTTGTAGACAACTGGCTAAAACAAGAACATCGAATGCTCTTGTTCGCACGACAACGGCACTGACAATGATTCACGGTGGCGTAAAGGTGAACGTATTGCCATCAAGTGCGTGGGCAACGATCAATCATCGTATCCATCCAGCTCAAACCGTAGAAGACGTAAGTCATTAGAGACAGATTTTGGGTGTGATAGTTTAATAGTTGTGCTGCACAGTTCTAACTCATAAACCCTGTTCTGAAAATAAACTAAACCGATGCTGTGAAAACGAATACAACATTTCGCCGATCAGTGACTCCATTATGTCAAAACTTTTCATACATGTTATACACCATTGTCCAAATATAGAATAAACTTTCTGTTTTAATATGTTAAAAAAAGAATCATTGTAATCATTACATGTCTGAATAATTTTCTCCAAAGTAACACTGGGGTTCTGAAACCTACTTCAGGTGCTGGTTTTCTTGTACTTTAAGTAATGGTGGTGTTGATCCACACTATGACCCCAGTGTTACTTTGGAGAAAATTATTCAGACATGTAATGATTACAATGATTCTTTTTTTAGCATATTAAAACATTAGAGATAGATTTTGGGTGTGATAGTTTAATAGTTGTATTGCACAGTTCTAACTCGTAAACCCTGTTCTGAATACAGCACCTGAAGTAGGTTTCAGAACCCCATTGTTACTTTGGAGAAAATTATTCAGACATGTAATGATTACAATGATTCTTTTTTTAACATATTAAAACAGTGGTGTATAACATGTATGAAAAGTTTTGAAGTAATGGAGTCATTGGTCGGTGAAATGTTGTATTCGTTTTCACAGCATTGGTTTAGTTTATTTTCAGAACAGGGTTTATGAGTTAGAACTGTGCAGCACAACTATTAAACTATCACACCCAAAATCTATCTCTAATGTTTTAATATGTTAAAAAAAGAATCATTGTAATCATTACATGTCTGAATAATTTTCTCCAAAGTAACACTGGGGTCATAGTGTGCATCAACACCACCATTACTTAAAGTACAAGAAAACCAGCACCTGAAGTAGGTTTCAGAAAACTCGCCTTAAAAAATTGTACTACTTTACAGCAATTTTATGCATATATCATAATCGTGTTGGAAGGAATTTTTGTTTTCATTTAAATCTCCCATAATACTGTTCCAACGGCGCCATTACATGACGTCACTATGAAGTCGTAAATCATAGGAAGAAAGGCAATGTTAAATTATGTCCCAAAAAACTTTCTATGCAAATCTATATTATGTAGCATTTTGCTTGCTTGCTGGAAAGACTTATGTAACTAGAAATAATAATTTAAAATGTTTGTGCCAAATAGTAAAATGTCGCTGACTCACTCTCCAGGGTGCGCCGCTACTCACTAGCCAAAAACATATATTTAATCTTATTTACATGATACAGTGATTTAAAACTTTACTTAGTTAGTAACGTGTGTGCTTTACTTTACTCTGATTATTTTTTCAAACTTCACGCAATGTTATCTAAACTTGTTTCAAATGACCTACCATCAAAATGGCTGCATCTAACGGTCATCGCGGGAGTTAAATTTAGAAGTTTTATACAGCGTTATGGCCGATGCAAGCCCTGCATGCAAAAAGGCAGTATATAAGTGGTATAGAATTTCAAGACAAATTTTCAGGTTTATGTAAGTAAAGGATTTTCTCATGCTTTAACCTGCAGCACGGTATCGCATTTCATGCAATTTGTGCCTCTTCGGCTCTTCACATTTATCTTAAGACATATTTTACCACATTTATTTAATTTTCGTACTACTGTTGAATATGTTTAGACTGATTTCATCCATTATAACACATTCATTGTTAATGGTGTTAGCTCAATTCATCTTATAAATTATAATGTGGTGCCACCTCATGGGGAAAATATATAAATACGTCGTGCTGTTTTCCATTTTTGCAGAAAATACAACCAAAAGAATGGGGTTTTTCATTGATTGTTTTTGCAACACGCATTTGTGTATAAAACCACAGCTATTCGCACACAACTTCTATCAATGTCACCTTTTATTACTTAATTCCTATATACAATTTTGGAATTTATAATTTTTTTAAAAAAATGTGGAGTGATCATTAGCAGTAATTTTTCTCTGATGATTTTAAACCCTCATTGGGCTATAGTTTGGCAAGTTTTTAGCACTGTTTCTACATTGTTTATGAAACATTTTCGTTCTGCGCATTGTAGGTTATAGAAATCGATAAACAAACAATGAATGAACCTCGCATTCAGATTTCTGTCATAGAAGCTAGGGAATCATCTCCAATTTCTCCAGCAGATGGAGACACGTTCGGCTTTCAGGTTATCAAGAAGAGCATTCAGCAAGTTTTTGATGGGATTCCAGTTGCTCCAGGTACTTTAAGTCAAACTTGTCACTTTTTGATTTTTTTCCATACGAATGTTCTTATTGGCTTTGCATAAATGCTATAGATTGTTGATAAATATATAGCAGTAATAATGGACCAATATTTTCTGGAAGAATGACCTATTTCAAACTTTAATGAAACCGGTAATTCAAATTCTACGGTGACGATATTAGATGCATTTGGCACATGTATATTGATAGGAAATTTTATAATTGGGCAGTTTAATTATGTGTGCAATTTTTACTCTACGAGGAATTAATTCAGCAAATAATATGTGTTTGCGCATTCTGTCATCTAATGAGTATTTGACTATGTCTATCAGTCACAGTTATCATTCTCACACAGTTACGTTACAATTAAGAATGATTATAGCTATATTCATTGTTATATTTGGGTGATAATAAATTTATATCTTTCCACATGGCTGGATTCACTTTGTGACAAGCATTTTGCATTCTACTCAGGCTGTTGTTTAACTGTTTCATTGTCATGAACTTTGTCAACATTGGGAATGCTTGTGTGGTTCTGCACTGTGCTGCCTCTGTTGTACTTATGTAAAGCTCTGGCTGAATTCAGTTACAGAAAGAAAGATGACTTTGGAAATCTATTTTAGTTCATTGGTTTTTTCCAGGATGCCATTCATGTCTTACCTCGAGTACTCAGTTTTTCAATTTGCAGCTAAAACTTGTTCAAAAAAGAGATTATATTCTTGGTTTCTTAATTCTTCTTTTCCTTTTCAGGTACAATGATTGCAAACACAGACACCCGCCATTATCTTAACTTCACCGAACAGATCTACCGCTTCACGCCTGCATACAATCGACCAGAGGACATTGCACGTTACCATGGAAACAACGAACGAATCAGCATTAAGAACTACGAGCAAGCCGTCAACTTTTACTATCATGTGATAAAGAATTCAGATGAGTTGAAGTTGCCCAGTTTGCATAAGCATGGAGAGTTATAATAATTGTGATATTACGAATAAATGTGTTATGAACACATTTTGGTGCTATAATTGTGTATTATGTTCATGCTGAAGCAAGACGATTCTAGTATAAAACAGAGTAGACTTTTTTCGTAAAATGACAGCAACTTATAAAAACAAACAAATTTGCTGGTTACTTTAGCTGGATAAGTTTAAGTAACTGATAAACTGGTGATAATCCAAAAGATTAACTATGACTGTTATGTATTAGTTTATTGATTTTTTTTTTAAATTTTTGATTAATCAACATCTTGTATTTGACTGAACAAGAAAAACGGCAAGAGCAACATATATCCCATAATATGTATTAGGAATTCCTTTACAACCAATTAGTCCGAAGTTCAATTTGTGTATACATAATTATAGCTACTAATAATGCATTTGCATTTTACAAGTGATTTTAATTACTGCTGGAAAAATTGCAATTTTTCAATGTTTTTGTTTGTTTAAAGCACAAGAAAACACTTCATCAACAAAGCTTAAAAGTCTGTCCAAAAATCTGTAAAAAATTAGTCATTTACATGCTGTTGCAGTGTATACAGGGCTTAGGTTAGTAGTAAACTTCCCATGACCATTAGGTGCAGCCGTTTTGATGGTAAGTCATTTGAAGCATGTTTAGATAACATTGCGTAATGTCTGAAAAAATAATCAAAGCATTCATACCACATTCTTCGGTAATTTAGCAAAAGTATAAATTACTTTATATTATCAGCAAGATCAATAATGTGTTTTTTGGGGGCCAGTGATGCACACTGGGAGTGCGACGTAGTAGCACTTTACCAGTTAACGTGTACATTTTAAATTTGTAAGAAATTTCTTTTTTAATTATGTAAGTTTTTCTATCAGATAAACCAAAGTATATATGTAAAACTTTGTATGGAAAGTTCTTTTGGGATGTAATTTATAATTCCCGTGGCCCTTTAGGCTTACTTAGTGGTACGCTATAGTTTAAAACTTCTCTTAATTCCATTGTTTGATAGCTAGTGGTTCAGTTTGTATGTTGGTTTAAATAACTTTACTGCACAGACTGATAAAATACAGCCCACATTTTTGGGCTTATTATGTACTGTTTAGTGTAAATATAATTGCATACATGCTTTTTTATACTTCGTTTTCAGGTTAGGGACCATATTTGTATAAATGACCTGCATAGGGCATAAAGTTCAGATGTCACTGTTAAAAATCAACCATAACTTTTCGTTAATTTTTTTTCACGTTTAGGAAGTAACCCATATTTACGTTAGGTTGACATAAATTAACCTAGTCATTGTTATTTATCGTTCAATTAGTCATAATAGTTACATTTATTGTGTTATGTTTCAAATTTTCTATTTTTATAATTATGAATGTTCAGATCTTTATAAATTTTTAAGTTGATCATTTTTAATAAAACTGAATGGTGGGATCACACATATGATTTCTGAACGTTTCTTGCTCAGTTTGCTTGCTTTTTACGAGGCAATGCATCTCCGCCTTGCACAGACATGTCTCCAAATGGTATCTTTGTTGTAGCTTGAAGTACTTCTCTTGTAGCTGACAAATGTCTCCTGTTAGCAAACGCAAAACTGTCCTCTAAACTAAAAATGATGCAAAATACTATTCAGCCTAGCAAGTAAGTAAGTTTATTAGTTTATCACCATTTTTAAAATAGCAAAATACATAACTAAGAGATTTATAAATCTGCACAACATGCAATAATATTACAAAGTGCAAAAGTAATTATTGATTAGTGGTGAAAGGGTGGCAAAAGAACTATAAGTTATCAAGGTCAGCCACCCTCTCAGAATTGTTACTAATATAATTAATTAATTAATGCGCATGTACCAGGTAATTAAAAATTATCAGATTTTGCATTTAAGACACATGAAAATTGAATTGTTAGACGAATGTGTTAGTTTGTAATAAAATGATGTTCAATAATGGGAAGGAGAGACACACATGACTATCTTTTAATAATAATTTAACCACTACGTATTTAAAATTAATATCATGAAGACCTAGAGCCAAAGGAAGAAAAAAAATTAAATTTTTCGCTTGTAGTGGATAAACATGTATGTTTGGTAATCCTGAACAAGAGATAACAGCATATCTCTTCTAACGTCTATTACTGTTTTGCAGGTTTTTCTCATATAATCTTTGATACAACATTTTCATCATCACAGCAAGCAAACTTGTTGATAACAAATTTAGAACGTGACGTTTTAATGTCTTCCATTGCCAAATGCTTACTGTCGGTTCAATGCTTCATCTTTGTGATCGACTATAGATTGCAGTCCTGCCACACATCATCGTCACTGGCACATTGGTATTGGCCGCCTGTTCTCAAAGAACCTACCTGTAAAGAAATTTTTGCTCGGATGATAGGCAACTATGTACAGCAAATTTTATTGTCTTTAACATTTTCGAGACACTTTAGTTTGTTTTGGGGATAGGGGCAAATTTGGAAGATCTGATTCTACAATTTTATGGTAGTAATAGTAGCAGCAGCAAAAGTGTTAACGACCTGGTTATGCCATTAGTGATAGACTAATCTGTAGGCCTACGTCATCTCATCTCTAGGCCTATAGTCACCATTTCAAGCTATAGACCTATTTTAATGCCGGAACTTTATAATTTACTCAAATTCTATATTCATATTAGAGCAAATAAATAATTGGGTTAAGTATAGGCATAAGAATAACGCATAAGTAGGTAACATAAACACACATATAAATGACTTTTAGTACGTATAATAAACAAAATCGGTTTATAAAACACGATTTTTTGTGGCATGCAGTTATATGGTAGCGCTTAAAAAACATTAATATGAAATATAACATGATAAGATAGTGATAATTTACACATTGCTGTTTGAAGACAGTTCTTGATGTAAATTACAGTGGTTCTTTATTGATATAAAGAGGAGTTGTCTACGAATGGAAAAAGAAAAAGAATTAGGTTGCAATAAACAGCATCCGAAGAGATATTGTAACTCATGGAATAAAGTTAAGACTTATTCTGGGAAAAACATTAATGTAGATCAATTCTTAAACAAGAGGCAGGAATTAATTACAAAATTATTTCAGGATTCTACGCTTTATCATGTAGTTGCAATTACGGAAGTGAACTCTAAATCTGGTGAAAATTACATAGATAAAACTGAGTTAACAATCCCGGGTTATAATATACCTATTTATAACTCTTGTGGCCGTGGTGTAGTTATATACGTTCATCAGAGTATTGACTTTTTTGAACTACATTGTAAATATTTTAAGTGTGCAGTAGGTGTAAAAATTAAACTTCAAGAGAATCAAAGTTTATGTATTCTCCTGATATCATAGCGGTTGAAAATGAGTTTTTAGAATGCTTTGAGCTGAACTTGTTATCTCAACACGTGAAATTTGCAACACGCTATCGCATTGGCAATGAACCATCTTTACTTGATCTAGTTTTTACTGAGCAAGATGATTTGGTAATATATTTGAGATCTAGTTCACCATTAGGTAATAGTGACCACGTGTGCTTGCATTTTAGTTTGAATGTAAATGTACTGCCAGTCAAAATTCTACCTCAGAAGATGTGTTTCAACAAAGTTAATTTCAGCAGTATGTGTAATGCATTTAGCCAAGTTGATTGGATTAATGTTTTAAATAGTAATCTTACTCATGATGATATGTGGACAAAATTTCATAATGTGTACATGTCAGTTGTTGATGAATATGTGCCTAGTTTCTATCCAATTTCTTGTAATAAGAGTAGTCGACCTCGGCCTCCTTGGTTAACTAAGCAGTTGTTTGGCTGTATTAAGGAGAAAGAAAAGTTGTTTTTTGACTGGAAGAGACGAAGAACAAAACTCTCTTATGAACGGTATGCTGCAAGGCGTAATGTGGTGAAAAACCTTATAACTACTGCGAGAAAAAGATATGAACGTATTTTAGCAAGTAATTGCAGGAGTAATCCCAAGGCATTCTGGCAGTATATCAATGCACTGCGGAAGCAAAAGTCTAGAATTCATTCACTGAAGAATTCCCAAGGTATTCTTGTTTCTGATTCAGAGGGGAAGGCACAAATTTTGAACGATTTTTTCATTAGTGTATTCAGTCCCAACGCTTCTGACTATGAAGCAACTACAGTGCAACAATATCCTGATATCAACAATGTCTCCATAACTGAAGAAGAGGTGCTTTATGAGTTACAAAATCTCAATGTAAACAAATCTGCTCCAGATAGTTACCATCCACGTATTTTAAATGAATGTAGAACTGTGCTTTTTAAGCCTATATACACCTTACTGGATAGGTCTTTTGCTGATTGTCAGTTACCTGGACAATGGGAGGTGGCACAGGTTACTCCTATTTATAAAAAAGGGGACAAGTCAGATCCATCGAACTACAGGCCAGTTAGATTACTAAATACAATTAATAAGGTGACAGAAAAAATCATGCGGAAGCATATAATGAACCATCTGATAAGATACAACATTATTTGTGAAGAACAACATGGGTTTGTTAAGGGTAGAACAACGGTTACAAAACTGTTACAATGCATGGTTTGAGTTAAAAGATGCTAATAAGCCTTTTGATATAATACTACTGTACCTGAAAAAGGCATTTGATGTTGTACCTCATCACTTTCTGTTTGCAAAAATTAAAAATTGTGGTATAACTGGTCCAGTTTTACAGTGGATAGTAAACTTCTTAGAAAATAGAAGTCAATGTACGTGTGTTGATGGTTACAAATCGACTGAGTCCTTGATTACTAGTGGTGTACCGCAAGGTTCGGTATTAGGTCCGTGTTTATTTGTGATATTTATAAATGACTTGTCTAGATGTGTGAGAAATTCTCTTCGTCTTTTTGCCGACGACAGCAAAATCTGGTCTGAATCTGATTCTTTTACCAGCTGTAATGATCTTCAATTGGATCTAGAAGGGCTCTGTGATTGGGCAGTTGAAAATGGTATGCAGTTCCATCCCAACAAGTGTCAGATTGTATCTGTGGGACCAGGATATGAGTACAAATACAAAATGTATGATGCAAGTGGCATTCCGGCAGAATTGGACTTTAGTGCTAGTGAGAAAGACCTTGGATTATTACTTGATAATAATCTAAATTTTAAAGATCACATAGCAGAAATCATAAAGAATGCCAAACGAAACAATGCTTTAATAAGGAGGAATTTCAAGTACCTAGATATGCAAACTTTCAAACTTCTATATGTGGCACTTGTGCGATCAAAAGTGGAGTATGGAAGCAGTATTTGGAATAGTCCTAGAGCATATATAGTGGACCCAGTCGAAACTGTCCAAATGAGAGCTTTCAATATGTTACCGGAACTAATGAACTTGACGTATGAAAGTCAGTTAAAACGAATAGGTTTAACTACATTAGCTTTTAGACGTTTATGTGGCCAAATAATTGATGTATACAAATATGTATCTGGAGTTTACAGCTGTGATGATTGTCCTGTTAAATTAGAAGTACATCGTACAGCAAGATCAGGTCCTATTCTTCATAAATCAACAACTACACACAAAACTGGTAAATACGACTATTTTTCTTGTACGATGCCAGAAATCTAGAATAGATTGCCCTGTGATGTGAGAACAGCAATATCTGTAAATTTATTTAAATCAAAATTAGATAGATACTATGAACATCATCCATTGAAATTTAATCACCGTGCTAATTGGAACATGCCTATAACAAGGAAGGATGCTGGATTACATATTATAGTAAGAAAACTTGCCAGTGGAGTCACTTAGGTGTTGATGACAATCTAATGTATGTGCAATTTGTCGCAATTACAGTCGAAGAACTATTTGTCTCAAAAGTTATATTATAACTACTGGAGATTTACTAC